>OZ034800.1:13322073-13922073 GCA_964028335.1 Altica lythri | reverse complement strand
AAATGAAAAGTGTCACCATGACAAATGTCAAAAATGACAAATTTCAAGATGGCAAATGTCAAAGATGTCAAATGACAAATGTCACAATGCTAAATGTCAAAAATGAAAACTGTCACCATGAAAAATGTCAAAAATGACAAATTTCAAGATGGCAAATGTCAAAGATGTCAAATGACAAATGTCACAATGATGCTAACAGTCAAAAATGAAAAGTGTCACCATGAAAAATGTCAAAAACGACAAATTTCAAGATGGCAAATATCAAAGATGTCAAATGACAAATGTCACAATGCTAAATATCAAAAATGAAAAGTGTCACCATAAAATGTCAAAAATGACAAATTTCAAGATGGCAAATGTCAAAGATGTCAAATGACAAATGTCACAATGCTAAATGTCAAAAATGAAACGTGTCACCATAAAAAATGTCAAAAATGACAAATTTCAAGATGGCAAATATCAAAGATGTCAAATCACAAATTTCACAATGCTAAATGTCAAAAATGACAAATTTCAAGATGGCAAATGTCAAAGATGTCAAATGACAAATGTCACAATGCTAAATGTCAAAAATGAAAAGTGTCACCATGAAAAATGTCAAAAATGACAAATTTCAAGATGGCAAATGTCAAAGATGTCAAATGACAAATGTCACAATGCTAAATGTCAAAAATGAAAAGTGTCAAAAATTACAAATTTCAAGATGGCAAATGCCTAAGATGTCAAATGACAAATGTCACAATGCTAAATGTCAAAAATGAAAAGTGTCACCATGAAAAATGTCAAAAATGACAAATTTCAAGATGGCAAATGTCAAAGATGTCAAATGACAAATGTCACAATGCTAAATGTCAAAAATGAAAAGTGTCACAATAAAAAATGTCAAAAATGACAAATTTCAAGATGGCAAATGTCAAAGATGTCAAATGACAAATGTCACAATGCTAAATGTCAAAAATGAAAAGTGTCACTATGAAAAATGTCAAAAATGACAAATTTCAAGATGGCAAATGTCAAAGATGTCAAATGACAAATGTCACAATGCTAAATGTCAAAAATGAAAAGTGTCACCATGAAAAATGTCAAAAATGACAAATTTCAAGATGGCAAATGTCAAAACTGACAAATGTCACAATGCTAAATGTCAAAAATAAAAAGTGTCACCATGAAAAATGTCAAAAATAACAAATTTCAAGATGGCAAATGTCAAAGATGTCAAATGACAAATGTCACAATGCTAAATGTCAAAAATGACAAATTTCAAGATGGCAAATGTCAAAGATGTCAAATGACAAATGTCACAATGCTAAATGTCAAAAATGAAAAGTGTCACCATGAAAAATGTCAAAAATAACAAATTTCAAGATGGCAAATGTCAAAGATGTCAAATGACAAATGTCACAATGCTAAATGTCAAAAATGAAAAGTGTCACCATGAAAAATGTCAAAAATGACAAATTTCAAGATGGCAAATGTCAAAGATGTCAAATGACAAATGTCACAATGCTAACTGTCAAAAATGAAAAGTGTCACCATGAAAAATGTCAAAAATGACAAATTTCAAGATGGCAAATATCAAAGATGTCAAATGACAAATGTCACAATGCTAAATGCCAAAAATGACAAATTTCAAGATGGCAAATGTCAAAGATGTCAAATGACAAATGTCACAATGCAAAATGTCAAAAATGAAAAGTGTCACCATGAAAAATGTCAAAAATGACAAATTTCAAGATGGCAAATGTCAAAGATGTCAAATGACAAATGTCACAATGCTAAATGTCAAAAATGAAAAGTGTCACCATGAAAAATGTCAAAAATAACAAATTTCAAGATGGCAAATGTAAAGATGTCAAATGACAAATGTCACAATGCTAAATGTCAAAAATGAAAAGTGTTACCATGAAAAATGTCAAAAATGACAAATTTTAAGATGGCAAATGTCAAAGATGTCAAATGACAAATGTCACAATGCTAAATGTCAAAAATGAAAAGTGTCACCATGAAAAATGTCAAAAATAACAAATTTTAAGATGGCAAATGTCACAGATGTCAAATGACAAATGTCACAATGCTAAATGTCAAAAATGAAAAGTGTCAAAAATGACAAATTTCAAGATGGCAAATGTCAAAGATGTCAAATGACAAATTTCACAATGCTAAATGTCAAAAATGAAAAGTGTCACCATAAAAAATGTCAAAAATAACAAATTTCAAGATGGCAAATGTCAAAGATGTCAAATGACAAATGTCACAATGCTAAATGTCAAAAATGAAAAGTGTCACCATGAAAAATGTCAAAAATGACAAATTTCAAGATGGCAAATATCAAAGATGTCAAATGACAAATGTCACAATGCTAAATGTCAAAAATGAAAAGTGTCACTATAAAAAATGTCAAAAATGACAAATTTCAAGATGGCAAATGTCAAAGATGTCAAATGACAAATGTCACAATGCTAAATGTCAAAAATGAAAAGTGTCACCATGAAAAATGTCAAAAATGACAAATTTCAAGATGGCAAATGTCAAAGATGTCAAATGACAAATGTCACAATGCTAAATGTCAAAAATGAAAAGTGTCAAAAATGACAAATTTCAAGATGGCAAATGTCTAAGATGTCAAATAACAAATGTCACAATGCTAAATGTCAAAAATGAAAAGTGTCACCGTGAAAAATGTCAAAAATGACAAATTTCAAGATGGCAAATGTCAAAGATGTCAAATGACAAATGTCACAATGCTAAATGTCAAAAATGAAAAGTGTCAAAAATGACAAATTTCAAGATGGCAAATGTCAAAGATGTCAAATGACAAATTTCACAATGCTAAATGTCAAAAATAAAAAGTGTCACCATGAAAAATGTCAAAAATAACAAATTTCAAGATGGCAAATGTCAAAGATGTCAAATGACAAATGTCACAATGCTAAATGTCAAAAATGAAAAGTGTCACCATGAAAAATGTCAAAAATAACAAATTTTAAGATGGCAAATGTCACAGATGTCAAATGACAAATGTCACAATGCTAAATGTCAAAAATAAAAAGTGTCAAAAATGACAAATTTCAAGATGGCAAATGTCAAAGATGTCAAATGACAAATTTCACAACGCTAAATGTCAAAAATGAAAACTGTCACCATGAAAAATGTCAAAAATGACAAATTTCAAGATGGCAAATGTCAAAGATGTCAAATGACAAATGTCACAATGATGCTAACAGTCAAAAATGAAAAGTGTCACCATGAAAAATGTCAAAAACGACAAATTTCAAGATGGCAAATATCAAAGATGTCAAATGACAAATGTCACAATGCTAAATATCAAAAATGAAAAGTGTCACCATAAAATGTCAAAAATGACAAATTTCAAGATGGCAAATGTCAAAGATGTCAAATGACAAATGTCACAATGCTAAATGTCAAAAATGAAACGTGTCACCATAAAAAATGTCAAAAATGACAAATTTCAAGATGGCAAATATCAAAGATGTCAAATGACAAATTTCACAATGCTAAATGTCAAAAATGACAAATTTCAAGATGGCAAATGTCAAAGATGTCAAATGACAAATGTCACAATGCTAAATGTCAAAAATGAAAAGTGTCACCATGAAAAATGTCAAAAATGACAAATTTCAAGATGGCAAATGTCAAAGATGTCAAATGACAAATGTCACAATGCTAAATGTCAAAAATGAAAAGTGTCAAAAATTACAAATTTCAAGATGGCAAATGTCTAAGATGTCAAATGACAAATGTCACAATGCTAAATGTCAAAAATGAAAAGTGTCACCATGAAAAATGTCAAAAATGACAAATTTCAAGATGGCAAATGTCAAAGATGTCAAATGACAAATGTCACAATGCTAAATGTCAAAAATGAAAAGTGTCACAATAAAAAATGTCAAAAATGACAAATTTCAAGATGGCAAATGTCAAAGATGTCAAATGACAAATGTCACAATGCTAAATGTCAAAAATGAAAAGTGTCACTATGAAAAATGTCAAAAATGACAAATTTCAAGATGGCAAATGTCAAAGATGTCAAATGACAAATGTCACAATGCTAAATGTCAAAAATGAAAAGTGTCACCATGAAAAATGTCAAAAATGACAAATTTCAAGATGGCAAATGTCAAAACTGACAAATGTCACAATGCTAAATGTCAAAAATAAAAAGTGTCACCATGAAAAATGTCAAAAATAACAAATTTCAAGATGGCAAATGTCAAAGATGTCAAATGACAAATGTCACAATGCTAAATGTCAAAAATGACAAATTTCAAGATGGCAAATGTCAAAGATGTCAAATGACAAATGTCACAATGCTAAATGTCAAAAATGAAAAGTGTCACCATGAAAAATGTCAAAAATGACAAATTTCAAGATGGCAAATGTCAAAGATGTCAAATGACAAATGTCACAATGCTAAATGTCAAAAATGAAAAGTGTCACCATGAAAAATGTCAAAAATGACAAATTTCAAGATGGCAAATGTCAAAGATGTCAAATGACAAATGTCACAATGCTAACTGTCAAAAATGAAAAGTGTCACCATGAAAAATGTCAAAAATGACAAATTTCAAGATGGCAAATATCAAAGATGTCAAATGACAAATGTCACAATGCTAAATGCCAAAAATGACAAATTTCAAGATGGCAAATGTCAAAGATGTCAAATGACAAATGTCACAATGCAAAATGTCAAAAATGAAAAGTGTCACCATGAAAAATGTCAAAAATGACAAATTTCAAGATGGCAAATGTCAAAGATGTCAAATGACAAATGTCACAATGCTAAATGTCAAAAATGAAAAGTGTCACCATGAAAAATGTCAAAAATAACAAATTTCAAGATGGCAAATGTAAAGATGTCAAATGACAAATGTCACAATGCTAAATGTCAAAAATGAAAAGTGTTACCATGAAAAATGTCAAAAATGACAAATTTTAAGATGGCAAATGTCAAAGATGTCAAACGACAAATGTCACAATGCTAAATGTCAAAAATGAAAAGTGTCACCATGAAAAATGTCAAAAATAACAAATTTTAAGATGGCAAATGTCACAGATGTCAAATGACAAATGTCACAATGCTAAATGTCAAAAATGAAAAGTGTCAAAAATGACAAATTTCAAGATGGCAAATGTCAAAGATGTCAAATGACAAATTTCACAATGCTAAATGTCAAAAATGAAAAGTGTCACCATAAAAAATGTCAAAAATAACAAATTTCAAGATGGCAAATGTCAAAGATGTCAAATGACAAATGTCACAATGCTAAATGTCAAAAATGAAAAGTGTCACCATGAAAAATGTCAAAAATGACAAATTTCAAGATGGCAAATGTCAAAGATGTCAAATGACAAATGTCACAATGCTAAATGTCAAAAATGAAAAGTGTCACTATAAAAAATGTCAAAAATGACAAATTTCAAGATGGCAAATGTCAAAGATGTCAAATGACAAATGTCACAATGCTAAATGTCAAAAATGAAAAGTGTCACCATGAAAAATGTCAAAAATGACAAATTTCAAGATGGCAAATGTCAAAGATGTCAAATGACAAATGTCACAATGCTAAATGTCAAAAATGAAAAGTGTCAAAAATGACAAATTTCAAGATGGCAAATGTCTAAGATGTCAAATAACAAATGTCACAATGCTAAATGTCAAAAATGAAAAGTGTCACCGTGAAAAATGTCAAAAATGACAAATTTCAAGATGGCAAATGTCAAAGATGTCAAATGACAAATGTCACAATGCTAAATGTCAAAAATGAAAAGTGTCAAAAATGACAAATTTCAAGATGGCAAATGTCAAAGATGTCAAATGACAAATTTCACAATGCTAAATGTCAAAAATAAAAAGTGTCACCATGAAAAATGTCAAAAATAACAAATTTCAAGATGGCAAATGTCAAAGATGTCAAATGACAAATGTCACAATGCTAAATGTCAAAAATGAAAAGTGTCACCATGAAAAATGTCAAAAATAACAAATTTTAAGATGGCAAATGTCACAGATGTCAAATGACCAAATGTCACAATGCTAAATGTCAAAAATAAAAAGTGTCAAAAATGACAAATTTCAAGATGGCAAATGTCAAAGATGTCAAATGACAAATTTCACAATGCTAAATGTCAAAAATGAAAAGTGTCACCATGAAAAATGTCAAAAATAACAAATTTCAAGATGGCAAATGTCAAAGATGTCAAATGACAAATGTCACAATGCTAAATGTCAAAAATGAAAAGTGTCACCATGAAAAATGTCAAAAATGACAAATTTCAAGATGGCAAATGTCAAAGATGTCAAATGACAAATGTCACAATGCTAAATGTCAAAAATGAAAAGTGTCACCATGAAAAATGTCAAAAATGACAAATTTTAAGATGGCAAATGTCAAAGATGTCAAATGACAAATGTCACAATGCTAAATGTCAAAAATGAAAAGTGTCACCATGAAAAATGTCAAAAATGACAAATTTCAAGATGGCAAATGTCAAAGATGTCAAATGACAAATGTCACAATGCTAAATGTCAAAAATGAAAAGTGTCAAAAATGACAAATTTCAAGATGGCAAATGTCTAAGATGTCAAATGACAAATGTCACAGTGCTAAATGTCAAAAATGAAAAGTGTCACCGTGAAAAATGTCAAAAATGACAAATTTCAAGATGGCAAATGTCAAAGATGTCAAATGACAAATGTCACAATGCTAAATGTCAAAAATGAAAAGTGTCACCATGAAAAATGTCAAAAATGACAAATTTCAAGATGGCAAATGTCCAAGATGTCAAATGACAAATGTCACAATGCTAAATGTCAAAAATGAAAAGTGTCCCCATGAAAAATGTCAATAATGACAAATTTCAAGATGGCAAATGTCAAAGATGTCAAATGACAAATGTCACAATGCTAAATGTCAAAAATGAAAAGTGTCACCATGAAAAATGTCAAAAATGACAAATTTCAAGATGGCAAATGTCAAAGATGTCAAATGACAAATGTCACAATGCTAAATGTCAAAAATGAAAAGTGTCACCATGAAAAATGTCAAAAATAACAAATTTCAAGATGGCAAATGTCAAAGATGTCAAATGACAAATGTCACAATGCTAAATGTCAAAAATGAAAAGTGTTACCATGAAAAATGTCAAAAATGACAAATTTCAAGATGGCAAATGTCAAATATGTCAAATGACAAATGTCACAATGCTAAATGTCAAAAATGAAAAGTGTCACCATGAAAAATGTCAAAAATAACAAATTTCAAGATGGCAAATGTCAAAGATGTCAAATGACAAATTTCACAATGCTAAATGTCAAAAATGAAAAGTGTCACCATGAAAAATGTCAAAAATAACAAATTTCAAGATGGCAAATGTCTAAGATGTCACATGACAAATGTCACAATGCTAAATGTCAAAAATGAAAAGTGTCACCATGAAAAATGTCAAAAATGACAAATTTCAAGATGGCAAATGTCAAAACTGACAAATGTCACAATGCTAAATGTTAAAAATGAAAAGTGTCACCATGAAAAATGTCCAAAATAACAAATTTCAAGATGGCAAATGTCAAAGATGTCAAATGACAAATGTCACAATGCTAAATGTCAAAAATGACAAATTTTAAGATGGCAAATGTCAAAGATGTCAAATGACAAATGTCACAATGCTAAATGTCAAAAATGAAAAGTGTCACCATGACAAATGTCAAAAATGACAAATTTCAAGATGGCAAATGTCAAAGATGTCAAATGACAAATGTCACAATGCTAAATGTCAAAAATGAAAACTGTCACCATGAAAAATGTCAAAAATGACAAATTTCAAGATGGCAAATGTCAAAGATGTCAAATGACAAATGTCACAATGATGCTAACAGTCAAAAATGAAAAGTGTCACCATGAAAAATGTCAAAAACGACAAATTTCAAGATGGCAAATATCAAAGATGTCAAATGACAAATGTCACAATGCTAAATATCAAAAATGAAAAGTGTCACCATAAAATGTCAAAAATGACAAATTTCAAGATGGCAAATGTCAAAGATGTCAAATGACAAATGTCACAATGCTAAATGTCAAAAATGAAACGTGTCACCATAAAAAATGTCAAAAATGACAAATTTCAAGATGGCAAATATCAAAGATGTCAAATGACAAATTTCACAATGCTAAATGTCAAAAATGACAAATTTCAAGATGGCAAATGTCAAAGATGTCAAATGACAAATGTCACAATGCTAAATGTCAAAAATGAAAAGTGTCACCATGAAAAATGTCAAAAATGACAAATTTCAAGATGGCAAATGTCAAAGATGTCAAATGACAAATGTCACAATGCTAAATGTCAAAAATGAAAAGTGTCAAAAATTACAAATTTCAAGATGGCAAATGTCTAAGATGTCAAATGACAAATGTCACAATGCTAAATGTCAAAAATGAAAAGTGTCACCATGAAAAATGTCAAAAATGACAAATTTCAAGATGGCAAATGTCAAAGATGTCAAATGACAAATGTCACAATGCTAAATGTCAAAAATGAAAAGTGTCACAATAAAAAATGTCAAAAATGACAAATTTCAAGATGGCAAATGTCAAAGATGTCAAATGACAAATGTCACAATGCTAAATGTCAAAAATGAAAAGTGTCACTATGAAAAATGTCAAAAATGACAAATTTCAAGATGGCAAATGTCAAAGATGTCAAATGACAAATGTCACAATGCTAAATGTCAAAAATGAAAAGTGTCACCATGAAAAATGTCAAAAATGACAAATTTCAAGATGGCAAATGTCAAAACTGACAAATGTCACAATGCTAAATGTCAAAAATAAAAAGTGTCACCATGAAAAATGTCAAAAATAACAAATTTCAAGATGGCAAATGTCAAAGATGTCAAATGACAAATGTCACAATGCTAAATGTCAAAAATGACAAATTTCAAGATGGCAAATGTCAAAGATGTCAAATGACAAATGTCACAATGCTAAATGTCAAAAATGAAAAGTGTCACCATGAAAAATGTCAAAAATGACAAATTTCAAGATGGCAAATGTCAAAGATGTCAAATGACAAATGTCACAATGCTAAATGTCAAAAATGAAAAGTGTCACCATGAAAAATGTCAAAAATGACAAATTTCAAGATGGCAAATGTCAAAGATGTCAAATGACAAATGTCACAATGCTAACTGTCAAAAATGAAAAGTGTCACCATGAAAAATGTCAAAAATGACAAATTTCAAGATGGCAAATATCAAAGATGTCAAATGACAAATGTCACAATGCTAAATGCCAAAAATGACAAATTTCAAGATGGCAAATGTCAAAGATGTCAAATGACAAATGTCACAATGCAAAATGTCAAAAATGAAAAGTGTCACCATGAAAAATGTCAAAAATGACAAATTTCGAGATGGCAAATGTCAAAGATGTCAAATGACAAATGTCACAATGCTAAATGTCAAAAATGAAAAGTGTCACCATGAAAAATGTCAAAAATAACAAATTTCAAGATGGCAAATGTAAAGATGTCAAATGACAAATGTCACAATGCTAAATGTCAAAAATGAAAAGTGTTACCATGAAAAATGTCAAAAATGACAAATTTTAAGATGGCAAATGTCAAAGATGTCAAATGACAAATGTCACAATGCTAAATGTCAAAAATGAAAAGTGTCACCATGAAAAATGTCAAAAATAACAAATTTTAAGATGGCAAATGTCACAGATGTCAAATGACAAATGTCACAATGCTAAATGTCAAAAATGAAAAGTGTCAAAAATGACAAATTTCAAGATGGCAAATGTCAAAGATGTCAAATGACAAATTTCACAATGCTAAATGTCAAAAATGAAAAGTGTCAAAAATGACAAATTTCAAGATGGCAAATGTCTAAGATGTCAAATAACAAATGTCACAATGCTAAATGTCAAAAATGAAAAGTGTCACCGTGAAAAATGTCAAAAATGACAAATTTCAAGATGGCAAATGTCAAAGATGTCAAATGACAAATGTCACAATGCTAAATGTCAAAAATGAAAAGTGTCAAAAATGACAAATTTCAAGATGGCAAATGTCAAAGATGTCAAATGACAAATTTCACAATGCTAAATGTCAAAAATAAAAAGTGTCACCATGAAAAATGTCAAAAATAACAAATTTTAAGATGGCAAATGTCAAAGATGTCAAATGACAAATGTCACAATGCTAAATGTCAAAAATGAAAAGTGTCACCATGAAAAATGTCAAAAATAACAAATTTTAAGATGGCAAATGTCACAGATGTCAAATGACAAATGTCACAATGCTAAATGTCAAAAATAAAAAGTGCCAAAAATGACAAATTTCAAGATGGCAAATGTCAAAGATGTCAAATGACAAATTTCACAATGCTAAATGTCAAAAATGAAAAGTGTCACCATGAAAAATGTCAAAAATAACAAATTTCAAGATAGCAAATGTCAAAGATGTCAAATGACAAATGTCACAATGCTAAATGTCAAAAATGAAAAGTGTCACCATGAAAAATGTCAAAAATGACAAATTTCAAGATGGCAAATGTCAAAGATGTCAAATGACAAATGTCACAATGCTAAATGTCAAAAATGAAAAGTGTCACCATGAAAAATGTCAAAAATGACAAATTTTAAGATGGCAAATGTCAAAGATGTCAAATGACAAATGTCACAATGCTAAATGTCAAAAATGAAAAGTGTC
The DNA here is from genome assembly GCA_964028335.1 of Altica lythri. NCBI lineage: Eukaryota > Metazoa > Arthropoda > Insecta > Coleoptera > Chrysomelidae > Altica > Altica lythri. The sequence continues at coordinate 13,911,336 of OZ034800.1, read as the reverse complement.
ACCATGAAAAATGTCAAAAATGACAAATTTCAAGATGGCAAATGTCAAAGATGTCAAATGACAAATGTCACAATGCTAAATGTCAAAAATGAAAAGTGTCAAAAATGACAAATTTCAAGATGGCAAATGTCTAAGATGTCAAATGACAAATGTCACAGTGCTAAATGTCAAAAATGAAAAGTGTCACCGTGAAAAATGTCAAAAATGACAAATTTCAAGATGGCAAATGTCAAAGATGTCAAATGACAAATGTCACAATGCTAAATGTCAAAAATGAAAAGTGTCACCATGAAAAATGTCAAAAATGACAAATTTCAAGATGGCAAATGTCCAAGATGTCAAATGACAAATGTCACAATGCTAAATGTCAAAAATGAAAAGTGTCCCCATGAAAAATGTCAATAATGACAAATTTCAAGATGGCAAATGTCAAAGATGTCAAATGACAAATGTCACAATGCTAAATGTCAAAAATGAAAAGTGTCACCATGAAAAATGTCAAAAATGACAAATTTCAAGATGGCAAATGTCAAAGATGTCAAATGACAAATGTCACAATGCTAAATGTCAAAAATGAAAAGTGTCAAAAATGACAAATTTCAAGATGACAAATGTCTAAGATGTCAAATGACAAATGTCACAATGCTAAATGTCAAAAATGAAAAGTGTCACTATGAAAAATGTCAAAAATGACAAATTTTAAGATGGCAAATGTCAAAGATGTCAAATGACAAATGTCACAATGCTAAATGTCAAAAATGAAAAGTGTCACCATGAAAAATGTCAAAAATAAAAAATTTCAAGATGGCAAATGTCAAAGATGTCAAATGACAAATGTGACAATGCTAAATGTCAAAAATGAAAAGTGTTACCATGAAAAATGTCAAAAATGACAAATTTCAAGATGGCAAATGTCAAAGATGTCAAATGACAAATGTCACAATGCTAAATGTCAAAAATGAAAAGTGTCACCATGAAAAATGTCAAAAATAACAAATTTCAAGATGGCAAATGTCAAAGATGTCAAATGACAAATGTCACAATGCTAAATGTCAAAAATGAAAAGTGTCAAAAATGACAAATTTCAAGATGGCAAATGTCAAAGATGTCAAATGACAAATGTCACAATGCTAAATATCAAAAATGAAAAGTGTCACCATAAAAAATGTCAAAAATAACAAATTTCAAGATGGCAAATGTCAAAGATGTCAAATGACAAATGTCACAATGCTAAATGTCAAAAATGAAAAGTGTCACCATGAAAAATGTCAAAAATGACAAATTTCAAGATGGCAAATGTCAAAGATGTCAAATGACAAATGTCACAATGCTAAATGTCAAAAATGAAAAGTGTCACCATGAAAAATGTCAAAAATAACAAATTTCAAGATGGCAAATGTCAAAGATGTCAAATGACAAATGTCACAATGCTAAATGTCAAAAATGAAAAGTGTTACCATGAAAAATGTCAAAAATGACAAATTTCAAGATGGCAAATGTCAAATATGTCAAATGACAAATGTCACAATGCTAAATGTCAAAAATGAAAAGTGTCACCATGAAAAATGTCAAAAATAACAAATTTCAAGATGGCAAATGTCAAAGATGTCAAATGACAAATTTCACAATGCTAAATGTCAAAAATGAAAAGTGTCACCATGAAAAATGTCAAAAATAACAAATTTCAAGATGGAAAATGTCAAAGATGTCAAATGACAAATGTCACAATGCTAAATGTCAAAAATGAAAAGTGTCAAAAATGACAAATTTCAAGATGGCAAATGTCTAAGATGTCACATGACAAATGTCACAATGCTAAATGTCAAAAATGAAAAGTGTCACCATGAAAAATGTCAAAAATGACAAATTTCAAGATGGCAAATGTCAAAACTGACAAATGTCACAATGCTAAATGTTAAAAATGAAAAGTGTCACCATGAAAAATGTCCAAAATAACAAATTTCAAGATGGCAAATGTCAAAGATGTCAAATGACAAATGTCACAATGCTAAATGTCAAAAATGACAAATTTTAAGATGGCAAATGTCAAAGATGTCAAATGACAAATGTCACAATGCTAAATGTCAAAAATGAAAAGTGTCACCATGACAAATGTCAAAAATGACAAATTTCAAGATGGCAAATGTCAAAGATGTCAAATGACAAATGTCACAATGCTAAATGTCAAAAATGAAAACTGTCACCATGAAAAATGTCAAAAATGACAAATTTCAAGATGGCAAATGTCAAAGATGTCAAATGACAAATGTCACAATGATGCTAACAGTCAAAAATGAAAAGTGTCACCATGAAAAATGTCAAAAACGACAAATTTCAAGATGGCAAATATCAAAGATGTCAAATGACAAATGTCACAATGCTAAATGTCAAAAATGAAAAGTGTCACCATAAAATGTCAAAAATGACAAATTTCAAGATGGCAAATGTCAAAGATGTCAAATGACAAATGTCACAATGCTAAATGTCAAAAATGAAACGTGTCACCATAAAAAATGTCAAAAATGACAAATTTCAAGATGGCAAATATCAAAGATGTCAAATGACAAATTTCACAATGCTAAATGTCAAAAATGACAAATTTCAAGATGGCAAATGTCAAAGATGTCAAATGACAAATGTCACAATGCTAAATGTCAAAAATGAAAAGTGTCACCATGAAAAATGTCAAAAATGACAAATTTCAAGATGGCAAATGTCAAAGATGTCAAATGACAAATGTCACAATGCTAAATGTCAAAAATGAAAAGTGTCAAAAATTACAAATTTCAAGATGGCAAATGTCTAAGATGTCAAATGACAAATGTCACAATGCTAAATGTCAAAAATGAAAAGTGTCACCATGAAAAATGTCAAAAATGACAAATTTCAAGATGGCAAATGTCAAAGATGTCAAATGACAAATGTCACAATGCTAAATGTCAAAAATGAAAAGTGTCACAATAAAAAATGTCAAAAATGACAAATTTCAAGATGGCAAATGTCAAAGATGTTAAATGACAAATGTCACAATGCTAAATGTCAAAAATGAAAAGTGTCACTATGAAAAATGTCAAAAATGACAAATTTCAAGATGGCAAATGTCAAAGATGTCAAATGACAAATGTCACAATGCTAAATGTCAAAAATGAAAAGTGTCACCATGAAAAATGTCAAAAATGACAAATTTCAAGATGGCAAATGTCAAAACTGACAAATGTCACAATGCTAAATGTCAAAAATAAAAAGTGTCACCATGAAAAATGTCAAAAATAACAAATTTCAAGATGGCAAATGTCAAAGATGTCAAATGACAAATGTCACAATGCTAAATGTCAAAAATGACAAATTTCAAGATGGCAAATGTCAAAGATGTCAAATGACAAATGTCACAATGCTAAATGTCAAAAATGAAAAGTGTCACCATGAAAAATGTCAAAAATGACAAATTTCAAGATGGCAAATGTCAAAGATGTCAAATGACAAATGTCACAATGCTAAATGTCAAAAATGAAAAGTGTCACCATGAAAAATGTCAAAAATGACAAATTTCAAGATGGCAAATGTCAAAGATGTCAAATGACAAATGTCACAATGCTAACTGTCAAAAATGAAAAGTGTCACCATGAAAAATGTCAAAAATGACAAATTTCAAGATGGCAAATATCAAAGATGTCAAATGACAAATGTCACAATGCTAAATGCCAAAAATGACAAATTTCAAGATGGCAAATGTCAAAGATGTCAAATGACAAATGTCACAATGCTAAATGTCAAAAATGAAAAGTGTCACCATGAAAAATGTCAAAAATGACAAATTTCAAGATGGCAAATGTCAAAGATGTCAAATGACAAATGTCACAATGCTAAATGTCAAAAATGAAAAGTGTCAAAAATGACAAATTTCAAGATGGCAAATGTCTAAGATGTCAAATGACAAATGTCACAATGCTAAATGTCAAAAATGAAAAGTGTCACCATGAAAAATGTCAAAAATGACAAATTTCAAGATGGCAAATGTCAAAGATGTCAAATGACAAACGTCACAATGCTAAATGTCAAAAATGAAAAGTGTCACCATGAAAAATGTCAAAAATGACAAATTTCAAGATGGCAAATGTCTAAGATGTCACATGACAAATGTCACAATGCTAAATGTCAAAAATGAAAAGTGTCACCATGAAAAATGTCAAAAAAGACAACTTTCAAGATGGCAAATGTCAAAACTGACAAATGTCACAATGCTAAATGTCAAAACTGAAAAGTGTCACCATAAAAAATGTCAAAAATAACAAATTTCAAGATGGCAAATAAAGATGTCAAATGACAAATGTCACAATGCTAAATGTCAAAAATGACAAATTTCAAGATGGCAAATGTCAAAGATGTCAAATGACAAATGTCACAATGCTAAATGTCAAAAATGAAAAGTGTCACTATGAAAAATGTTAAAAATGACAAATTTCAAGATGGCAAATATCAAAGATGTCAAATGACAAATATCACAATGCTTAATGTCAAAAATGACAAATTTCAAGATGGCAAATGTCAAAGATGTCAAATGACAAATGTCACAATGCTAAATGTCAAAAATGAAAAGTGTCACCATGAAAAATGTCAAAAATGACAAATTTCAAGATGGCAAATATCAAAGATGTCAAATGACAAATATCACAATGCTTAATGTCAAAAATGACAAATTTCAAGATGGCAAATGTCAAAGATGTCAAATGACAAATGTCACAATGCTAAATGTCAAAAATGAAAAGTGTCACCATGAAAAATGTCAAAAATGACAAATTTCAAGATGGCAAATGTCAAAACTGACAAATGTCACAATGCTAAATGTTAAAAATGAAAAGTGTCACCATGAAAAATGTCCAAAATAACAAATTTCAAGATGGCAAATGTCAAAGATGTCAAATGACAAATGTCACAATGCTAAATGTCAAAAATGACAAATTTTAAGATGGCAAATGTCAAAGATGTCAAATGACAAATGTCACAATGCTAAATGTCAAAAATGAAAAGTGTCACCATGAAAAATGTCAAAAATGACAAATTTCAAGATGGCAAATATCAAAGATGTCAAATGACAAATATCACAATGCTTAATGTCAAAAATGACAAATTTCAAGATGGCAAATGTCAAAGATGTCAAATGACAAATGTCACAATGCTAAATGTCAAAAATGAAAAGTGTCACCATGAAAAATGTCAAAAATGACAAATTTCAAGATGGCAAATGTCAAAGATGTCAAATGACAAATGTCACAATGCTAAATGTCAAAATTGAAAAGTGTCAAAAATGACAAATTTTAAGATGGCAAATGTCTAAGATGTCAAATGACAAATGTCACAATGCTAAATGTCAAAAATGAAAAGTGTCACCATGAAAAATGTCAAAAATGACAAATTTCAAGATCGCAAATGTCAAAGATGCCAAATGACAAATGTCACAATGCTAAATGTCAAAAATGAAAAGTGTCACCATGAAAAATGTCAAAAATGACAAATTTCAAGATGGCAAATGTCAAAGATGTCAAATGACAAATGTCACAATGCTAAATGTCAAAAATGAAAAGTGTCAGCATGAAAAATGACAAAAATGACAAATTTCAAGATGGCAAATGTCAAAACTGACAAATGTCACAATGCTAAATGTCAAAAATGATAAGTGTCACCATGAAAAATGTCAAAAATGACAAATTTCAAGATGGCAAATGTCCAAGATGTCAAATGACAAATGTCACAATGCTAAATGTCAAAAATGAAAAGTGTCACCATAAAATGTCAAAAATGACAAATTTCAAGATGGCAAATGTCAAAGATGTCAAATGACAAATGTCACAATGCTAAATGTCAAAAATGAAAAGTGTCAAAAATGACAAATTTCAAGATGGCAAATGTCAAAGATGTCAAATGACAAATGTCACAATGCTAAATGTCAAAAATGAAAAGTGTCACTATGAAAATTGTCAAAAATGACAAATTTCAAGATGGCAAATGTCAAAACTGACAAATGTCACAATGCTAAATGTCAAAAATAAAAAGTGTCACCATGAAAAATGTCAAAAATAACAAATTTCAAGATGGCAAATGTCAAAGATGTCAAATGACAAATGTCACAATGCTAAATGTCAAAAATGACAAATTTCAAGATGGCAAATGTCAAAGATGTCAAATGACAAATGTCACAATGCTAAATGTCAAAAATAAAAAGTGTCACCATGAAAAATGTCAAAAATGACAAATTTCAAGATGGCAATTGTCAAAGATGTCAAATGACAAATGTCACAATGCTAAATGTCAAAAATGAAAAGTGTCACCATGAAAAATGTCAAAAATGACAAATTTCAAGATGGCAAATGTCAAAACTGACAAATGTCCCAATGCTAAATGTCAAAAATGATAAGTGTCACCATGAAAAATGTCAAAAATGACAAATTTCAAGATGGCAAATGTCAAAGATGTCAAATGACAAATGTCACAATGCTAAATGTCAAAAATGAAAAGTGTCAAAAATGACAAATTTCAAGATGGCAAATGTCTAATATGTCAAATGTCACAATGCTAAATGTCAAAAATAAAAAGTGTCAAAAATGACAAATTTCAAGATGGCAAATGTCAAAAATGAAAAGTGTCAAAAATGACAAATTTCAAGATGGCAAATGTCAAAGATAACAAATGTCACAATGCTAAATGTCAAAAATGACAAATTTCAAGATGGCAAATGTCTAAGATGTCAAATGACAAATGTCACAATGCTAAATGTCAAAAATGAAAAGTGTCACCGTGAAAAATGTCAAAAATGACAAATTTTAAGATGGCAAATGTCAAAGATGTCAAATGACAAATGTCACAATGCTAAATGTCAAAAATGAAAAGTGTCACCATGAAAAATGTCAAAAATGACAAATTTTAAGATGGCAAATGTCAAAGATGTCAAATGACAAATGTCACAATGCTAAATGTCAAAAATGAAAAGTGTCCCCATGAAAAATGTCAATAATGACAAATTTCAAGATGGAAAATATCAAAGATGTCAAATGACAAATGTCACAATGCTAAATGTCAAAAATGAAAAGTGTCACCATGAAAAATGTCAAAAATTACAAATTTCAAGATGGCAAATGTCAAAGATGTCGAATATGACAAATGTCACAATGCTAAATGTCAAAAATGAAAAGTGTTACCATGAAAAATGTCAAAAATGACAAATTTCAAGATGGCAAATGTCAAAGATGTCAAATGACAAATGTCACAATGCTAAATGTCAAAAATGAAAAGTGTCACCATGAAAAATGTCAAAAATGACAAATTTCAAGATGGCAAATATCAAAGATGTCAAATGACAAATTTCACAATGCTAAATGTCAAAAATGACAAATTTCAAGATGGCAAATGTCAAAGATGTCAAATGACAAATGTCACAATGCTAAATGTCAAAAATGAAAAGTGTCACCATGAAAAATGTCAAAAATGACAAATTTTATGATGGCAAATGTCAAAGATGTCAAATGACAAATGTCACAATGCTAAATGTCAAAAATGAAAAGTGTTACCATGAAAAATGTCAAAAATAACAAATTTCAAGATGGCAAATGTCAAAGATGTCAAATGACAAATGTCACAATGCTAAATGTCAAAAATGAAAAGTGTCAAAAATGACAAATTTCAAGATGGCAAATGTCAAAGATGTCAAATGACAAATGTCACAATGCTAAATGTCAAAAATGAAAAGTGTCACCATGAAAAATGTCAAAAATAACAAATTTCAAGATGGCAAATGTCAAAGATGTCAAATGACAAATGTCACAATGCTAAATGTCAAAAATGAAAAGTGTCACCATGAAAAATGTCAAAAATGACAAATTTCAAGATGGCAAATGTCAAAGATGTCAAATGACAAATGTCACAATGCTAAATGTCAAAAATGAAAAGTGTTACCATGAAAAATGTCAAAAATAACAAATTTCAAGATGGCAAATGTCAAAGATGTCAAATGACAAATGTCACAATGCTAAATGTCAAAAATGAAAAGTGTTACCATGAAAGATGTCAAAAATGACAAATTTCAAGATGGCAAATGTCAAAGATGTCAAATGACAAATGTCACAATGCTAAATGTCAAAAATGAAAAGTGTCACCATGAAAAATGTCAAAAATAACAAATTTCAAGATGCAAATGTCAAAGATGTCAAATGACAAATGTCACAATGCTAAATGTCAAAAATGAAAAGTGTCAAAAATGACAAATTTCAAGATGGCAAATGTCAAAGATGTCAAATGACAAATTTCACAATGCTAAATGTCAAAAATGAAAAGTGTTACCATAAAATGTCAAAAATAACAAATTTCAAGATGGCAAATGTCAAAGATGTCAAATGACAAATGTCACAATGCAAAATCAAAAATGAAAAGTGTCACCATGAAAAATGTCAAAAATGACAAATTTCAAGATGGCAAATGTCAAAGATGTCAAATGACAAATGTCACAATGCTAAATGTCAAAAATGAAAAGTGTCACCATGAAAAATGTCAAAAATAACAAATTTCAAGATGGCAAATGTAAAGATGTCAAATGACAAATGTCACAATGCTAAATGTCAAAAATGAAAAGTGTTACCATGAAAAATGTCAAAAATGACAAATTTTAAGATGGCAAATGTCAAAGATGTCAAATGACAAAGTCACAATGCTAAATGTCAAAAATGAAAAGTGTTACCATGAAAAATGTCAAAAATAACAAATTTTAAGATGGCAAATGTCACAGATGTCAAATGACAAATGTCACAATGCTAAATGTCAAAAATGAAAAGTGTCAAAAATGACAAATTTCAAGATGGCAAATGTCAAAGATGTCAAATGACAAATTTCACAATGCTAAATGTCAAAAATGAAAAGTGTCACCATGAAAAATGTCAAAAATAACAAATTTCAAGATGGCAAATGTCAAAGATGTCAAATGACAAATGTCACAATGCTAAATGTCAAAAATGAAAAGTGTCACCATGAAAAATGTCAAAAATGACAAATTTCAAGATGGCAAATGTCAAAGATGTCAAATGACAAATGTCACAATGCTAAATGTCAAAAATGAAAAGTGTCACCATGAAAAATGTCAAAAATAACAAATTTTAAGATGGCAAATGTCAAAGATGTCAAATGACAAATGTCACAATGCTAAATGTCAAAAATGAAAAGTGTCACCATGAAAAATGTCAAACATGACAAATTTCAAGATGGCAAATGTCAAAGATGTCAAATGACAAATGTCACAATGCTAAATGTCAAAAATGAAAAGTGTCAAAAATGACAAATTTCAAGATGGCAAATGTCTAAGATGTCAAATAACAAATGTCACAATGCTAAATGTCAAAAATGAAAAGTGTCACCGTGAAAAATGTCAAAAATGACAAATTTCAAGATGGCAAATGTCAAAGATGTCAAATGACAAATGTCACAATGCTAAATGTCAAAAATGAAAAGTGTCAAAAATGACAAATTTCAAGATGGCAAATGTCAAAGATGTCAAATGACAAATTTCACAATGCTAAATGTCAAAAATGAAAAGTGTCACCATGAAAAATGTCAAAAATAACAAATTTCAAGATGGCAAATGTCAAAGATGTCAAATGACAAATGTCACAATGCTAAATGTCAAAAATGAAAAGTGTCACCATGAAAAATGTCAAAAATAACAAATTTTAAGATGGCAAATGTCACAGATGTCAAATGACAAATGTCACAATGCTAAATGTCAAAAATGAAAAGTGTCAAAAATGACAAATTTCAAGATGGCAAATGTCAAAGATGTCAAATGACAAATTTCACAATGCTAAATGTCAAAAATGAAAAGTGTCACCATGAAAAATGTCAAAAATAACAAATTTCAAGATGGCAAATGTCAAAGATGTCAAATGACAAATGTCACAATGCTAAATGTCAAAAATGAAAAGTGTCACCATGAAAAATGTCAAAAATGACAAATTTCAAGATGGCAAATGTCAAAGATGTCAAATGACAAATGTCACAATGCTAAATGTCAAAAATGAAAAGTGTCACCATGAAAAATGTCAAAAATGACAAATTTTAAGATGGCAAATGTCAAAGATGTCAAATGACAAATGTCACAATGCTAAATGTCAAAAATGAAAAGTGTCACCATGAAAAATGTCAAAAATGACAAATTTCAAGATGGCAAATGTCAAACATGTCAAATGACAAATGTCACAATGCTAAATGTCAAAAATGAAAAGTGTCAAAAATGACAAATTTCAAGATGGCAAATGTCTAAGATGTCAAATGACAAATGTCACAATGCTAAATGTCAAAAATGAAAAGTGTCACCGTGAAAAATGTCAAAAATGACAAATTTCAAGATGGCAAATGTCAAAGATGTCAAATGAAAAATGTCACAATGCTAAATGTCAAAAATGAAAAGTGTCACCATGAAAAATGTCAAAAATGACAAATTTCAAGATGGCAAATGTCCAAGATGTCAAATGACAAATGTCACAATGCTAAATGTCAAAAATGAAAAGTGTCCCCATGAAAAATGTCAATAATGACAAATTTCAAGATGGCAAATGTCAAAGATGTCAAATGACAAATGTCACAATGCTAAATGTCAAAAATGAAAAGTGTCACCATGAAAAATGTCAAAAATGACAAATTTCAAGATGGCAAATGTCAAAGATGTCAAATGACAAATGTCACAATGCTAAATGTCAAAAATGAAAAGTGTCAAAAATGACAAATTTCAAGATGACAAATGTCTAAGATGTCAAATGACAAATGTCACAATGCTAAATGTCAAAAATGAAAAGTGTCACCATGAAAAATGTCAAAAATGACAAATTTCAAGATGGCAAATGTCAAAGATGTCAAATGACAAATGTCACAATGCTAAATGTCAAAAATGAAAAGTGTCACCATGAAAAATGTCAAAAATAAAAAATTTCAAGATGGCAAATGTCAAAGATGTCAAATGACAAATGTCACAATGCTAAATGTCAAAAATGAAAAGTGTTACCATGAAAAATGTCAAAAATGACAAATTTCAAGATGGCAAATGTCAAAGATGTCAAATGACAAATGTCACAATGCTAAATGTCAAAAATGAAAAGTGTCACCATGAAAAATGTCAAAAATAACAAATTTCAAGATGGCAAATGTCAAAGATGTCAAATGACAAATGTCACAATGCTTAATGTCAAAAATGAAAAGTGTCAAAAATGACAAATTTCAAGATGGCAAATGTCAAAGATGTCAAATGACAAATGTCACAATGCTAAATATCAAAAATGAAAAGTGTCACCATAAAAAATGTCAAAAATAACAAATTTCAAGATGGCAAATGTCAAAGATGTCAAATGACAAATGTCACAATGCTAAATGTCAAAAATGAAAAGTGTCACCATGAAAAATGTCAAAAATGACAAATTTCAAGATGGCAAATGTCAAAGATGTCAAATGACAAATGTCACAATGCTAAATGTAAAAAATGAAAAGTGTCACCATGAAAAATGTCAAAAATAACAAATTTCAAGATGGCAAATGTCAAAGATGTCAAATGACAAATGTCACAATGCTAAATGTCAAAAATGAAAAGTGTTACCATGAAAAATGTCAAAAATGACAAATTTTAAGATGGCAAATGTCAAATATGTCAAATGACAAATGTCACAATGCTAAATGTCAAAAATGAAAAGTGTCACCATGAAAAATGTCAAAAATAACAAATTTCAAGATGGCAAATGTCAAAGATGTCAAATGACAAATTTCACAATGCTAAATGTCAAAAATGAAAAGTGTCACCATGAAAAATGTCAAAAATAACAAATTTCAAGATGGCAAATGTCAAAGATGTCAAATGACAAATGTCACAATGCTAAATGTCAAAAATAACAAGTGTCACCATGAAAAATGTCAAAAATGACAAATTTCAAGATGGCAAATGTCAAAGATGTCAAATGACAAATGTCACAATGCTTAATGTCAAAAATGAAAAGTGTCACCATGAAAAATGTCAAAAATAACAAATTTCAAGATGGCAAATGTCAAAGATGTCAAATGACAAATGTCACAATGCTAAATGTCAAAAATGAAAAGTGTTACCATGAAAAATGTCAAAAATGACAAATTTCAAAATGGCAAATGTCAAAGATGTCAAATGACAAATGTCACAATGCTAAATGTCAAAAATGAAAAGTGTCACCATGAAAAATGTCAAAAATAACAAATTTCAAGATGGCAAATGTCAAAGATGTCAAATGACAAATGTCATAATGCTAAATGTCAAAAATGAAAAGTGTCAAAAATGACAAATTTCAAGATGGCAAATGTCAAAGATGTCAAATGACAAATTTCACAATGCTAAATGTCAAAAATGAAAAGTGTGACCATGAAAAATGTCAAAAATGACAAATTTCAAGATGGCAAATGTCAAAGATGTCAAATGACAAATGTCACAATGCTAAATGTCAAAAATGAAAAGTGTCACCATGAAAAATGTCAAAAATAACAAATTTCAGGATGGCAAATGTCAAAGATGTCAAATGACAAATGTCACAATGCTAAATGTCAAAAATAAAAAGTGTCACCATGAAAAATGTCAAAAATGACAAATTTGAAGATGGCAAATGTCAAAACTGACAAATGTCACAATGCTAAATGTCAAAAATGAAAAGTGTCACCATGAAAAATGTCAAAAATGACAAATTTCAAGATGGCAAATGTCAAAGATGTCAAATGACAAATGTCACAATGCTAAATGTCAAAAATAAAAAGTGTCACCATGAAAAATGTCAAAAATAACAAATTTCAAGATGGCAAATGTCAAAGATGTCAAATGACAAATGTCACAATGCTAAATGTTAAAAATGAAAAGTGTCACCATGAAAAATGTGAAAAATAACAAATTTCAAGATGGCAAATGTCAAAGATGTCAAATGACAAATGTCACAATGCTAAATGTCAAAAATGACAAATTTCAAGATGGCAAATGTCTAAGATGTCAAATGACAAATGTCACAATGTTAAATGTCAAAAATGAAATGTGTCACCATGAAAAATGTCAAAAATGACAAATTTCAAGATGGCAAATGTCAAAACTGACAAATGTCACAATGCTAAATGTCAAAAATGAAAAGTGTCACCATAAAAAATGTCAAAAATAACAAATTTCAAGATGGCAAATGTCAAAGATGTCAAATGACAAATGTCACAATGCTAAACGTCAAAAATGACAAATTTCAAGATGGCAAATGTCTAAGATGTCAAATGACAAATGTCACAATGTTAAATGTCAAAAATGAAAAGTGTCACCATGAAAAATGTCAAAAATGACAAATTTCAAGATGGCAAATGTCAAAGATGTCAAATGACAAATGTCACAATGCTAAATGTCAAAAATGAAAAGTGTTACCATGAAAAATGTCAAAAATGACAAATTTCAAGATGGCAAATGTCAAAGATGTCAAATGAAAAATGTCACAATGCTAAATGTCAAAAATGAAAAGTGTCACCATGAAAAATGTCAAAAATAACAAATTTCAAGATGGCAAATGTCAAAGATGTCAAATGACAAATGTCACAATGCTAAATGTCAAAAATGAAAAGTGTTACCATGAAAAATGTCAAAAATGACAAATTTCAAGATGGCAAATGTCAAAGATGTCAAATGACAAATGTCACAATGCTAAATGTCACAAATGAAAAGTGTCACCATGAAAAATGTCAAAAATAACAAATTTCAAGATGGCAAATGTCAAAGATGTCAAATGACAAATGTCACAATGCTAAATGTCAAAAATGAAAAGTGTCAAAAATGACAAATTTCAAGATGGCAAATGTCAAAGATGTCAAATGACAAATTTCACAATGCTAAATGTCAAAAATGAAAAGTGTCACCATGAAAAATGTCAAAAATAACAAATTTCAAGATGGCAAATGTCAAAGATGTCAAATGACAAATGTCACAATGCTAAATGTCAAAAATGAAAAGTGTCACCATGAAAAATGTCAAAAATGACAAATTTCAAGATGGCAAATGTCAAAGATGTCAAATGACAAATGTCACAATGCTAAATGTCAAAAATGAAAAGTGTCACCATGAAAAATGTCAAAAATAACAAATTTCAAGATGGCAAATGTCAAAGATGTCAAATGACAAATGTCACAATGCTAAATGTCAAAAATAAAAAGTGTCACCATGAAAAATGTCAAAAATAACAAATTTCAAGATGGCAAATGTCAAAACTAACAAATGTCACAATGCTAAATGTCAAAAATGAAAAGTGTCACCATGAAAAATGTCAAAAATGACAAATTTCAAGATGGCAAATGTCAAAGATGTCAAATGACAAATGTCACAATGCTAAATGTCAAAAATAAAAAGTGTCACCATGAAAAATGTCAAAAATAACAAATTTCAAGATGGCAAATGTCAAAGATGTCAAATGACAAATGTCACAATGCTAAATGTTAAAAATGAAAAGTGTCACCATGAAAAATGTCAAAAATAACAAATTTCAAAATGGCAAATGTCAAAAATGTCAAATGACAAATGTCACAATGCTAAATGTCAAAAATGACAAATTTCAAAATGGCAAATGTCTAAGATGTCAAATGACAAATGTCACAATGTTAAATGTCAAAAATGAAAAGTGTCACCATGAAAAATGTCAAAAATGACAAATTTCAAGATGGCAAATGTCAATACTGACAAATGTCACAATGCTAAATGTCAAAAATGAAAAGTGTCACCATAAAAAATGTCAAAAATAACAAATTTCAAGATGGCAAATGTCAAAGATGTCAAATGACAAATGTCACAATGCTAAATGTCAAAAATGACAAATTACAAGATGGCAAATGTCTAAGATGTCAAATGACAAATGTCACAATGTTAAATGTCAAAAATGAAAAGTGTCACCATGAAAAATGTCAAAAATGACAAATTTCAAGATGGCAAATGTCAAAGATGTCAAATGACAAATGTCACAATGCTAAATGTCAAAAATGAAAAGTGTCACCATGAAAAATGTCAAAAATGACAAATTTCAAGATGGCAAATGTCAAAGATGTCAAACGACAAATGTCACAATGCTAAATGTCAAAAATGAAAAGTGTCAAAAATGACAAATTTCAAGATGGCAAATGTCTAAGATGTCAAATGACAAATGTCACAATGCTAAATGTCAAAAATGAAAAGTGTCACCGTGAAAAATGTCAAAAATGACAAATTTCAAGATGGCAAATGTCAAAGATGTCAAATGACAAATGTCACAATGCTAAATGTCAAAAATGAAAAGTGTCACCATGAAAAATGTCAAAAATGACAAATTTCAAGATGGCAAATGTCCAAGATGTCAAATGACAAATGTCACAATGCTAAATGTCAAAAATGAAAAGTGTCCCCATGAAAAATGTCAATAATGACAAATTTCAAGATGGCAAATTTCAAAGATGTCAAATGACAAATGTCACAATGCTAATTGTCAAAAATGAAAAGTGTCACCGTGAAAAATGTCAAAAATGACAAATTTCAAGATGGCAAATGTCAAAGATGTCAAATGACAAATGTCACAATGCTAAATGTCAAAAATTAAAAGTGTCACCATGAAAAATGTCAAAAATAACAAATTTCAAGATGGCAAATGTCAAAGATGTTAAATGACAAATGTCACAATGCTAAATGTCAAAAATGACAAATTTCAAGATGGCAAATGTCAAAAATGTCAAATGACAAATGTCACAATGCTAAATGTCAAAATGAAAAGTGTCACCATGAAAAATGTCAAAAATGACAAATTTCAAGATGGCAAATGTCAAAGATGTTAAATGACAAATGTCACAATGCTAAATGTCAAAAATGAAAAGTGTCACCATGAAAAATGTCAAAAATGACAAATTTCAAGATGGCAAATATTAAAGATGTCAAACGACAAATGTCACAATGCTAAATGTCAAAAATGACAAATTTCAAGATGGCAAATGTCAAAGATGTCAAATGACAAATGTCACAATGCTAAATGTCAAAAATGAAAAGTGTCACCATGAAAAATGTCAAAAATGACAAATTTCAAGATGGCAAATATTAAAGATGTCAAATGACAAATGTCACAATGCTAAATGTCAAAAATGACAAATTTCAAGATGGCAAATGTCAAAGATGTCAAATGACAAATGTCACAATGCTAAATGTCAAAAATGAAAAGTGTCACCATGAAAAATGTCAAAAATGACAAATTTCAAGATGGCAAATGTCAAAGATGTCAAATGACAAATGTCACAATGCTAAATGTCAAAAATGAAAAGTGTCAAAAATGACAATTTCAAGATGGCAAATGTCTAAGATGTCAAATGACAAATGTCACAATGCTAAATGTCAAAAATGAAAAGTGTCACCGTGAAAAATGTCAAAAATGACAAATTTCAAGATGGCAAATGTCAAAGATGTCAAATGACAAATGTCACAATGCTAAATGTCAAAAATGAAAAGTGTCACCATGAAAAATGTCAAAAATGACAAATTTCAAGATGGCAAATGTCCAAGATGTCAAATGACAAATGTCACAATGCTAAATGTCAAAAATGAAAAGTGTCCCCATGAAAAATGTCAATAATGACAAATTTCAAGATGGCAAATGTCAAAGATGTCAAATGACAAATGTCACAATGCTAAATGTCAAAAATGAAAAGTGTCACCATGAAAAATGTCAAAAATGACAAATTTCAAGATGGCAAATGTCAAAGATGTCAAATGACAAATGTCACAATGCTAAATGTCAAAAATGAAAAGTGTCAAAAATGACAAATTTCAAGATGACAAATGTCTAAGATGTCAAATGACAAATGTCACAATGCTAAATGTCAAAAATGAAAAGTGTCACCATGAAAAATGTCAAAAATGACAAATTTTAAGATGGCAAATGTCAAAGATGTCAAATGACAAATGTCACAATGCTAAATGTCAAAAATGAAAAGTGTCACCATGAAAAATGTCAAAAATAAAAAATTTCAAGATGGCAAATGTCAAAGATGTCAAATGACAAATGTCACAATGCTAAATGTCAAAAATGAAAAGTGTTACCATGAAAAATGTCAAAAATGACAAATTTCAAGATGGCAAATGTCAAAGATGTCAAATGACAAATGTCACAATGCTAAATGTCAAAAATGAAAAGTGTCACCATGAAAAATGTCAAAAATAACAAATTTCAAGATGGCAAATGTCAAAGATGTCAAATGACAAATGTCACAATGCTTAATGTCAAAAATGAAAAGTGTCAAAAATGACAAATTTCAAGATGGCAAATGTCAAAGATGTCAAATGACAAATGTCACAATGCTAAATATCAAAAATGAAAAGTGTCACCATAAAAAATGTCAAAAATAACAAATTTCAAGATGGCAAATGACAAAGATGTCAAATGACAAATGTCACAATGCTAAATGTCAAAAATGAAAAGTGTCACCATGAAAAATGTCAAAAATGACAAATTTCAAGATGGCAAATGTCAAAGATGTCAAATGACAAATGTCACAATGCTAAATGTAAAAAATGAAAAGTGTCACCATGAAAAATGTCAAAAATAACAAATTTCAAGATGGCAAATGTCAAAGATGTCAAATGACAAATGTCACAATGCTAAATGTCAAAAATGAAAAGTGTTACCATGAAAAATGTCAAAAATGACAAATTTCAAGATGGCAAATGTCAAATATGTCAAATGACAAATGTCACAATGCTAAATGTCAAAAATGAAAAGTGTCACCATGAAAAATGTCAAAAATAACAAATTTCAAGATGGCAAATGTCAAAGATGTCAAATGACAAATTTCACAATGCTAAATGTCAAAAATGAAAAGTGTCACCATGAAAAATGTCAAAAATAACAAATTTCAAGATGGCAAATGTCAAAGATGTCAAATGACAAATGTCACAATGCTAAATGTCAAAAATGAAAAGTGTCACCATGAAAAATGTCAAAAATGACAAATTTCAAGATGGCAAATGTCAAAGATGTCAAATGACAAATGTCACAATGCTTAATGTCAAAAATGAAAAGTGTCACCATGAAAAATGTCAAAAATAACAAATTTCAAGATGGCAAATGTCAAAGATGTCAAATGACAAATGTCACAATGCTAAATGTCAAAAATGAAAAGTGTTACCATGAAAAATGTCAAAAATGACAAATTTCAAAATGGCAAATGTCAAAGATGTCAAATGACAAATGTCACAATGCTAAATGTCAAAAATGAAAAGTGTCACCATGAAAAATGTCAAAAATAACAAATTTTAAGATGGCAAATGTCAAAGATGTCAAATGACAAATGTCATAATGCTAAATGTCAAAAATGAAAAGTGTCAAAAATGACAAATTTCAAGATGGCAAATGTCAAAGATGTCAAATGACAAATTTCACAATGCTAAATGTCAAAAATGAAAAGTGTGACCATGAAAAATGTCAAAAATGACAAATTTCAAGATGGCAAATGTCAAAGATGTCAAATGACAAATGTCACAATGCTAAATGTCAAAAATGAAAAGTGTCACCATGAAAAATGTCAAAAATAACAAATTTCAAGATGGCAAATGTCAAAGATGTCAAATGACAAATGTCACAATGCTAAATATCAAAGATGTCAAATGACAAATGTCACAATGCTAAATGTCAAAAATGAAAAGTGTTACCATGAAAAATGTCAAAAATGACAAATTTCAAGATGGCAAATGTCAAATATGTCAAATGACAAATGTCACAATGCTAAATGTCAAAAATGAAAAGTGTCACCATGAAAAATGTCAAAAATAACAAATTTCAAGATGGCAAATGTCAAAGATGTCAAATGACAAATTTCACAATGCTAAATGTCAAAAATGAAAAGTGTCACCATGAAAAATGTCAAAAATAACAAATTTCAAGATGGCAAATGTCAAAGATGTCAAATGAAATGTCATAATGCTAAATGTCAAAAATAAAAAGTGTCAAAAATGACAAATTTCAAGATGGCAAATGTCAAAGATGTCAAATGACAAATTTCACAATGCTAAATGTCAAAAATGAAAAGTGTGACCATGAAAAATGTCAAAAATGACAAATTTCAAGATGGCAAATGTCAAATATGTCAAATGACAAATGTCACAATGCTAAATGTCAAAAATGAAAAGTGTCACCATGAAAAATGTCAAAAATAACAAATTTCAAGATGGCAAATGTCAAAGATGTCAAATGACAAATTTCACAATGCAAAATGTCAAAAATGAAAAGTGTCACCATGAAAAATGTCAAAAATGACAAATTTCAAGATGGCAAATGTCAAAGATGTCAAATGACAAATGTCACAATGCTAAATGTCAAAAATGAAAAGTGTCACCATGAAAAATGTCAAAAATAACAAATTTCAAGATGGCAAATGTAAAGATGTCAAATGACAAATGTCACAATGCTAAATGTCAAAAATGAAAAGTGTTACCATGAAAAATGTCAAAAATGACAAATTTTAAGATGGCAAATGTCAAAGATGTCAAATGACAAAGTCACAATGCTAAATGTCAAAAATGAAAAGTGTCACCATGAAAAATGTCAAAAATAACAAATTTTAAGATGGCAAATGTCACAGATGTCAAATGACAAATGTCACAATGCTAAATGTCAAAAATGAAAAGTGTCAAAAATGACAAATTTCAAGATGGCAAATGTCAAAGATGTCAAATGACAAATTTCACAATGCTAAATGTCAAAAATGAAAAGTGTCACCATGAAAAATGTCAAAAATAACAAATTTCAAGATGGCAAATGTCAAAGATGTCAAATGACAAATGTCACAATGCTAAATGTCAAAAATGAAAAGTGTCACCATGAAAAATGTCAAAAATGACAAATTTCAAGATGGCAAATGTCAAAGATGTCAAATGACAAATGTCACAATGCTAAATGTCAAAAATGAAAAGTGTCACCATGAAAAATGTCAAAAATAACAAATTTCAAGATGGCAAATGTCAAAGATGTCAAATGACAAATGTCACAATGCTAAATGTCAAAAATGAAAAGTGTCAAAAATGACAAATTTCAAGATGGCAAATGTCTAAGATGTCAAATAACAAATGTCACAATGCTAAATGTCAAAAATGAAAAGTGTCACCGTGAAAAATGTCAAAAATGACAAATTTCAAGATGGCAAATGTCAAAGATGTCAAATGACAAATGTCACAATGCTAAATGTCAAAAATGAAAAGTGTCAAAAATGACAAATTTCAAGATGGCAAATGTCAAAGATGTCAAATGACAAATTTCACAATGCTAAATGTCAAAAATGAAAAGTGTCACCATGAAAAATGTCAAAAATAACAAATTTCAAGATGGCAAATGTCAAAGATGTCAAATGACAAATGTCACAATGCTAAATGTCAAAAATGAAAAGTGTCACCATGAAAAATGTCAAAAATAACAAATTTTAAGATGGCAAATGTCACAGATGTCAAATGACAAATGTCACAATGCTAAATGTCAAAAATGAAAAGTGTCAAAAATGACAAATTTCAAGATGGCAAATGTCAAAGATGTCAAATGACAAATTTCACAATGCTAAATGTCAAAAATGAAAAGTGTCACCATGAAAAATGTCAAAAATAACAAATTTCAAGATGGCAAATGTCAAAGATGTCAAATGACAAATGTCACAATGCTAAATGTCAAAAATGAAAAGTGTCACCATGAAAAATGTCAAAAATGACAAATTTCAAGATGGCAAATGTCAAAGATGTCAAATGACAAATGTCACAATGCTAAATGTCAAAAATGAAAAGTGTCACCATGAAAAATGTCAAAAATGACAAATTTTAAGATGGCAAATGTCAAAGATGTCAAATGACAAATGTCACAATGCTAAATGTCAAAAATGAAAAGTGTCACCATGAAAAATGTCAAAAATGACAAATTTCAAGATGGCAAATGTCAAAGATGTCAAATGACAAATGTCACAATGCTAAATGTCAAAAATGAAAAGTGTCAAAAATGACAAATTTCAAGATGGCAAATGTCTAAGATGTCAAATGACAAATGTCACAATGCTAAATGTCAAAAATGAAAAGTGTCACCGTGAAAAATGTCAAAAATGACAAATTTCAAGATGGCAAATGTCAAAGATGTCAAATGACAAATGTCACAATGCTAAATGTCAAAAATGAAAAGTGTCACCATGAAAAATGTCAAAAATGACAAATTTCAAGATGGCAAATGTCCAAGATGTCAAATGACAAATGTCACAATGCTAAATGTCAAAAATGAAAAGTGTCCCCATGAAAAATGTCAATAATGACAAATTTCAAGATGGCAAATGTCAAAGATGTCAAATGACAAATGTCACAATGCTAAATGTCAAAAATGAAAAGTGTCACCATGAAAAATGTCAAAAATGACAAATTTCAAGATGGCAAATGTCAAAGATGTCAAATGACAAATGTCACAATGCTAAATGTCAAAAATGAAAAGTGTCAAAAATGACAAATTTCAAGATGACAAATGTCTAAGATGTCAAATGACAAATGTCACAATGCTAAATGTCAAAAATGAAAAGTGTCACCATGAAAAATGTCAAAAATGACAAATTTCAAGATGGCAAATGTCAAAGATGTCAAATGACAAATGTCACAATGCTAAATGTCAAAAATGAAAAGTGTCACCATGAAAAATGTCAAAAATAAAAAATTTCAAGATGGCAAATGTCAAAGATGTCAAATGACAAATGTCACAATGCTAAATGTCAAAAATGAAAAGTGTTACCATGAAAAATGTCAAAAATGACAAATTTCAAGATGGCAAATGTCAAAGATGTCAAATGACAAATGTCACAATGCTAAATGTCAAAAATGAAAAGTGTCACCATGAAAAATGTCAAAAATAACAAATTTCAAGATGGCAAATGTCAAAGATGTCAAATGACAAATGTCACAATGCTTAATGTCAAAAATGAAAAGTGTCAAAAATGACAAATTTCAAGATGGCAAATGTCAAAGATGTCAAATGACAAATGTCACAATGCTAAATATCAAAAATGAAAAGTGTCACCATAAAAAATGTCAAAAATAACAAATTTCAAGATGGCAAATGTAAAGATGTCAAATGACAAATTTCACAATGCAAAATGTCAAAAATGAAAAGTGTCACCATGAAAAATGTCAAAAATGACAAATTTCAAGATGGCAAATGTCAAAGATGTCAAATGACAAATGTCACAATGCTAAATGTCAAAAATGAAAAGTGTCACCATGAAAAATGTCAAAAATAACAAATTTCAAGATGGCAAATGTAAAGATGTCAAATGACAAATGTCACAATGCTAAATGTCAAAAATGAAAAGTGTTACCATGAAAAATGTCAAAAATGACAAATTTTAAGATGGCAAATGTCAAAGATGTCAAATGACAAAGTCACAATGCTAAATGTCAAAAATGAAAAGTGTCACCATGAAAAATGTCAAAAATAACAAATTTTAAGATGGCAAATGTCACAGATGTCAAATGACAAATGTCACAATGCTAAATGTCAAAAATGAAAAGTGTCAAAAATGACAAATTTCAAGATGGCAAATGTCAAAGATGTCAAATGACAAATTTCACAATGCTAAATGTCAAAAATGAAAAGTGTCACCATGAAAAATGTCAAAAATAACAAATTTCAAGATGGCAAATGTCAAAGATGTCAAATGACAAATGTCACAATGCTAAATGTCAAAAATGAAAAGTGTCACCATGAAAAATGTCAAAAATGACAAATTTCAAGATGGCAAATGTCAAAGATGTCAAATGACAAATGTCACAATGCTAAATGTCAAAAATGAAAAGTGTCACCATGAAAAATGTCAAAAATAACAAATTTCAAGATGGCAAATGTCAAAGATGTCAAATGACAAATGTCACAATGCTAAATGTCAAAAATGAAAAGTGTCACCATGAAAAATGTCAAACATGACAAATTTCAAGATGGCAAATGTCAAAGATGTCAAATGACAAATGTCACAATGCTAAATGTCAAAAATGAAAAGTGTCAAAAATGACAAATTTCAAGATGGCAAATGTCTAAGATGTCAAATAACAAATGTCACAATGCTAAATGTCAAAAATGAAAAGTGTCACCGTGAAAAATGTCAAAAATGACAAATTTCAAGATGGCAAATGTCAAAGATGTCAAATGACAAATGTCACAATGCTAAATGTCAAAAATGAAAAGTGTCAAAAATGACAAATTTCAAGATGGCAAATGTCAAAGATGTCAAATGACAAATTTCACAATGCTAAATGTCAAAAATGAAAAGTGTCACCATGAAAAATGTCAAAAATAACAAATTTCAAGATGGCAAATGTCAAAGATGTCAAATGACAAATGTCACAATGCTAAATGTCAAAAATGAAAAGTGTCACCATGAAAAATGTCAAAAATAACAAATTTTAAGATGGCAAATGTCACAGATGTCAAATGACAAATGTCACAATGCTAAATGTCAAAAATGAAAAGTGTCAAAAATGACAAATTTCAAGATGGCAAATGTCAAAGATGTCAAATGACAAATTTCACAATGCTAAATGTCAAAAATGAAAAGTGTCACCATGAAAAATGTCAAAAATAACAAATTTCAAGATGGCAAATGTCAAAGATGTCAAATGACAAATGTCACAATGCTAAATGTCAAAAATGAAAAGTGTCACCATGAAAAATGTCAAAAATGACAAATTTCAAGATGGCAAATGTCAAAGATGTCAAATGACAAATGTCACAATGCTAAATGTCAAAAATGAAAAGTGTCACCATGAAAAATGTCAAAAATGACAAATTTTAAGATGGCAAATGTCAAAGATGTCAAATGACAAATGTCACAATGCTAAATGTCAAAAATGAAAAGTGTCACCATGAAAAATGTCAAAAATGACAAATTTCAAGATGGCAAATGTCAAAGATGTCAAATGACAAATGTCACAATGCTAAATGTCAAAAATGAAAAGTGTCAAAAATGACAAATTTCAAGATGGCAAATGTCTAAGATGTCAAATGACAAATGTCACAATGCTAAATGTCAAAAATGAAAAGTGTCACCGTGAAAAATGTCAAAAATGACAAATTTCAAGATGGCAAATGTCAAAGATGTCAAATGACAAATGTCACAATGCTAAATGTCAAAAATGAAAAGTGTCACCATGAAAAATGTCAAAAATGACAAATTTCAAGATGGCAAATGTCCAAGATGTCAAATGACAAATGTCACAATGCTAAATGTCAAAAATGAAAAGTGTCCCCATGAAAAATGTCAATAATGACAAATTTCAAGATGGCAAATGTCAAAGATGTCAAATGACAAATGTCACAATGCTAAATGTCAAAAATGAAAAGTGTCACCATGAAAAATGTCAAAAATGACAAATTTCAAGATGGCAAATGTCAAAGATGTCAAATGACAAATGTCACAATGCTAAATGTCAAAAATGAAAAGTGTCAAAAATGACAAATTTCAAGATGACAAATGTCTAAGATGTCAAATGACAAATGTCACAATGCTAAATGTCAAAAATGAAAAGTGTCACCATGAAAAATGTCAAAAATGACAAATTTCAAGATGGCAAATGTCAAAGATGTCAAATGACAAATGTCACAATGCTAAATGTCAAAAATGAAAAGTGTCACCATGAAAAATGTCAAAAATAAAAAATTTCAAGATGGCAAATGTCAAAGATGTCAAATGACAAATGTCACAATGCTAAATGTCAAAAATGAAAAGTGTTACCATGAAAAATGTCAAAAATGACAAATTTCAAGATGGCAAATGTCAAAGATGTCAAATGACAAATGTCACAATGCTAAATGTCAAAAATGAAAAGTGTCACCATGAAAAATGTCAAAAATAACAAATTTCAAGATGGCAAATGTCAAAGATGTCAAATGACAAATGTCACAATGCTTAATGTCAAAAATGAAAAGTGTCAAAAATGACAAATTTCAAGATGGCAAATGTCAAAGATGTCAAATGACAAATGTCACAATGCTAAATATCAAAAATGAAAAGTGTCACCATAAAAAATGTCAAAAATAACAAATTTCAAGATGGCAAATGTCAAAGATGTCAAATGACAAATGTCACAATGCTAAATGTCAAAAATGAAAAGTGTCACCATGAAAAATGTCAAAAATGACAAATTTCAAGATGGCAAATGTCAAAGATGTCAAATGACAAATGTCACAATGCTAAATGTAAAAAATGAAAAGTGTCACCATGAAAAATGTCAAAAATAACAAATTTCAAGATGGCAAATGTCAAAGATGTCAAATGACAAATGTCACAATGCTAAATGTCAAAAATGAAAAGTGTTACCATGAAAAATGTCAAAAATGACAAATTTCAAGATGGCAAATGTCAAATATGTCAAATGACAAATGTCACAATGCTAAATGTCAAAAATGAAAAGTGTCACCATGAAAAATGTCAAAAATAACAAATTTCAAGATGGCAAATGTCAAAGATGTCAAATGACAAATTTCACAATGCTAAATGTCAAAAATGAAAAGTGTCACCATGAAAAATGTCAAAAATAACAAATTTCAAGATGGCAAATGTCAAAGATGTCAAATGACAAATGTCAGAATGCTAAATGTCAAAAATGAAAAGTGTCAAAAATGACAAATTTCAAGATGGCAAATGTCAAAGATGTCAAATGACAAATTTCACAATGCTAAATGTCAAAAATGAAAAGTGTGACCATGAAAAATGTCAAAAATGACAAATTTCAAGATGGCAAATGTCAAATATGTCAAATGACAAATGTCACAATGCTAAATGTCAAAAATGAAAAGTGTCACCATGAAAAATGTCAAAAATAACAAATTTCAAGATGGCAAATGTCAAAGATGTCAAATGACAAATTTCACAATGCAAAATGTCAAAAATGAAAAGTGTCACCATGAAAAATGTCAAAAATGACAAATTTCAAGATGGCAAATGTCAAAGATGTCAAATGACAAATGTCACAATGCTAAATGTCAAAAATGAAAAGTGTCACCATGAAAAATGTCAAAAATAACAAATTTCAAGATGGCAAATGTAAAGATGTCAAATGACAAATGTCACAATGCTAAATGTCAAAAATGAAAAGTGTTACCATGAAAAATGTCAAAAATGACAAATTTTAAGATGGCAAATGTCAAAGATGTCAAATGACAAAGTCACAATGCTAAATGTCAAAAATGAAAAGTGTCACCATGAAAAATGTCAAAAATAACAAAATTTAAGATGGCAAATGTCACAGATGTCAAATGACAAATGTCACAATGCTAAATGTCAAAAATGAAAAGTGTCAAAAATGACAAATTTCAAGATGGCAAATGTCAAAGATGTCAAATGACAAATTTCACAATGCTAAATGTCAAAAATGAAAAGTGTCACCATGAAAAATGTCAAAAATAACAAATTTCAAGATGGCAAATGTCAAAGATGTCAAATGACAAATGTCACAATGCTAAATGTCAAAAATGAAAAGTGTCACCATGAAAAATGTCAAAAATGACAAATTTCAAGATGGCAAATGTCAAAGATGTCAAATGACAAATGTCACAATGCTAAATGTCAAAAATGAAAAGTGTCACCATGAAAAATGTCAAAAATAACAAATTTCAAGATGGCAAATGTCAAAGATGTCAAATGACAAATGTCACAATGCTAAATGTCAAAAATGAAAAGTGTCACCATGAAAAATGTCAAACATGACAAATTTCAAGATGGCAAATGTCAAAGATGTCAAATGACAAATGTCACAATGCTAAATGTCAAAAATGAAAAGTGTCAAAAATGACAAATTTTAAGATGGCAAATGTCTAAGATGTCAAATAACAAATGTCACAATGCTAAATGTCAAAAATGAAAAGTGTCACCGTGAAAAATGTCAAAAATGACAAATTTCAAGATGGCAAATGTCAAAGATGTCAAATGACAAATGTCACAATGCTAAATGTCAAAAATGAAAAGTGTCAAAAATGACAAATTTCAAGATGGCAAATGTCAAAGATGTCAAATGACAAATTTCACAATGCTAAATGTCAAAAATGAAAAGTGTCACCATGAAAAATGTCAAAAATAACAAATTTCAAGATGGCAAATGTCAAAGATGTCAAATGACAAATGTCACAATGCTAAATGTCAAAAATGAAAAGTGTCACCATGAAAAATGTCAAAAATAACAAATTTTAAGATGGCAAATGTCACAGATGTCAAATGACAAATGTCACAATGCTAAATGTCAAAAATGAAAAGTGTCAAAAATGACAAATTTCAAGATGGCAAATGTCAAAGATGTCAAATGACAAATTTCACAATGCTAAATGTCAAAAATGAAAAGTGTCACCATGAAAAATGTCAAAAATAACAAATTTCAAGATGGCAAATGTCAAAGATGTCAAATGACAAATGTCACAATGCTAAATGTCAAAAATGAAAAGTGTCACCATGAAAAATGTCAAAAATGACAAATTTCAAGATGGCAAATGTCAAAGATGTCAAATGACAAATGTCACAATGCTAAATGTCAAAAATGAAAAGTGTCACCATGAAAAATGTCAAAAATGACAAATTTTAAGATGGCAAATGTCAAAGATGTCAAATGACAAATGTCACAATGCTAAATGTCAAAAATGAAAAGTGTCACCATGAAAAATGTCAAAAATGACAAATTTCAAGATGGCAAATGTCAAAGATGTCAAATGACAAATGTCACAATGCTAAATGTCAAAAATGAAAAGTGTCAAAAATGACAAATTTCAAGATGGCAAATGTCTAAGATGTCAAATGACAAATGTCACAATGCTAAATGTCAAAAATGAAAAGTGTCACCGTGAAAAATGTCAAAAATGACAAATTTCAAGATGGCAAATGTCAAAGATGTCAAATGACAAATGTCACAATGCTAAATGTCAAAAATGAAAAGTGTCACCATGAAAAATGTCAAAAATGACAAATTTCAAGATGGCAAATGTCCAAGATGTCAAATGACAAATGTCACAATGCTAAATGTCAAAAATGAAAAGTGTCCCCATGAAAAATGTCAATAATGACAAATTTCAAGATGGCAAATGTCAAAGATGTCAAATGACAAATGTCACAATGCTAAATGTCAAAAATGCTAAATGTCAAAAATGAAAAGTGTCAAAAATGACAAATTTCAAGATGACAAATGTCTAAGATGTCAAATGACAAATGTCACAATGCTAAATGTCAAAAATGAAAAGTGTTACCATGAAAAATGTCAAAAATGACAAATTTCAAGATGGCAAATGTCAAAGATGTCAAATGACAAATGTCACAATGCTAAATGTCAAAAATGAAAAGTGTTACCATGAAAAATGTCAAAAATGACAAATTTCAAGATGGCAAATGTCAAAGATGTCAAATGACAAATGTCACAATGCTAAATGTTAAAAATGAAAAGTGTCACCATGAAAAATGTCAAAAATAACAAATTTCAAGATGGCAAATGTCAAAGATGTCAAATGACAAATGTCACAATGCTTAATGTCAAAAATGAAAAGTGTCAAAAATGACAAATTTCAAGATGGCAAATGTCAAAGATGTCAAATGACAAATGTCACAATGCTAAATATCAAAAATGAAAAGTGTCACCATAAAAAATGTCAAAAATAACAAATTTCAAGATGGAAAATGTCAAAGATGTCAAATGACAAATGTCACAATGCTAAATGTCAAAAATGAAAAGTGTCACCATGAAAAATGTCAAAAATGACAAATTTCAAGATGGCAAATGTCAAAGATGTCAAATGACAAATGTCACAATGCTAAATGTAAAAAATGAAAAGTGTCACCATGAAAAATGTCAAAAATAACAAATTTCAAGATGGCAAATGTCAAAGATGTCAAATGACAAATGTCACAATGCTAAATGTCAAAAATGAAAAGTGTTACCATGAAAAATGTCAAAAATGACAAATTTCAAGATGGCAAATGTCAAATATGTCAAATGACAAATGTCACAATGCTAAATGTCAAAAATGAAAAGTGTCACCATGAAAAATGTCAAAAATAACAAATTTCAAGATGGCAAATGTCAAAGATGTCAAATGACAAATTTCACAATGCTAAATGTCAAAAATGAAAAGTGTCACCATGAAAAATGTCAAAAATAACAAATTTCAAGATGGCAAATGTCAAAGATGTCAAATGACAAATGTCACAATGCTAAATGTCAAAAATGAAAAGTGTCACCATGAAAAATGTCAAAAATGACAAATTTCAAGATGGCAAATGTCAAAGATGTCAAATGACAAATGTCACAATGCTTAATGTCAAAAATGAAAAGTGTCACCATGAAAAATGTCAAAAATAACAAATTTCAAGATGGCAAATGTCAAAGATGTCAAATGACAAATGTCACAATGCTAAATGTCAAAAATGAAAAGTGTTACCATGAAAAATGTCAAAAATGACAAATTTCAAAATGGCAAATGTCAAAGATGTCAAATGACAAATGTCACAATGCTAAATGTCAAAAATGAAAAGTGTCACCATGAAAAATGTCAAAAATAACAAATTTCAAGATGGCAAATGTCAAAGATGTCAAATGACAAATGTCATAATGCTAAATGTCAAAAATGAAAAGTGTCAAAAATGACAAATTTCAAGATGGCAAATGTCAAAGATGTCAAATGACAAATTTCACAATGCTAAATGTCAAAAATGAAAAGTGTGACCATGAAAAATGTCAAAAATGACAAATTTCAAGATGGCAAATGTCAAAGATGTCAAATGACAAATGTCACAATGCTAAATGTCAAAAATGAAAAGTGTCACCATAAAAAATGTCAAAAATAACAATTTTCAAGATGGCAAATGTCAAAGATGTCAAATGACAAATGTCACAATGCTAAATGTCAAAAATAAAAAGTGTCACCATGAAAAATGTCAAAAATGACAAATTTGAAGATGGCAAATGTCAAAACTGACAAATGTCACAATGCTAAATGTCAAAAATGAAAAGTGTCACCATGAAAAATGTCAAAAATGACAAATTTCAAGATGGCAAATGTCAAAGATGTCAAATGACAAATGTCACAATGCTAAATGTCAAAAATAAAAAGTGTCACCATGAAAAATGTCAAAAATAACAAATTTCAAGATGGCAAATGTCAAAGATGTCAAATGACAAATGTCACAATGCTAAATGTTAAAAATGAAAAGTGTCACCATGAAAAATGTGAAAAATAACAAATTTCAAGATGGCAAATGTCAAAGATGTCAAATGACAAATGTCACAATGCTAAATGTCAAAAATGACAAATTTCAAGATGGCAAATGTCTAAGATGTCAAATGACAAATGTCACAATGTTAAATGTCAAAAATGAAAAGTGTCACCATGAAAAATGTCAAAAATGACAAATTTCAAGATGGCAAATGTCAAAACTGACAAATGTCACAATGCTAAATGTCAAAAATGAAAAGTGTCACCATAAAAAATGTCAAAAATAACAAATTTCAAGATGGCAAATGTCAAAGATGTCAAATGACAAATGTCACAATGCTAAACGTCAAAAATGACAAATTTCAAGATGGCAAATGTCTAAGATGTCAAATGACAAATGTCACAATGTTAAATGTCAAAAATGAAAAGTGTCACCATGAAAAATGTCAAAAATGACAAATTTCAAGATGGCAAATGTCAAAGATGTCAAATGACAAATGTCAAAAATGAAAAGTGTCACCATGAAAAATGTCAAAAATGACAAATTTCAAGATGGCAAATGTCAAAGATGTCAAATGAAAAATGTCACAATGCTAAATGTCAAAAATGAAAAGTGTCACCATGAAAAATGTCAAAAATAACAAATTTCAAGATGGCAAATGTCAAAGATGTCAAATGACAAATGTCACAATGCTAAATGTCAAAAATGAAAAGTGTTACCATGAAAAATGTCAAAAATGACAAATTTCAAGATGGCAAATGTCAAAGATGTCAAATGACAAATGTCACAATGCTAAATGTCACAAATGAAAAGTGTCACCATGAAAAATGTCAAAAATAACAAATTTCAAGATGGCAAATGTCAAAGATGTCAAATGACAAATGTCACAATGCTAAATGTCAAAAATGAAAAGTGTCAAAAATGACAAATTTCAAGATGGCAAATGTCAAAGATGTCAAATGACAAATTTCACAATGCTAAATGTCAAAAATGAAAAGTGTCACCATGAAAAATGTCAAAAATAACAAATTTCAAGATGGCAAATGTCAAAGATGTCAAATGACAAATGTCACAATGCTAAATGTCAAAAATGAAAAGTGTCACCATGAAAAATGTCAAAAATGACAAATTTCAAGATGGCAAATGTCAAAGATGTCAAATGACAAATGTCACAATGCTAAATGTCAAAAATAAAAAGTGTCACCATGAAAAATGTCAAAAATAACAAATTTCAAGATGGCAAATGTCAAAGATGTCAAATGACAAATGTCACAATGCTAAATGTCAAAAATAAAAAGTGTCACCATGAAAAATGTCAAAAATAACAAATTTCAAGATGGCAAATGTCAAAACTGACAAATGTCACAATGCTAAATGTCAAAAATGAAAAGTGTCACCATGAAAAATGTCAAAAATGACAAATTTCAAGATGGCAAATGTCAAAGATGTCAAATGACAAATGTCACAATGCTAAATGTCAAAAATAAAAAGTGTCACCATGAAAAATGTCAAAAATAACAAATTTCAAGATGGCAAATGTCAAAGATGTCAAATGACAAATGTCACAATGCTAAATGTTAAAAATGAAAAGTGTCACCATGAAAAATGTCAAAAATAACAAATTTCAAGATGGCAAATGTCAAAGATGTCAAATGACAAATGTCACAATGCTAAATGTCAAAAATGACAAATTTCAAAATGGCAAATGTCTAAGATGTCAAATGACAAATGTCACAATGTTAAATGTCAAAAATGAAAAGTGTCACCATGAAAAATGTCAAAAATGACAAATTTCAAGATGGCAAATGTCAATACTGACAAATGTCACAATGCTAAATGTCAAAAATGAAAAGTGTCACCATAAAAAATGTCAAAAATAACAAATTTCAAGATGGCAAATGTCAAAGATGTCAAATGACAAATGTCACAATGCTAAATGTCAAAAATGACAAATTACAAGATGGCAAATGTCTAAGATGTCAAATGACAAATGTCACAATGTTAAATGTCAAAAATGAAAAGTGTCACCATGAAAAATGTCAAAAATGACAAATTTCAAGATGGCAAATGTCAAAGATGTCAAATGACAAATGTCACAATGCTAAATGTCAAAAATGAAAAGTGTCACCATGAAAAATGTCAAAAATGACAAATTTCAAGTTGGCAAATGTCAAAGATGTCAAACGACAAATGTCACAATGCTAAATGTCAAAAATGAAAAGTGTCAAAAATGACAAATTTCAAGATGGCAAATGTCTAAGATGTCAAATGACAAATGTCACAATGCTAAATGTCAAAAATGAAAAGTGTCACCGTGAAAAATGTCAAAAATGACAAATTTCAAGATGGCAAATGTCAAAGATGTCAAATGACAAATGTCACAATGCTAAATGTCAAAAATGAAAAGTGTCACCATGAAAAATGTCAAAAATGACAAATTTCAAGATGGCAAATGTCCAAGATGTCAAATGACAAATGTCACAATGCTAAATGTCAAAAATGAAAAGTGTCCCCATGAAAAATGTCAATAATGACAAATTTCAAGATGGCAAATGTCAAAGATGTCAAATGACAAATGTCACAATGCTAATTGTCAAAAATGAAAAGTGTCACCGTGAAAAATGTCAAAAATGACAAATTTCAAGATGGCAAATGTCAAAGATGTCAAATGACAAATGTCACAATGCTAAATGTCAAAAATGAAAAGTGTCACCATGAAAAATGTCAAAAATAACAAATTTCAAGATGGCAAATGTCAAAGATGTCAAATGACAAATGTCACAATGCTAAATGTCAAAAATGACAAATTTCAAGATGGCAAATGTCAAAAATGTCAAATGACAAATGTCACAATGCTAAATGTCAAAATGAAAAGTGTCACCATGAAAAATGTCAAAAATGACAAATTTCAAGATGGCAAATGTCAAAGATGTCAAATGACAAATGTCACAATGCTAAATGTCAAAAATGAAAAGTGTCACCATGAAAAATGTCAAAAATGACAAATTTCAAGATGGCAAATATTAAAGATGTCAAATGACAAATGTCACAATGCTAAATGTCAAAAATGACAAATTTCAAGATGGCAAATGTCAAAGATGTCAAATGACAAATGTCACAATGCTAAATGTCAAAAATGAAAAGTGTCACCATGAAAAATGTCAAAAATGACAAATTTCAAGATGGCAAATATTAAAGATGTCAAATGACAAATGTCACAATGCTAAATGTCAAAAATGACAAATTTCAAGATGGCAAATGTCAAAGATGTCAAATGACAAATGTCACAATGCTAAATGTCAAAAATGAAAAGTGTCACCATGAAAAATGTCAAAAATGACAAATTTCAAGATGGCAAATGTCAAAGATGCCAAATGACAAATGTCAAAAATGAAAGGTGTCACCATGAAAAATGTCAAAAATGACAAATTTCAAGATGGCAAATGTCAAAGATGTCAAATGAAAAATGTCACAATGCTAAATGTCAAAAATGAAAAGTGTCACCATGAAAAATGTCAAAAATAACAAATTTCAAGATGGCAAATGCCAAAGAAGTCAAATGACAAATGTCACAATGCTAAATGTCAAAAATGAAAGGTGTTACCATGAAAAATGTCAAAAATGACAAATTTCAAGATGGCAAATGTCAAAGATGTCAAATGACAAATGTCACAATGCTAAATGTCAAAAATGAAAAGTGTCACCATGAAAAATGTCAAAACTAACAAATTTCAAGATGGCAAATGTCAAAGATGTCAAATGACAAATGTCACAATGCTAAATGTCAAAAATGAAAAGTGTCAAAAATGACAAATTTCAAGATGGCAAATGTCAAAGATGTCAAATGACAAATTTCACAATGCTAAATGTCAAAAATAAAAAGTGTCACCATGAAAAATGTCAAAAATAACAAATTTCAAGATGGCAAATGTCAAAGATGTCAAATGACAAATGTCACAATGCTAAATGTCAAAAATGAAAAGTGTCACCATGAAAAATGTCAAAAATGACAAATTTCAAGATGGCAAATGTCAAAACTGACAAATGTCACAATGCTAAATGTCAAAAATGACAAATTTCAAGATGGCAAATGTCTAAGATGTCAAATGACAAATGTCACAATGCTAAATGTCAAAAATGAAAAGTGTCACCATGAAAAATGTCAAAAATGACAAATTTCAAGATGGCAAATGTCCAAGATGTCAAATGACAAATGTCACAATGCTAAATGTCAAAAATGAAAAGTGTCAAAAATGACAAATTTCAAGATGGCAAATGTCTAAGATGTCAAATGACAAATGTCACAATGCTAAATGTCAAAAATGAAAAGTGTCACCGTGAAAAATGTCAAAAATGACAAATTTCAAGATGGCAAATGTCAAAGATGTCAAATGACAAATGTCACAATGCTAAATTTCAAAAATGACAAATTTCAAGATGGCAAATGTCAAAGATGTCAAATGACAAATGTCACAATGCTAAATGTCAAAAATGAAAAGTGTCACCATGAAAAATGTCAAAAATGACAAATTTCAAGATGGCAAATGTCAAAGATGTCAAATGACAAATGTCACAATGCTAAATGTCAAAAATGAAAAGTGTCAAAAATGACAAATTTCAAGATGGCAAATGTCAAAGATGTCAAATGACAAATTTCACAATGCTAAATGTCAAAAATGAAAAGTGTCACCATGAAAAATGTCAAAAATAACAAATTTCAAGATGGCAAATGTCAAAGATGTCAAATGACAAATGTCACAATGCTAAATGTCAAAAATGAAAAGTGTCACCATGAAAAATGTCAAAAATGACAAATTTCAAGATGGCAAATGTCAAAGATGTCAAATGACAAATGTCACAATGCTAAATGTCAAAAATGAAAAGTGTCACCATGAAAAATGTCAAAAATAACAAATTTCAAGATGGCAAATGTCAAAGATGTCAAATGACAAATGTCACAATGCTAAATGTCAAAAATAAAAAGTGTCACCATGAAAAATGTCAAAAATAACAAATTTCAAGATGGCAAATGTCAAAACTGACAAATGTCACAATGCTAAATGTCAAAAATGAAAAGTGTCACCATGAAAAATGTCAAAAATGACAAATTTCAAGATGGCAAATGTCAAAGATGTCAAATGACAAATGTCACAATGCTAAATGTCAAAAATAAAAAGTGTCACCATGAAAAATGTCAAAAATAACAAATTTCAAGATGGCAAATGTCAAAGATGTCAAATGACAAATGTCACAATGCTAAATGTTAAAAATGAAAAGTGTCACCATGAAAAATGTCAAAAATAACAAATTTCAAGATGGCAAATGTCAAAGATGTCAAATGACAAATGTCACAATGCTAAATGTCAAAAATGACAAATTTCAAAATGGCAAATGTCTAAGATGTCAAATGACAAATGTCACAATGTTAAATGTCAAAAATGAAAAGTGTCACCATGAAAAATGTCAAAAATGACAAATTTCAAGATGGCAAATGTCAATACTGACAAATGTCACAATGCTAAATGTCAAAAATGAAAAGTGTCACCATAAAAAATGTCAAAAATAACAAATTTCAAGATGGCAAATGTCAAAGATGTCAAATGACAAATGTCACAATGCTAAATGTCAAAAATGACAAATTACAAGATGGCAAATGTCTAAGATGTCAAATGACAAATGTCACAATGTTAAATGTCAAAAATGAAAAGTGTCACCATGAAAAATGTCAAAAATGACAAATTTCAAGATGGCAAATGTCAAAGATGTCAAATGACAAATGTCACAATGCTAAATGTCAAAAATGAAAAGTGTCACCATGAAAAATGTCAAAAATGACAAATTTCAAGATGGCAAATGTCAAAGATGTCAAACGACAAATGTCACAATGCTAAATGTCAAAAATGAAAAGTGTCAAAAATGACAAATTTCAAGATGGCAAATGTCTAAGATGTCAAATGACAAATGTCACAATGCTAAATGTCAAAAATGAAAAGTGTCACCGTGAAAAATGTCAAAAATGACAAATTTCAAGATGGCAAATGTCAAAGATGTCAAATGACAAATGTCACAATGCTAAATGTCAAAAATGAAAAGTGTCACCATGAAAAATGTCAAAAATGACAAATTTCAAGATGGCAAATGTCCAAGATGTCAAATGACAAATGTCACAATGCTAAATGTCAAAAATGAAAAGTGTCCCCATGAAAAATGTCAATAATGACAAATTTCAAGATGGCAAATGTCAAAGATGTCAAATGACAAATGTCACAATGCTAATTGTCAAAAATGAAAAGTGTCACCGTGAAAAATGTCAAAAATGACAAATTTCAAGATGGCAAATGTCAAAGATGTCAAATGACAAATGTCACAATGCTAAATGTCAAAAATGAAAAGTGTCACCATGAAAAATGTCAAAAATAACAAATTTCAAGATGGCAAATGTCAAAGATGTCAAATGACAAATGTCACAATGCTAAATGTCAAAAATGACAAATTTCAAGATGGCAAATGTCAAAAATGTCAAATGACAAATGTCACAATGCTAAATGTCAAAATGAAAAGTGTCACCATGAAAAATGTCAAAAATGACAAATTTCAAGATGGCAAATGTCAAAGATGTCAAATGACAAATGTCACAATGCTAAATGTCAAAAATGAAAAGTGTCACCATGAAAAATGTCAAAAATGACAAATTTCAAGATGGCAAATATTAAAGATGTCAAATGACAAATGTCACAATGCTAAATGTCAAAAATGACAAATTTCAAGATGGCAAATGTCAAAGATGTCAAATGACAAATGTCACAATGCTAAATGTCAAAAATGAAAAGTGTCACCATGAAAAATGTCAAAAATGACAAATTTCAAGATGGCAAATATTAAAGATGTCAAATGACAAATGTCACAATGCTAAATGTCAAAAATGACAAATTTCAAGATGGCAAATGTCAAAGATGTCAAATGACAAATGTCACAATGCTAAATGTCAAAAATGAAAAGTGTCACCATGAAAAATGTCAAAAATGACAAATTTCAAGATGGCAAATGTCAAAGATGCCAAATGACAAATGTCAAAAATGAAAGGTGTCACCATGAAAAATGTCAAAAATGACAAATTTCAAGATGGCAAATGTCAAAGATGTCAAATGAAAAATGTCACAATGCTAAATGTCAAAAATGAAAAGTGTCACCATGAAAAATGTCAAAAATAACAAATTTCAAGATGGCAAATGCCAAAGAAGTCAAATGACAAATGTCACAATGCTAAATGTCAAAAATGAAAGGTGTTACCATGAAAAATGTCAAAAATGACAAATTTCAAGATGGCAAATGTCAAAGATGTCAAATGACAAATGTCACAATGCTAAATGTCAAAAATGAAAAGTGTCACCATGAAAAATGTCAAAACTAACAAATTTCAAGATGGCAAATGTCAAAGATGTCAAATGACAAATGTCACAATGCTAAATGTCAAAAATGAAAAGTGTCAAAAATGACAAATTTCAAGATGGCAAATGTCAAAGATGTCAAATGACAAATTTCACAATGCTAAATGTCAAAAATAAAAAGTGTCACCATGAAAAATGTCAAAAATAACAAATTTCAAGATGGCAAATGTCAAAGATGTCAAATGACAAATGTCACAATGCTAAATGTCAAAAATGAAAAGTGTCACCATGAAAAATGTCAAAAATGACAAATTTCAAGATGGCAAATGTCAAAACTGACAAATGTCACAATGCTAAATGTCAAAAATGACAAATTTCAAGATGGCAAATGTCTAAGATGTCAAATGACAAATGTCACAATGCTAAATGTCAAAAATGAAAAGTGTCACCATGAAAAATGTCAAAAATGACAAATTTCAAGATGGCAAATGTCCAAGATGTCAAATGACAAATGTCACAATGCTAAATGTCAAAAATGAAAAGTGTCAAAAATGACAAATTTCAAGATGGCAAATGTCTAAGATGTCAAATGACAAATGTCACAATGCTAAATGTCAAAAATGAAAAGTGTCACCGTGAAAAATGTCAAAAATGACAAATTTCAAGATGGCAAATGTCAAAGATGTCAAATGACAAATGTCACAATGCTAAATGTCAAAAATGAAAAGTGTCCCTATGAAAAATGTCAATAATGACAAATTTCAAGATGGCAAATGTCAAAGATGTCAAATGACAAATGTCACAATGCTAAATGTCAAAAATGAAAAGTGTCACCATGAAAAATGTCAAAAATGACAAATTTTAAGATGGCAAATGTCAAAGATGTCAAATGACAAATGTCACAATGCTAAATGTCAAAAATGAAAAGTGTCACCATGAAAAATGTCAAAAATGACAAATTTCAAGATGGCAAATGTCAAAGATGTCAAATGACAAATGTCACAATGCTAAATGTCAAAAATGAAAAGTGTCACCATGAAAAATGTCAAAAATAACAAATTTTAAGATGGCAAATGTCACAGATGTCAAATGACAAATGTCACAATGCTAAATGTCAAAAATAAAAAGTGTCAAAAATGACAAATTTCAAGATGGCAAATGTCAAAGATGTCAAATGACAAATTTCACAATGCTAAATGTCAAAAATGAAAAGTGTCACCATGAAAAATGTCAAAAATAACAAATTTCAAGATGGCAAATGTCAAAGATGTCAAATGACAAATGTCACAATGCTAAATGTCAAAAATGAAAAGTGTCACCATGAAAAATGTCAAAAATGACAAATTTCAAGATGGCAAATGTCAAAGATGTCAAATGACAAATGTCACAATGCTAAATGTCAAAAATGAAAAGTGTCACCATGAAAAATGTCAAAAATGACAAATTTTAAGATGGCAAATGTCAAAGATGTCAAATGACAAATGTCACAATGCTAAATGTCAAAAATGAAAAGTGTCACCATGAAAAATGTCAAAAATGACAAATTTCAAGATGGCAAATGTCAAAGATGTCAAATGACAAATGTCACAATGCTAAATGTCAAAAATGAAAAGTGTCAAAAATGACAAATTTCAAGATGGCAAATGTCTAAGATGTCAAATGACAAATGTCACAGTGCTAAATGTCAAAAATGAAAAGTGTCACCGTGAAAAATGTCAAAAATGACAAATTTCAAGATGGCAAATGTCAAAGATGTCAAATGACAAATGTCACAATGCTAAATGTCAAAAATGAAAAGTGTCACCATGAAAAATGTCAAAAATGACAAATTTCAAGATGGCAAATGTCCAAGATGTCAAATGACAAATGTCACAATGCTAAATGTCAAAAATGAAAAGTGTCTCCATGAAAAATGTCAATAATGACAAATTTCAAGATGGCAAATGTCAAAGATGTCAAATGACAAATGTCACAATGCTAAATGTCAAAAATGAAAAGTGTCACCATGAAAAATGTCAAAAATGACAAATTTCAAGATGGCAAATGTCAAAGATGTCAAATGACAAATGTCACAATGCTAAATGTCAAAAATGAAAAGTGTCACCATGAAAAATGTCAAAAATAACAAATTTCAAGATGGCAAATGTCAAAGATGTCAAATGACAAATGTCACAATGCTAAATGTCAAAAATGAAAAGTGTCCCCATGAAAAATGTCAATAATGACAAATTTCAAGATGGCAAATGTCAAAGATGTCAAATGACAAATGTCACAATGCTAAATGTCAAAAATGAAAAGTGTCACCATGAAAAATGTCAAAAATGACAAATTTCAAGATGGCAAATGTCAAAGATGTCAAATGACAAATGTCACAATGCTAAATGTCAAAAATGAAAAGTGTCACCATGAAAAATGTCAAAAATGACAAATTTCAAGATGGCAAATGTCTAAGATGTCAAATGACAAATGTCACAATGTTAAATGTCAAAAATGAAAAGTGTCACCATGAAAAATGTCAAAAATGACAAATTTCAAGATGGCAAATGTCAATACTGACAAATGTCACAATGCTAAATGTCAAAAATGAAAAGTGTCACCATAAAAAATGTCAAAAATAACAAATTTCAAGATGGCAAATGTCAAAGATGTCAAATGACAAATGTCACAATGCTAAATGTCAAAAATGACAAATTACAAGATGGCAAATGTCTAAGATGTCAAATGACAAATGTCACAATGTTAAATGTCAAAAATGAAAAGTGTCACCATGAAAAATGTCAAAAATGACAAATTTCAAGATGGCAAATGTCAAAGATGTCAAATGACAAATGTCACAATGCTAAATGTCAAAAATGAAAAGTGTCACCATGAAAAATGTCAAAAATGACAAATTTCAAGATGGCAAATGTCAAAGATGTCAAACGACAAATGTCACAATGCTAAATGTCAAAAATGAAAAGTGTCAAAAATGACAAATTTCAAGATGGCAAATGTCTAAGATGTCAAATGACAAATGTCACAATGCTAAATGTCAAAAATGAAAAGTGTCACCGTGAAAAATGTCAAAAATGACA
Organism: Altica lythri; assembly: GCA_964028335.1. Lineage (NCBI taxonomy): Eukaryota > Metazoa > Arthropoda > Insecta > Coleoptera > Chrysomelidae > Altica > Altica lythri. The sequence continues at coordinate 13,870,631 of OZ034800.1, read as the reverse complement.
AATTTCAAGATGGCAAATGTCAAAGATGTCAAATGACAAATGTCACAATGCTAAATGTCAAAAATGAAAAGTGTCACCATGAAAAATGTCAAAAATGACAAATTTCAAGATGGCAAATGTCCAAGATGTCAAATGACAAATGTCACAATGCTAAATGTCAAAAATGAAAAGTGTCCCCATGAAAAATGTCAATAATGACAAATTTCAAGATGGCAAATGTCAAAGATGTCAAATGACAAATGTCACAATGCTAATTGTCAAAAATGAAAAGTGTCACCGTGAAAAATGTCAAAAATGACAAATTTCAAGATGGCAAATGTCAAAGATGTCAAATGACAAATGTCACAATGCTAAATGTCAAAAATGAAAAGTGTCACCATGAAAAATGTCAAAAATAACAAATTTCAAGATGGCAAATGTCAAAGATGTCAAATGACAAATGTCACAATGCTAAATGTCAAAAATGACAAATTTCAAGATGGCAAATGTCAAAAATGTCAAATGACAAATGTCACAATGCTAAATGTCAAAATGAAAAGTGTCACCATGAAAAATGTCAAAAATGACAAATTTCAAGATGGCAAATGTCAAAGATGTCAAATGACAAATGTCACAATGCTAAATGTCAAAAATGAAAAGTGTCACCATGAAAAATGTCAAAAATGACAAATTTCAAGATGGCAAATATTAAAGATGTCAAATGACAAATGTCACAATGCTAAATGTCAAAAATGACAAATTTCAAGATGGCAAATGTCAAAGATGTCAAATGACAAATGTCACAATGCTAAATGTCAAAAATGAAAAGTGTCACCATGAAAAATGTCAAAAATGACAAATTTCAAGATGGCAAATATTAAAGATGTCAAATGACAAATGTCACAATGCTAAATGTCAAAAATGACAAATTTCAAGATGGCAAATGTCAAAGATGTCAAATGACAAATGTCACAATGCTAAATGTCAAAAATGAAAAGTGTCACCATGAAAAATGTCAAAAATGACAAATTTCAAGATGGCAAATGTCAAAGATGCCAAATGACAAATGTCAAAAATGAAAGGTGTCACCATGAAAAATGTCAAAAATGACAAATTTCAAGATGGCAAATGTCAAAGATGTCAAATGAAAAATGTCACAATGCTAAATGTCAAAAATGAAAAGTGTCACCATGAAAAATGTCAAAAATAACAAATTTCAAGATGGCAAATGCCAAAGAAGTCAAATGACAAATGTCACAATGCTAAATGTCAAAAATGAAAGGTGTTACCATGAAAAATGTCAAAAATGACAAATTTCAAGATGGCAAATGTCAAAGATGTCAAATGACAAATGTCACAATGCTAAATGTCAAAAATGAAAAGTGTCACCATGAAAAATGTCAAAACTAACAAATTTCAAGATGGCAAATGTCAAAGATGTCAAATGACAAATGTCACAATGCTAAATGTCAAAAATGAAAAGTGTCAAAAATGACAAATTTCAAGATGGCAAATGTCAAAGATGTCAAATGACAAATTTCACAATGCTAAATGTCAAAAATAAAAAGTGTCACCATGAAAAATGTCAAAAATAACAAATTTCAAGATGGCAAATGTCAAAGATGTCAAATGACAAATGTCACAATGCTAAATGTCAAAAATGAAAAGTGTCACCATGAAAAATGTCAAAAATGACAAATTTCAAGATGGCAAATGTCAAAACTGACAAATGTCACAATGCTAAATGTCAAAAATGACAAATTTCAAGATGGCAAATGTCTAAGATGTCAAATGACAAATGTCACAATGCTAAATGTCAAAAATGAAAAGTGTCACCATGAAAAATGTCAAAAATGACAAATTTCAAGATGGCAAATGTCCAAGATGTCAAATGACAAATGTCACAATGCTAAATGTCAAAAATGAAAAGTGTCAAAAATGACAAATTTCAAGATGGCAAATGTCTAAGATGTCAAATGACAAATGTCACAATGCTAAATGTCAAAAATGAAAAGTGTCACCGTGAAAAATGTCAAAAATGACAAATTTCAAGATGGCAAATGTCAAAGATGTCAAATGACAAATGTCACAATGCTAAATGTCAAAAATGAAAAGTGTCACCATAAAAAATGTCAAAAATGACAAATTTCAAGATGGCAAATGTCAAAGATGTCAAATGACAAATGTCACAATGCTAAATGTCAAAAATGAAAAGTGTCCCTATGAAAAATGTCAATAATGACAAATTTCAAGATGGCAAATGTCAAAGATGTCAAATGACAAATGTCACAATGCTAAATGTCAAAAATGAAAAGTGTCACCATGAAAAATGTCAAAAATGACAAATTTCAAGATGGCAAATGTCAAAGATGTCAAATATGACAAATGTCACAATGCTAAATGTCAAAAATGAAAAGTGTCACCATGAAAAATGTCAAAAATAACAAATTTTAAGATGGCAAATGTCAAAGATGTCAAATGACAAATGTCACAATGCTAAATGTCAAAAATGAAAAGTGTCACCATGAAAAATGTCAAAAATGACAAATTTCAAGATGGCAAATATCAAAGATGTCAAATGACAAATGTCACAATGCTAAATGTCAAAAATGACAAATTTCAAGATGGCAAATATCAAAGATGTCAAATGACAAATGTCACAATGCTAAATGTCAAAAATGAAAAGTGTCACCATGAAAAATGTAAAAATGACAAATTTCAAGATGGCAAATGTCAAAGATGTCAAATGACAAATGTCACAATGCTAAATGTCAAAAATGAAAAGTGTCACCATGAAAAATGTCAAAAATAACAAATTTCAAGATGGCAAATGTCAAAGATGAAAAATGACAAATGTCACAATGCTAAATGTCAAAAATGAAAAGTGTCACCATGAAAAATGTCAAAAATGACAAATTTCAAGATGGAAAATGTCAAAGATGTCAAATGACAAATGTCACAATGCTAAATGTCAAAAATGAAAAGTGTCACCGTGAAAAATGTCAAAAATGACAAATTTCAAGATGGCAAATGTCAAAGATGTCAAATGACAAATGTCACAATGCTAAATGTCAAAAATGAAAAGTGTCACCATAAAAAATGTCAAAAATGACAAATTTCAAGATGGCAAATGTCAAAGATGTCAAATGACAAATGTCACAATGCTAAATGTCAAAAATGAAAAGTGTCAAAAATGACAAATTTCAAGATGGCAAATGTCAAAGATGTCAAATGACAAATGTCACAATGCTAAATGTCAAAAATAAAAAGTGTCACCATGAAAAATGTCAAAAATGACAAATTTCAAGATGGCAAATGTCAAAACTGACAAATGTCACAATGCTAAATGTCAAAAATGACAAATTTCAAGATGGCAAATGTCTAAGATGTCAAATGACAAATGTCACAATGCTAAATGTCAAAAATGAAAAGTGTCACCATGAAAAATGTCAAAAATGACAAATTTCAAGATGGCAAATGTCCAAGATGTCAAATGACAAATGTCACAATGCTAAATGTCAAAAATGAAAAGTGTCAAAAATGACAAATTTCAAGATGGCAAATGTCTAAGATGTCAAATGACAAATGTCACAATGCTAAATGTCAAAAATGAAAAGTGTCACCGTGAAAAATGTCAAAAATGACAAATTTCAAGATGGCAAATGTCAAAGATGTCAAATGACAAATGTCACAATGCTAAATGTCAAAAATGAAAAGTGTCACCATAAAAAATGTCAAAAATGACAAATTTCAAGATGGCAAATGTCAAAGATGTCAAATGACAAATGTCACAATGCTAAATGTCAAAAATGAAAAGTGTCCCTATGAAAAATGTCAATAATGACAAATTTCAAGATGGCAAATGTCAAAGATGTCAAATGACAAATGTCACAATGCTAAATGTCAAAAATGAAAAGTGTCACCATGAAAAATGTCAAAAATGACAAATTTCAAGATGGCAAATGTCAAAGATGTCAAATATGACAAATGTCACAATGCTAAATGTCAAAAATGAAAAGTGTCACCATGAAAAATGTCAAAAATAACAAATTTTAAGATGGCAAATGTCAAAGATGTCAAATGACAAATGTCACAATGCTAAATGTCAAAAATGAAAAGTGTCACCATGAAAAATGTCAAAAATGACAAATTTCAAGATGGCAAATATCAAAGATGTCAAATGACAAATGTCACAATGCTAAATGTCAAAAATGACAAATTTCAAGATGGCAAATATCAAAGATGTCAAATGACAAATGTCACAATGCTAAATGTCAAAAATGAAAAGTGTCACCATGAAAAATGTAAAAATGACAAATTTCAAGATGGCAAATGTCAAAGATGTCAAATGACAAATGTCACAATGCTAAATGTCAAAAATGAAAAGTGTCACCATGAAAAATGTCAAAAATAACAAATTTCAAAAAGGCAAATGTCAAAGATGAAAAATGACAAATGTCACAATGCTAAATGTCAAAAATGAAAAGTGTCACCATGAAAAATGTCAAAAATGACAAATTTCAAGATGGAAAATGTCAAAGATGTCAAATGACAAATGTCACAATGCTAAATGTCAAAAATGAAAAGTGTCACCGTGAAAAATGTCAAAAATGACAAATTTCAAGATGGCAAATGTCAAAGATGTCAAATGACAAATGTCACAATGCTAAATGTCAAAAATGAAAAGTGTCACCATAAAAAATGTCAAAAATGACAAATTTCAAGATGGCAAATGTCAAAGATGTCAAATGACAAATGTCACAATGCTAAATGTCAAAAATGAAAAGTGTCCCCATGAAAAATGTCAATAATGACAAATTTCAAGATGGCAAATGTCAAAGATGTCAAATGACAAATGTCACAATGCTAAATGTCAAAAATGAAAAGTGTCACCATAAAATGTCAAAAATGACAAATTTCAAGATGGCAAATGTCAAAGATGTCAAATATGACAAATGTCACAATGCTAAATGTCAAAAATGAAAAGTGTCACCATGAAAAATGTCAAAAATAACAAATTTTAAGATGGCAAATGTCAAAGATGTCAAATGACAAATGTCACAATGCTAAATGTCAAAAATGAAAAGTGTCACCATGAAAAATGTCAAAAATGACAAATTTCAAGATGGCAAATATCAAAGATGTCAAATGACAAATGTCACAATGCTAAATGTCAAAAATGACAAATTTCAAGATGGCAAATATCAAAGATATTCATGGAAAGTAGTATCAGAATTAACCAACAAAACCAAGATGACTAAAAATATTACTATTAAGAAGGGTGAAGACATTTTGAAAGAGCCCTTTGAGATAGCTAATTATTTTAATGAATTTTTTATTAAGGCACCAATCGAATTGGTTAACAAAATAGATAGATTAGGTAATAAAATTAATAACAATCAGGTATCAATGACGAATTCGATATTTTTGGCACCTTTTACTGAAGCTGAGCTATTAAACTTATTAAATAGGAAACTTAAAAATAAAAAGTCATCTGGTGCAGATGAAATACCTAACTTTGTTTTAAAAAAATGTTTAGAGGATATTATAGTTCCACTAACATACCTTGTAAATATGTCATTTGAAAAAGGCATTTTTCCCCCTCAATTATTGACTGGGAAAGTTTTGCCGCTGTTTAAAAAAAAAGATCCAATGTTGGTGGAAAACTATAGACCTGTGACCATTCCTTGTAGTCTCTCGAAAGTTTTTGAATACGCTTTCTTGGATCGTCTTTTACTGTTCTGTGATAAACATAAAATCATTACAGAAAAGCAGCACGGTTTTAGTATGGAAAAATCTACTGCAACAGCTATGCTTTCATTTTATAATCAAATAATCGATTACCTTGAAGCTGGCGATTGTCCTGTTGCGATTCTATGCGATCTAAGCAGGGCATTTGATTGTGTCAACCATGAATCTTTGCTGACTGTTCTTAAGACGTACGGTATAAGAGGAGTTGCTTTGGAATGGGTCTCAACGTTCCTCAAAAATCGAAATCAATATGTTACAATCAATTTTGAGAACAAGAAAACATTGCAAACATATGAATCTTGTCTGTTAAACCAAAGCATGGGTGTGCCACAGGGGTCTGTCTTGGGACCCATACTATTTATTCTTTATGTTAATGGGGCAGACACAGTAATTGGTAGAAACAACTATGTAGCTTATGCAGATGATTTTTCCATACTTGTTTCAGCAAACAATGATGACTTAATAAAAGAAAAAACTTCGAGTGTCCTTCAAGGAATTAACAGTTACTTTAATAGTTTGGATTTGTTTTTTAATGTAGATAAAACACAATTAGTGAGATTTCATAATTGGCAGAAAGAGGTAAATCAGTTAAGGGTTGCTATTGATCAAACTTTTCTTAAAAGTACGCACGAAAGTGTGCGCTTCCTTGGCATTCATATTGATGAGTCTCTTAACTGGAAAAGCCACTGTAAGGCGCTTGGTCAGAAAATCAATTCGCTGAGATACCTTTTCATTAATTTGCGAGAGGTGCTGGAGGTGAGTCAGCTTGTCGGTCTCTACTTTGCACAAATTGATTCTCGGCTCAGATATGGAGTGTGTTTATGGGGTAATTCAGTTGATGCAGCAAATGTTTTTATTGCACAAAAGAGAGTACTGCGCTGTATGGCGAAAATTTCAGAAAGACAATCGTGTAAACCTCTTTTCAAACAATTTGGTATCCTTCCTCTCCCTTGTTTACATATTTTTGAACTGTGTGCATATGTATTTCAACATCGGTGTGTATTTGACCGCAATAATGATATTCATGAACACAATACACGACAGGCTGGTGAGCTTCACGTACCTTTCGCAAGATTGGTTCTTGGATACAAGGCTCCTAACTACATGGGACCTAAACTTTTTAATAAACTACCTTCTGATATAAAAACTATTAATAGCATAAAATTATTTAGAAGAAAATTAAAAGAGTTTCTTTTAGATAGGTGTTTTTATAATATGTCAGAATTTTTAAACTTTTAAAATTTGTTTTTTAATATGTGATTGTAAATGTAAATGTACTTAAATGTACAATTTTGACGATTCCCATACAATTGTATTGTCTTATGGATAAAATAAATTATTATTATTATTATTATTATTATTATTATTATGACAAATGTCACAATGCTAAATGTCAAAAATGAAAAGTGTCACCATGAAAAATGTAAAAATGACAAATTTCAAGATGGCAAATGTCAAAGATGTCAAATGACAAATGTCACAATGCTAAATGTCAAAAATGAAAAGTGTCACCATGAAAAATGTCAAAAATAACAAATTTCAAGATGGCAAATGTCAAAGATGAAAAATGACAAATGTCACAATGCTAAATGTCAAAAATGAAAAGTGTCACCATGAAAAATGTCAAAAATGACAAATTTCAAGATGGAAAATGTCAAAAATGTCAAATGACAAATGTCACAATGCTAAATGTCAAAAATGAAAAGTGTCACCATGAAAAATGTCAAAAATGACAAATTTCAAGATGGCAAATGTCAAAGATGTCAAATGACAAATGTCACAATGCCAAATGTCAAAAATGAAAAGTGTCACCATGAAAAATGTCAAAAATAACAAATTTTAAGATGGCAAATGTCAAAGATGTCAAATGACAAATGTCACAATGCTAAATGTCAAAAATGAAAAGTGTCAAAAATAACAAATTTCAAAATGGCAAATGTCAAAGATGTCAAATGACAAATGTCACAATGCCAAATGTCAAAAATGAAAACTGTCACCATGAAAAATGTCAAAAATAACAAATTTCAAGATAGCAAATATCAAAGATGTCAAATGACAAATGTCACAATGCTAAATGTCAAAAATGAAAAGTGTCACCATGAAAAATGTCAAAAATAACAAATTTCAAGATGACAAATGTCAAAGATGTCAAATGACAAATGTCACAATGCTAAATGTCAAAAATGAAAAGTGTCACCATGAAAAATGTCAAAAATGACAAACTTCAAGATGGCAAATGTCAAAACTGACAAATGTTACAATGCTAAATGTCAAAAATGAAAAGTGTCACCATGAAAAATGTCAAAAATAACAAATTTCAAGATGGCAAATGTCAAAGATGTCAAATGACAAATGTCACAATGCTAAATGTCAAAAATGAAAAGTGTCACCGTGAAAAATGTCAAAACTGACAAATGTCACAATGCTAAATGTCAAAAATGAAAAGTGTCACCATGAAAAATGTCAAAAATAACAAATTTCAAGATAGCAAATGTCAAAGATTTCAAATGACAAATGTCACAATGCTAAATGTCAAAAATGACAAATTTCAAGATGGCAAATGTCAAAGATGTCAAATGACAAATGTCACAATGCTAAATGTCAAAAATGGAAAGTGTCACCATGAAAAATGTCAAAAATAACAAATTTCAAGATGGCAAATGTCAAAGATGTCAAATGACAAATGTCACAATGCTAAATGTCAAAAATGAAAAGTGTCACCATGAAAAATGTCAAAAATGACAAATTTCAAGATGGCAAATGTCAAAGATGTCAAATGACAAATGTCACAATGCTAAATGTCTAAAAATGAAAAGTGTCACCATGAAAAATGTCAAAAATGACAAATTTCAAGATGGCAAATATCAAAAATGTCAAATGACAAATGTCACAATGCTAAATGTCAAAAATGACAAATTTCAAGATGGCAAATGTCCAAGATGTCAAATGACAAATGTCACAATGCTAAATGTCAAAAATGAAAAGTGTCACCATGAAAAATGTCAAAAATGACAAATTTCATGATGGCAAATGTCAAAGATGTCAAATGACAAATGTCACAATGCTAAATGTCAAAAATGAAAAGTGTCAAAAATGACAAATTTCAAGATGGCAAATGTCTAAGATGTCAAATGACAAATGTCACAATGCTAAATGTCAAAAATGAAAAGTGTCACCGTGAAAAATGTCAAAAATGACAAATTTCAAGATGGCAAATGTCAAAGATGTCAAATGACAAATGTCACAATGCTTAATGTCAAAAATGAAAAGTGTCACCATGAAAAATGTCAAAAATGACAAATTTCAAGATGGCAAATGTCAAAGATGTCAAATAACAAATGTCACAATGCTAAATGTCAAAAATGAAAAGTGTCCCCATAAAAAATGTCAATAATGACAAATTTCAAGATGGCAAATGTCAAAGATGTCAAATGACAAATGTCACAATGCTAAATGTCAAAAATGAAAAGTGTCACCATGAAAAATGTCAAAAATGACAAATTTCAAGATGGCATATGTCAAAGATGTCGAATATGACAAATGTCACAATGCTAAATGTCAAAAATGAAAAGTGTCACCATGAAAAATGTCAAAAATGACAAATTTCAAGATGGCAAATGTCAAAGATGTCAAATGACAAATATCACAATGCTAAATGTCAAAAATAAAAAGTGTCACCATGAAAAATGTCAAAAATGACAAATTTCAAGATGGCAAATATCAAAGATGTCAAATGACAAATGTCACAATGCTACATGTCAAAAATGACAAATTTCAAGATGGCAAATGTCAAAGATATCAAATGACAAATGTCACAATGCTAAATGTCAAAAATGAAAAGTGTCACCATGAAAAATGTTAAAAATGACAAATTTCAAGATGGCAAATGTCAAAGATGTCAAATGACAAATGTCACAATGCTAAATGTCAAAAATGAAAAGTGTCACCATGAAAAATGTCAAAAATAACAAATTTCAAGATGGCAAATGTCAAAGATGTCAAATGACAAATGTCACAATGCTAAATGTCAAAAATGAAAAGTGTCAAAAATGACAAATTTCAAGATGGCAAATGTCAAAGATGTCAAATGACAAATGTCACAATGCTAAATGTCAAAAATGAAAAGTGTCACCATGAAAAATGTCAAAAATAACAAATTTCAAGATGGAAAATGTCAAAGATGTCAAATGACAAATGTCACAATGCTAAATGTCAAAAATAAAAAGTGTCACCATGAAAAATGTCAAAAATGACAAATTTCAAGATGGCAAATGTCAAAGATGTCAAATGTCACAATGCTAAATGTCAAAAATGAAACGTGTCACCATGAAAAATGTCAAAAATAACAAATTTCAAGATGGCAAATGTCAAAGATGTCAACTGACAAATGTCACAATGCTAAATGTCAAAAATGAAAAGTGTCACCATGAAAAATGTCAAAAATGACAAATTTTAAGATGGCAAATGTCAAAACTGACAAATGTCACAATGCTAAATGTCAAAAATGAAAAGTGTCACCATGAAAAATGTCAAAAATAACAACTTGGCAAATGTCAAAGATGTCAAATGACAAATGTCACAATGCTAAATGTCAAAAATAAAAAGTGTCACCATGACAAATGTCAAAAATGACAAATTTCAAGATGGCAAATGTCAAAACTGACAAATGTCACAATGCTAAATGTCAAAAATGAAAAGTGTCACCATGAAAAATGTCAAAAATAACAAATTTCAAGATGGCAAATGTCAAAGATGTCAAATGACAAATGTCACAATGCTAAATGTCAAAAATGACAAATTTTAAGATGGCAAATGTCAAAGATGTCAAATGACAAATGTCACAATGCTAAATGTCAAAAATGAAAAGTGTCACCATGAAAAATGTCAAAAATGACAAATTTCAAGATGGCAAAGGTCAAAGATGTCAAATGACAAATGTCACAGTGCTAAATGTCAAAAATGAAAAGTGTCACCATGAAAAATGTCAAAAATGACAAATTTCAAGATGGCAAATGTCAAAGATGTCAAATGACAAATGTCACAATGCTAAATGCCAAAAATGAAAAGTGTCACCATGAAAAATGTCAAAAATGACAAATTTCAGGATGGCAAATATCAAAGATGTCAAATGACAAATTTCACAATGCTAAATGTCAAAAATGACAAATTTTAAGATGGCAAATGTCAAAGATATCAAATGACAAATGTCACAATGCTAAATGTCAAAAATGAAAAGTGTCACCATGAAAAATGTCAAAAATGACAAATTTCAAGATGGCAAATGTCAAAGATGTCAAATGACAATTGTCACAATGCTAAATGTCAAAAATGAAAAGTGTCAAAAATGACAAATTTCAAGATGGCAAATGTCTAAGATGTCAAATGACAAATGTCACAATGTTAAATGTCAAAAATGAAGAGTGTCTCCATGAAAAATGTCAAAAATAACAAATTTCAAGATGGCAAATGTCAAAGATGTCAAATGACAAATGTCACAATGCTAAATGTCAAAAATGAAAAGTGTCACCATGAAAAATGTCAAAAATGACAAATTTCAAGATGGCAAATGTCAAAGATGTCAAATGAAAAATGTCACAATGCTAAATGTCACAAATGAAAAGTGTCAAAAATGACAAATTTCAAGATGGCAAATGTCTAAGATGTCAAATGACAAATGTCACAATGCTAAATGTCAAAAATAAAAAGTGTCACCGTGAAAAATGTCAAAAATAACAAATTTCAAGATGGCAAATGTCAAAGATGTCAAATGACAAATGTCACAATGCTAAATGTCAAAAATGAAAAGTGTCACCATGAAAAATGTCAAAAATAACAAATTTCAAGATGGCAAATGTCAAAGATGTCAAATGACAAATGTCACAATGCTAAATGTCAAAAATGAAAAGTGTCACCATGAAAAATGTCAAAAATGACAAATTTCAAGATGGCAAATGTCAAAACTGACAAATGTCACAATGCTAAATGTCAAAAATGAAAAGTGTCACCATAAAAAATGTCAAAAATATAAAATTTCAAGATGGCAAATGTCAAAGATGTCAAATGACAAATGTCACAATGCTAAATATCAAAAATGACAAATTTCAAGATGGCAAATGTCAAAGATGACAAATGTCACAATGCTAAATGCCAAAAATGAAAACTGTCACCATGAAAAATGTCAAAAATGACAAATTTCAAGATGGCAAATGTCAAAGATGTCAAATGACAAATGTCACAATGCTAAATGTCAAAAATGAAAAGTGTCACCATGAAAAATGTCAAAAATGACAAATTTCAAGATGGCAAATGTCAAAGATGTCAAATGACAAATGTCACAATGCTAAATGTCAAAAATGAAAAGTGTCAAAAATGACAAATTTCAAGATGGCAAATGTCTAAGATGTCAAATGACAAATGTCACAATGCTAAATGTCAAAAATGAAAAGTGTCACCGTGAAAAATGTCAAAAATGACAAATTTCAAGATGGCAAATGTCAAAGATGTCAAATGACAAATGTCACAATGCTAAATGTCAAAAATGAAAAGTGTCACCATGAAAAATGTCAAAAATGACAAATTTCAAGATGGCAAATGTCAAAGATGTCAAATGACAAATGTCACAATGCTAAATGTCAAAAATGAAAAGCGTCCCTATGAAAAATGTCAATAATGACAAATTTCAAGATGGCAAATGTCAAAGATGTCAAATGACAAATGTCACAATGCTAAATGTCAAAAATGAAAAGTGTCACCATGAAACATGTCAAAAATGACAAATTTCAAGATGGCAAATGTCAAAGATGTCAAATGACAAATGTCACAATGCTAAATGTCACAAATGAAAAGTGTCACCATGAAAAATGTCAAAAATAACAAATTTCAAGATGGCAAATGTCAAAGATGTCAAATGACAAATGTCACAATGCTAAATGTCAAAAATGAAAAGTGTCAAAAATGACAAATTTCAAGATGGCAAATGTCAAAGATGTCAAATGACAAATTTCACAATGCTAAATGTCAAAAATGAAAAGTGTCACCATGAAAAATGTCAAAAATAACAAATTTCAAGATGGCAAATGTCAAAGATGTCAAATGACAAATGTCACAATGCTAAATGTCAAAAATGAAAAGTGTCACCATGAAAAATGTCAAAAATGACAAATTTCAAGATAGCAAATGTCAAAGATGTCAAATGACAAATGTCACAATGCTAAATGTCAAAAATGAAAAGTGTCACCATGAAAAATGTCAAAAATAACAAATTTCAAGATGGCAAATGTCAAAGATGTCAAATGACAAATGTCACAATGCTAAATGTCAAAAATAAAAAGTGTCACCATGAAAAATGTCAAAAATGACAAATTTCAAGATGGCAAATGTCAAAGATGTCAAACGACAAATGGCACAATGCTAAATGTCAAAAATGAAAAGTGTCACCATGAAAAATGTCAAAAATGACAAATTTCAAGATGGCAAATGTCAAAGATGTCAAACGACAAATGTCACAATGCTAAATGTCAAAAATGAAAAGTGTCAAAAATGACAAATTTCAAGATGGCAAATGTCTAAGATGTCAAATGACAAATGTCACAATGCTAAATGTCAAAAATGAAAAGTGTCACCGTGAAAAATGTCAAAAATGACAAATTTCAAGATGGCAAATGTCAAAGATGTCAAATGACAAATGTCACAATGCTAAATGTCAAAAATGAAAAGTGTCACCACGAAAAATGTCAAAAATGACAAATTTCAAGATGGCAAATGTCCAAGATGTCAAATGACAAATGTCACAATGCTAAATGTCAAAAATGAAAAGTGTCCCCATGAAAAATGTCAATAATGACAAATTTCAAGATGGCAAATGTCAAAGATGTCAAATGACAAATGTCACAATGCTAATTGTCAAAAATGAAAAGTGTCACCGTGAAAAATGTCAAAAATGACAAATTTCAAGATGGCAAATGTCAAAGATGTCAAATGACAAATGTCACAATGCTAAATGTCAAAAATGAAAAGTGTCACCATGAAAAATGTCAAAAATAACAAATTTCAAGATGGCAAATGTCAAAGATGTCAAATGACAAATGTCACAATGCTAAATGTCAAAAATGACAAATTTCAAGATGGCAAATGTCAAAAATGTCAAATGACAAATGTCACAATGCTAAATGTCAAAATGAAAAGTGTCACCATGAAAAATGTCAAAAATGACAAATTTCAAGATGGCAAATGTCAAAGATGTCAAATGACAAATGTCACAATGCTAAATGTCAAAAATGAAAAGTGTCACCATGAAAAATGTCAAAAATGACAAATTTCAAGATGGCAAATATTAAAGATGTCAAATGACAAATGTCACAATGCTAAATGTCAAAAATGACAAATTTCAAGATGGCAAATGTCAAAGATGTCAAATGACAAATGTCACAATGCTAAATGTCAAAAATGAAAAGTGTCACCATGAAAAATGTCAAAAATGACAAATTTCAAGATGGCAAATATTAAAGATGTCAAATGACAAATGTCACAATGCTAAATGTCAAAAATGACAAATTTCAAGATGGCAAATGTCAAAGATGTCAAATGACAAATGTCACAATGCTAAATGTCAAAAATGAAAAGTGTCACCATGAAAAATGTCAAAAATGACAAATTTCAAGATGGCAAATGTCAAAGATGCCAAATGACAAATGTCAAAAATGAAAGGTGTCACCATGAAAAATGTCAAAAATGACAAATTTCAAGATGGCAAATGTCAAAGATGTCAAATGAAAAATGTCACAATGCTAAATGTCAAAAATGAAAAGTGTCACCATGAAAAATGTCAAAAATAACAAATTTCAAGATGGCAAATGCCAAAGAAGTCAAATGACAAATGTCACAATGCTAAATGTCAAAAATGAAAGGTGTTACCATGAAAAATGTCAAAAATGACAAATTTCAAGATGGCAAATGTCAAAGATGTCAAATGACAAATGTCACAATGCTAAATGTCAAAAATGAAAAGTGTCACCATGAAAAATGTCAAAACTAACAAATTTCAAGATGGCAAATGTCAAAGATGTCAAATGACAAATGTCACAATGCTAAATGTCAAAAATGAAAAGTGTCAAAAATGACAAATTTCAAGATGGCAAATGTCAAAGATGTCAAATGACAAATTTCACAATGCTAAATGTCAAAAATAAAAAGTGTCACCATGAAAAATGTCAAAAATAACAAATTTCAAGATGGCAAATGTCAAAGATGTCAAATGACAAATGTCACAATGCTAAATGTCAAAAATGAAAAGTGTCACCATGAAAAATGTCAAAAATGACAAATTTCAAGATGGCAAATGTCAAAACTGACAAATGTCACAATGCTAAATGTCAAAAATGACAAATTTCAAGATGGCAAATGTCTAAGATGTCAAATGACAAATGTCACAATGCTAAATGTCAAAAATGAAAAGTGTCACCATGAAAAATGTCAAAAATGACAAATTTCAAGATGGCAAATGTCCAAGATGTCAAATGACAAATGTCACAATGCTAAATGTCAAAAATGAAAAGTGTCAAAAATGACAAATTTCAAGATGGCAAATGTCTAAGATGTCAAATGACAAATGTCACAATGCTAAATGTCAAAAATGAAAAGTGTCACCGTGAAAAATGTCAAAAATGACAAATTTCAAGATGGCAAATGTCAAAGATGTCAAATGACAAATGTCACAATGCTAAATGTCAAAAATGAAAAGTGTCACCATAAAAAATGTCAAAAATGACAAATTTCAAGATGGCAAATGTCAAAGATGTCAAATGACAAATGTCACAATGCTAAATGTCAAAAATGAAAAGTGTCCCTATGAAAAATGTCAATAATGACAAATTTCAAGATGGCAAATGTCAAAGATGTCAAATGACAAATGTCACAATGCTAAATGTCAAAAATGAAAAGTGTCACCATGAAAAATGTCAAAAATGACAAATTTCAAGATGGCAAATGTCAAAGATGTCAAATATGACAAATGTCACAATGCTAAATGTCAAAAATGAAAAGTGTCACCATGAAAAATGTCAAAAATAACAAATTTTAAGATGGCAAATGTCAAAGATGTCAAATGACAAATGTCACAATGCTAAATGTCAAAAATGAAAAGTGTCACCATGAAAAATGTCAAAAATGACAAATTTCAAGATGGCAAATATCAAAGATGTCAAATGACAAATGTCACAATGCTAAATGTCAAAAATGACAAATTTCAAGATGGCAAATATCAAAGATGTCAAATGACAAATGTCACAATGCTAAATGTCAAAAATGAAAAGTGTCACCATGAAAAATGTAAAAATGACAAATTTCAAGATGGCAAATGTCAAAGATGTCAAATGACAAATGTCACAATGCTAAATGTCAAAAATGAAAAGTGTCACCATGAAAAATGTCAAAAATAACAAATTTCAAGATGGCAAATGTCAAAGATGAAAAATGACAAATGTCACAATGCTAAATGTCAAAAATGAAAAGTGTCACCATGAAAAATGTCAAAAATGACAAATTTCAAGATGGAAAATGTCAAAGATGTCAAATGACAAATGTCACAATGCTAAATGTCAAAAATGAAAAGTGTCACCGTGAAAAATGTCAAAAATGACAAATTTCAAGATGGCAAATGTCAAAGATGTCAAATGACAAATGTCACAATGCTAAATGTCAAAAATGAAAAGTGTCACCATAAAAAATGTCAAAAATGACAAATTTCAAGATGGCAAATGTCAAAGATGTCAAATGACAAATGTCACAATGCTAAATGTCAAAAATGAAAAGTGTCCCCATGAAAAATGTCAATAATGACAAATTTCAAGATGGCAAATGTCAAAGATGTCAAATGACAAATGTCACAATGCTAAATGTCAAAAATGAAAAGTGTCACCATGAAAAATGTCAAAAATGACAAATTTCAAGATGGCAAATGTCAAAGATGTCAAATATGACAAATGTCACAATGCTAAATGTCAAAAATGAAAAGTGTCACCATGAAAAATGTCAAAAATAACAAATTTTAAGATGGCAAATGTCAAAGATGTCAAATGACAAATGTCACAATGCTAAATGTCAAAAATGAAAAGTGTCACCATGAAAAATGTCAAAAATGACAAATTTCAAGATGGCAAATATCAAAGATGTCAAATGACAAATGTCACAATGCTAAATGTCAAAAATGACAAATTTCAAGATGGCAAATATCAAAGATATTCATGGAAAGTAGTATCAGAATTAACCAACAAAACCAAGATGACTAAAAATATTACTATTAAGAAGGGTGAAGACATTTTGAAAGAGCCCTTTGAGATAGCTAATTATTTTAATGAATTTTTTATTAAGGCACCAATCGAATTGGTTAACAAAATAGATAGATTAGGTAATAAAATTAATAACAATCAGGTATCAATGACGAATTCGATATTTTTGGCACCTTTTACTGAAGCTGAGCTATTAAACTTATTAAATAGGAAACTTAAAAATAAAAAGTCATCTGGTGCAGATGAAATACCTAACTTTGTTTTAAAAAAATGTTTAGAGGATATTATAGTTCCACTAACATACCTTGTAAATATGTCATTTGAAAAAGGCATTTTTCCCCCTCAATTATTGACTGGGAAAGTTTTGCCGCTGTTTAAAAAAAAAGATCCAATGTTGGTGGAAAACTATAGACCTGTGACCATTCCTTGTAGTCTCTCGAAAGTTTTTGAATACGCTTTCTTGGATCGTCTTTTACTGTTCTGTGATAAACATAAAATCATTACAGAAAAGCAGCACGGTTTTAGTATGGAAAAATCTACTGCAACAGCTATGCTTTCATTTTATAATCAAATAATCGATTACCTTGAAGCTGGCGATTGTCCTGTTGCGATTCTATGCGATCTAAGCAGGGCATTTGATTGTGTCAACCATGAATCTTTGCTGACTGTTCTTAAGACGTACGGTATAAGAGGAGTTGCTTTGGAATGGGTCTCAACGTTCCTCAAAAATCGAAATCAATATGTTACAATCAATTTTGAGAACAAGAAAACATTGCAAACATATGAATCTTGTCTGTTAAACCAAAGCATGGGTGTGCCACAGGGGTCTGTCTTGGGACCCATACTATTTATTCTTTATGTTAATGGGGCAGACACAGTAATTGGTAGAAACAACTATGTAGCTTATGCAGATGATTTTTCCATACTTGTTTCAGCAAACAATGATGACTTAATAAAAGAAAAAACTTCGAGTGTCCTTCAAGGAATTAACAGTTACTTTAATAGTTTGGATTTGTTTTTTAATGTGGATAAAACACAATTAGTGAGATTTCATAATTGGCAGAAAGAGGTAAATCAGTTAAGGGTTGCTATTAATCAAACTTTTCTTAAAAGTACGCACGAAAGTGTGCGCTTCCTTGGCATTCATATTGATGAGTCTCTTAACTGGAAAAGCCACTGTAAGGCGCTTGGTCAGAAAATCAATTCGCTGAGATACCTTTTCATTAATTTGCGAGAGGTGCTGGAGGTGAGTCAGCTTGTCGGTCTCTACTTTGCACAAATTGATTCTCGGCTCAGATATGGAGTGTGTTTATGGGGTAATTCAGTTGATGCAGCAAATGTTTTTATTGCACAAAAGAGAGTACTGCGCTGTATGGCGAAAATTTCAGAAAGACAATCGTGTAAACCTCTTTTCAAACAATTTGGTATCCTTCCTCTCCCTTGTTTACATATTTTTGAACTGTGTGCATATGTATTTCAACATCGGTGTGTATTTGACCGCAATAATGATATTCATGAACACAATACACGACAGGCTGGTGAGCTTCACGTACCTTTCGCAAGATTGGTTCTTGGATACAAGGCTCCTAACTACATGGGACCTAAACTTTTTAATAAACTACCTTCTGATATAAAAACTATTAATAGCATAAAATTATTTAGAAGAAAATTAAAAGAGTTTCTTTTAGATAGGTGTTTTTATAATATGTCAGAATTTTTAAACTTTTAAAATTTGTTTTTTAATATGTGATTGTAAATGTAAATGTACTTAAATGTACAATTTTGACGATTCCCATACAATTGTATTGTCTTATGGATAAAATAAATTATTATTATTATTATTATTATTATTATTATTATGACAAATGTCACAATGCTAAATGTCAAAAATGAAAAGTGTCACCATGAAAAATGTAAAAATGACAAATTTCAAGATGGCAAATGTCAAAGATGTCAAATGACAAATGTCACAATGCTAAATGTCAAAAATGAAAAGTGTCACCATGAAAAATGTCAAAAATAACAAATTTCAAGATGGCAAATGTCAAAGATGAAAAATGACAAATGTCACAATGCTAAATGTCAAAAATGAAAAGTGTCACCATGAAAAATGTCAAAAATGACAAATTTCAAGATGGAAAATGTCAAAAATGTCAAATGACAAATGTCACAATGCTAAATGTCAAAAATGAAAAGTGTCACCATGAAAAATGTCAAAAATGACAAATTTCAAGATGGCAAATGTCAAAGATGTCAAATGACAAATGTCACAATGCCAAATGTCAAAAATGAAAAGTGTCACCATGAAAAATGTCAAAAATAACAAATTTTAAGATGGCAAATGTCAAAGATGTCAAATGACAAATGTCACAATGCTAAATGTCAAAAATGAAAAGTGTCAAAAATAACAAATTTCAAAATGGCAAATGTCAAAGATGTCAAATGACAAATGTCACAATGCCAAATGTCAAAAATGAAAACTGTCACCATGAAAAATGTCAAAAATAACAAATTTCAAGATAGCAAATATCAAAGATGTCAAATGACAAATGTCACAATGCTAAATGTCAAAAATGAAAAGTGTCACCATGAAAAATGTCAAAAATAACAAATTTCAAGATGACAAATGTCAAAGATGTCAAATGACAAATGTCACAATGCTAAATGTCAAAAATGAAAAGTGTCACCATGAAAAATGTCAAAAATGACAAACTTCAAGATGGCAAATGTCAAAACTGACAAATGTTACAATGCTAAATGTCAAAAATAAAAAGTGTCACCATGAAAAATGTCAAAAATAACAAATTTCAAGATGGCAAATGTCAAAGATGTCAAATGACAAATGTCACAATGCTAAATGTCAAAAATGAAAAGTGTCACCGTGAAAAATGTCAAAACTGACAAATGTCACAATGCTAAATGTCAAAAATGAAAAGTGTCACCATGAAAAATGTCAAAAATAACAAATTTCAAGATAGCAAATGTCAAAGATTTCAAATGACAAATGTCACAATGCTAAATGTCAAAAATGACAAATTTCAAGATGGCAAATGTCAAAGATGTCAAATGACAAATGTCACAATGCTAAATGTCAAAAATGGAAAGTGTCACCATGAAAAATGTCAAAAATAACAAATTTCAAGATGGCAAATGTCAAAGATGTCAAATGACAAATGTCACAATGCTAAATGTCAAAAATGAAAAGTGTCACCATGAAAAATGTCAAAAATGACAAATTTCAAGATGGCAAATGTCAAAGATGTCAAATGACAAATGTCACAATGCTAAATGTCTAAAAATGAAAAGTGTCACCATGAAAAATGTCAAAAATGACAAATTTCAAGATGGCAAATATCAAAAATGTCAAATGACAAATGTCACAATGCTAAATGTCAAAAATGACAAATTTCAAGATGGCAAATGTCCAAGATGTCAAATGACAAATGTCACAATGCTAAATGTCAAAAATGAAAAGTGTCACCATGAAAAATGTCAAAAATGACAAATTTCATGATGGCAAATGTCAAAGATGTCAAATGACAAATGTCACAATGCTAAATGTCAAAAATGAAAAGTGTCAAAAATGACAAATTTCAAGATGGCAAATGTCTAAGATGTCAAATGACAAATGTCACAATGCTAAATGTCAAAAATGAAAAGTGTCACCGTGAAAAATGTCAAAAATGACAAATTTCAAGATGGCAAATGTCAAAGATGTCAAATGACAAATGTCACAATGCTTAATGTCAAAAATGAAAAGTGTCACCATGAAAAATGTCAAAAATGACAAATTTCAAGATGGCAAATGTCAAAGATGTCAAATAACAAATGTCACAATGCTAAATGTCAAAAATGAAAAGTGTCCCCATAAAAAATGTCAATAATGACAAATTTCAAGATGGCAAATGTCAAAGATGTCAAATGACAAATGTCACAATGCTAAATGTCAAAAATGAAAAGTGTCACCATGAAAAATGTCAAAAATGACAAATTTCAAGATGGCATATGTCAAAGATGTCGAATATGACAAATGTCACAATGCTAAATGTCAAAAATGAAAAGTGTCACCATGAAAAATGTCAAAAATGACAAATTTCAAGATGGCAAATGTCAAAGATGTCAAATGACAAATATCACAATGCTAAATGTCAAAAATGAAAAGTGTCACCATGAAAAATGTCAAAAATGACAAATTTCAAGATGGCAAATATCAAAGATGTCAAATGACAAATGTCACAATGCTACATGTCAAAAATGACAAATTTCAAGATGGCAAATGTCAAAGATATCAAATGACAAATGTCACAATGCTAAATGTCAAAAATGAAAAGTGTCACCATGAAAAATGTTAAAAATGACAAATTTCAAGATGGCAAATGTCAAAGATGTCAAATGACAAATGTCACAATGCTAAATGTCAAAAATGAAAAGTGTCACCATGAAAAATGTCAAAAATAACAAATTTCAAGATGGCAAATGTCAAAGATGTCAAATGACAAATGTCACAATGCTAAATGTCAAAAATGAAAAGTGTCAAAAATGACAAATTTCAAGATGGCAAATGTCAAAGATGTCAAATGACAAATGTCACAATGCTAAATGTCAAAAATGAAAAGTGTCACCATGAAAAATGTCAAAAATAACAAATTTCAAGATGGAAAATGTCAAAGATGTCAAATGACAAATGTCACAATGCTAAATGTCAAAAATAAAAAGTGTCACCATGAAAAATGTCAAAAATGACAAATTTCAAGATGGCAAATGTCAAAGATGTCAAATGTCACAATGCTAAATGTCAAAAATGAAAAGTGTCACCATGAAAAATGTCAAAAATAACAAATTTCAAGATGGCAAATGTCAAAGATGTCAACTGACAAATCTCACAATGCTAAATGTCAAAAATGAAAAGTGTCACCATGAAAAATGTCAAAAATGACAAATTTTAAGATGGCAAATGTCAAAACTGACAAATGTCACAATGCTAAATGTCAAAAATGAAAAGTGTCACCATGAAAAATGTCAAAAATAACAACTTGGCAAATGTCAAAGATGTCAAATGACAAATGTCACAATGCTAAATGTCAAAAATAAAAAGTGTCACCATGACAAATGTCAAAAATGACAAATTTCAAGATGGCAAATGTCAAAACTGACAAATGTCACAATGCTAAATGTCAAAAATGAAAAGTGTCACCATGAAAAATGTCAAAAATAACAAATTTCAAGATGGCAAATGTCAAAGATGTCAAATGACAAATGTCACAATGCTAAATGTCAAAAATGACAAATTTTAAGATGGCAAATGTCAAAGATGTCAAATGACAAATGTCACAATGCTAAATGTCAAAAATGAAAAGTGTCACCATGAAAAATGTCAAAAATGACAAATTTCAAGATGGCAAAGGTCAAAGATGTCAAATGACAAATGTCACAGTGCTAAATGTCAAAAATGAAAAGTGTCACCATGAAAAATGTCAAAAATGACAAATTTCAAGATGGCAAATGTCAAAGATGTCAAATGACAAATGTCACAATGCTAAATGCCAAAAATGAAAAGTGTCACTATGAAAAATGTCAAAAATGACAAATTTCAGGATGGCAAATATCAAAGATGTCAAATGACAAATTTCACAATGCTAAATGTCAAAAATGACAAATTTTAAGATGGCAAATGTCAAAGATATCAAATGACAAATGTCACAATGCTAAATGTCAAAAATGAAAAGTGTCACCATGAAAAATGTCAAAAATGACAAATTTCAAGATGGCAAATGTCAAAGATGTCAAATGACAATTGTCACAATGCTAAATGTCAAAAATGAAAAGTGTCAAAAATGACAAATTTCAAGATGGCAAATGTCTAAGATGTCAAATGACAAATGTCACAATGTTAAATGTCAAAAATGAAGAGTGTCTCCATGAAAAATGTCAAAAATAACAAATTTCAAGATGGCAAATGTCAAAGATGTCAAATGACAAATGTCACAATGCTAAATGTCAAAAATGAAAAGTGTCACCATGAAAAATGTCAAAAATGACAAATTTCAAGATGGCAAATGTCAAAGATGTCAAATGAAAAATGTCACAATGCTAAATGTCACAAATGAAAAGTGTCAAAAATGACAAATTTCAAGATGGCAAATGTCTAAGATGTCAAATGACAAATGTCACAATGCTAAATGTCAAAAATAAAAAGTGTCACCGTGAAAAATGTCAAAAATAACAAATTTTAAGATGGCAAATGTCAAAGATGTCAAATGACAAATGTCACAATGCTAAATGTCAAAAATGAAAAGTGTCACCATGAAAAATGTCAAAAATAACAAATTTCAAGATGGCAAATGTCAAAGATGTCAAATGACAAATGTCACAATGCTAAATGTCAAAAATGAAAAGTGTCACCATGAAAAATGTCAAAAATGACAAATTTCAAGATGGCAAATGTCAAAACTGACAAATGTCACAATGCTAAATGTCAAAAATGAAAAGTGTCACCATAAAAAATGTCAAAAATATAAAATTTCAAGATGGCAAATGTCAAAGATGTCAAATGACAAATGTCACAATGCTAAATATCAAAAATGACAAATTTCAAGATGGCAAATGTCAAAGATGACAAATGTCACAATGCTAAATGCCAAAAATGAAAACTGTCACCATGAAAAATGTCAAAAATGACAAATTTCAAGATGGCAAATGTCAAAGATGTCAAATGACAAATGTCACAATGCTAAATGTCAAAAATGAAAAGTGTCACCATGAAAAATGTCAAAAATGACAAATTTCAAGATGGCAAATGTCAAAGATGTCAAATGACAAATGTCACAATGCTAAATGTCAAAAATGAAAAGTGTCAAAAATGACAAATTTCAAGATGGCAAATGTCTAAGATGTCAAATGACAAATGTCACAATGCTAAATGTCAAAAATGAAAAGTGTCACCGTGAAAAATGTCAAAAATGACAAATTTTAAGATGGCAAATGTCAAAGATGTCAAATGACAAATGTCACAATGCTAAATGTCAAAAATGAAAAGTGTCACCATGAAAAATGTCAAAAATGACAAATTTCAAGATGGCAAATGTCAAAGATGTCAAATGACAAATGTCACAATGCTAAATGTCAAAAATGAAAAGCGTCCCTATGAAAAATGTCAATAATGACAAATTTCAAGATGGCAAATGTCAAAGATGTCAAATGACAAATGTCACAATGCTAAATGTCAAAAATGAAAAGTGTCACCATGAAACATGTCAAAAATGACAAATTTCAAGATGGCAAATGTCAAAGATGTCAAATGACAAATGTCACAATGCTAAATGTCAAAAATGAAAAGTGTCAAAAATGACAAATTTCAAGATGGCAAATGTCTAAGATGTCAAATGACAAATGTCACAATGCTAAATGTCAAAAATGAAAAGTGTCACCATGAAAAATGTCACAAATGACAAATTTCAAGATGGCAAATGTCAAAGATGTCAAATGACAAATGTCACAATGCTAAATGTCAAAAATGAAAAGTGTTACCATGAAAAATGTCAAAAATGACAATTTTCAAGATGGCAAATGTCAAAACTGACAAATGCCACAATGCTAAATGTCAAAAATGAAAAGTGTCACCATGAAAAATGTCCAAGATGTCAAATTACAAATGTCACAAAGCTAAATGTCAAAAATGAAAAGTGTCACCATGAAAAATGTCAAAAATGACAATTTTCAAGATGGCAAATCTCAAAGATGTCAAATGACAAATGTCACAATGCTAAATGTCAAAAATGAAAAGTGTCAAAAATGACAAATTTCAAGATGGCAAATGTCAAAGATGTCAAATGACAAATGTCACAATGCTAAATGTCAAAAATGAAAAGTGTCACCATAAAAAATGTCAAAAATGACAAATTTCAAGATAGCAAATGTCAAAACTGACAAATGTCACAATGCTAAATGTCAAAAATAAAAAGTGTCACCATGAAACATGTCAAAAATAACAAATTTCAAGATGGCAAATGTCAAAGATGTCAAATGACAAATGTCACAATGCTAAATGTCAAAAATGACAAATTTCAAGATTGCAAATGTCAAAGATGTCAAATGACAAATGTCACAATGCTAAATGTCAAAAATGAAAAGTGTCACCATGAAAAATGTCAAAAATGACAAATTTCAAGATGGCAAATGTCAAAGATGTCAAATGAAAAATGTCACAATGCTAAATGTCACAAATGAAAAGTGTCAAAAATGACAAATTTCAAGATGGCAAATGTCTAAGATGTCAAATGACAAATGTCACAATGCTAAATGTCAAAAATAAAAAGTGTCACCGTGAAAAATGTCAAAAATAACAAATTTCAAGATGGCAAATGTCAAAGATGTCAAATGACAAATGTCACAATGCTAAATGTCAAAAATGAAAAGTGTCACCATGAAAAATGTCAAAAATAACAAATTTCAAGATGGCAAATGTCAAAGATGTCAAATGACAAATGTCACAATGCTAAATGTCAAAAATGAAAAGTGTCACCATGAAAAATGTCAAAAATGACAAACTTCAAGATGGCAAATGTCAAAACTGACAAATGTCACAATGCTAAATGTCAAAAATGAAAAGTGTCACCATAAAAAATGTCAAAAATAACAAATTTCAAGATGGCAAATGTCAAAGATGTCAAATGACAAATGTCACAATGCTAAATATCAAAAATGACAAATTTCAAGATGGCAAATGTCTAAGATGACAAATGTCACAATGCTAAATGTCAAAAATGAAAAGTGTCACCATGAAAAATGTCAAAAATGACAAATTTCAAGATGGCAAATGTCAAAGATGTCAAATGACAAATGTCACAATGCTAAATGTCAAAAATGTAAAGTGTCACCATGAAAAATGTCAAAAATGACAAAATTTCAAGATGGCAAATGTCAAAGATGTCAAATGACAAATGTCACAATACTAAATGTCAAAAATGAAAAGTGTCAAAAATGACAAATTTCAAGATGGCAAATGTCTAAGATGTCAAATGACAAATGTCACAATGCTAAATGTCAAAAATGAAAAGTGTCACCGTGAAAAATGTCAAAAATGACAAATTTCAAGATGGCAAATGTCAAAGATGTCAAATGACAAATGTCACAATGCTAAATGTCAAAAATGAAAAGTGTCACCATGAAAAATGTCAAAAATGACAAATTTCAAGATGGCAAATGTCAAAGATGTCAAATGACAAATGTCACAATGCTAAATGTCAAAAATAAAAAGTGTCCCCATGAAAAATGTCAATAATGACAAATTTCAAGATGGCAAATGTCAAAGATGTCAAATGACAAATGTCACAATGCTAAATGTCAAAAATGAAAAGTGTCACCATGAAAAATGTCAAAAATGACAAATTTCAAGATGGCAAATGTCAAAGATGTCAAATGACAAATGTCACAATGCTAAATGTCAAAAATGAAAAGTGTCAAAAATGACAAATTTCAAGATGGCAAATGTCTAAGATGTCAAATGACAAATGTCACAATGCTAAATGTCAAAAATGAAAAGTGTCACCATGAAAAATGTCACAAATGACAAATTTCAAGATGGCAAATGTCAAAGATGTCAAATGACAAATGTCACAATGCTAAATGTCAAAAATGAAAAGTGTCACCATGAAAAAGGTCAAAAATGACAAATTTCAAGATGGCAAATGTCAAAACTGACAAATGTCACAATGCTAAATGTCAAAAATGATAAGTGTCACCATGAAAAATGTCAAAAATGACAAATTTCAAGATGGCAAATGTCCAAGATGTCAAATGACAAATGTCACAATGCTAAATGTCAAAAATGAAAAGTGTCACCAAGAAAAATGTCAAACATGACAAATTTCAAGATGGCAAATTTCAAAGATGTCAAATGACAAATGTCACAATGCTAAATGTCAAAAATGAAAAGTGTCAAAAATGACAAATTTCAAGATGGAAAATGTCTAAGATGTCAAATGACAAATGTCACAATGCTAAATGTCAAAAATGAAAAGTGTCACCATGAAAAATGTCAAAAATGACAAATTTTAAGATGGCAAATGTCAAAACTGACAAATGTCACAATGCTAAATGTCAAAAATGAAAAGTGTCACCATGAAAAATGTCAAAAATGACAAATTTCAAGATGGCAAATGTCAAAACTGACAAATGTCACAATGCTAAATGTCAAAAATGATAAGTGTCACAATGAAAAATGTCAAAAATAACAAATTTTAAGATGGCAAATGTCAAAGATGTCAAATGACAAATGTCACAATGCTAAATGTCAAAAATGACAAATTTCAAGATGGCAAATGTCTAAGATGTCAAATGACAAATGTCACAATGCTAAATGTCAAAAATGAAAAGTGTCACCATGAAAAATGTCAAAAATGACCAATTTCAAGATGGCAAATGTCCCATATGTCAAATGACAAATGTCACAATGCTAAATGTCAAAAATGAAAAGTGTCACCATGAAAAATGTCAAAAATTACAAATTTAAAGATAGCAAATATCAAAGATGTCAAATGACAAATGTCACAATGCTAAATGTCAAAAATGAAAAGTGTCAAAAATGACAAATTTCAAGATGGCAAATGTCTAAGATGTCAAATGACAAATGTCACAATGCTAAATGTCAAAAATGAAAAGTGTCACCGTGAAAAATGTCAAAAATGACAAATTTCAAGATGGCAAATGTCAAAGATGTCAAATGACAAATGTCACAATGCTAAATGTCAAAAATGAAAAGTGTCACCATGAAAAATGTCAAAAATGACAAATTTCAAGATGTCAAATGTCAAAGATGTCAAATGACAAATGTCGCAATGCTAAATGTCAAAAATGAAAAGTGTCCCCATGAAAAATGTCAATAATGACAAATTTCAAGATGGCAAATGTCAAAGATGTCAAATGACAAATGTCACAATGCTAAATGTCAAAAATGAAAAGTGTCACCATGAAAAATGTCAAAAATAACAAATTTCAAGATGGCAAATGTCAAAGATGTCAAATGACAAATGTCACAATGCTAAATGTCAAAAATGAAAAGTGTCACCATGAAAAATGTCAAAAATGACAAATTTCAAGATGGCAAATGTCAAAACTGACAAATGTCACAATGCTAAATGTCAAAAATGAAAAGTGTCACCATAAAAAATGTCAAAAATAACAAATTTCAAGATGGCATATGTCAAAGATGTCAAATGACAAATGTCACAATGCTAAATGTCAAAAATGACAAATTTCAAGATGGCAAATGTCAAAACTGACAAATGTCACAATGCTAAATGTCAAAAATATAAAGTGTCACCATAAAAAATGTCAAAAATAACAAATTTCAAGATGGCAAATGTCAAAGATGTCAAATGACAAATGTCACATTGCTAAATGTCAAAAATGAAAAGTGTCACCATGAAAAATGTCAAAAATCACAAATTTCAAGATGGCAAATATCAAAGATGTCAAATGACAAATGTCACAATGCTAAATGTCAAAAATGAAAAATTTCAAGATGGCAAATGTCAAAGATGTCAAATGACAAATGTCACAATGCTAAATGTCAAAAATGAAAAGTGTCACCATGAAAAATGTCAAAAATGACAAATTTCAAGATGGCAAATGTCAAAGATGTCAAATGACAAATGTCACAATGCTAAATGTCAAAAATGAAAAGTGTCAAAAATGACAAATTTCAGGATGGCAAATGTCTAAGATGTCAAATGACAAATGTCACAATGCTAAATGTCAAAAATGAAAAGTGTCACCATGAAAAATGTCAAAAATGACAAATTTCAAGATGGCAAATGTCAAAGATGTCAAATGACAAATGTCACAATGCTAAATGTCAAAAATGAAAAGTGTCACCATGAAAAATGTCAAAAATGACAAATTTTAAGATGGCAAATGTCAAAGATGTCAAATGACAAATGTCACAATGCTAAATGTCAAAAATGAAAAGTGTCACCATGAAAAATGTCAAAAATGACAAATTTCAAAATGGCAAATGTCAAAGATGTCAAATGACAAATGTCACAATGCTAAATGTCAAAAATCAAAAGTGTCACCATGAAAAATGTCAAAAATGACAAATTTCAAGATGGCAAATGTCAAAATTGACAAATGTCACAATGCTAAATGTCAAAAATGATAAGTGTCACCATGAAAAATGTCAAAAATGACAAATTTCAAGATGGCAAATGTCCAAGATGTCAAATGACAAATGTCACAATGCTAAATGTCAAAAATGAAAAGTGTCACTATGAAAAATGTCAAAAATGACAAATTTCAAGATGGCAAATGTCAAAGATGTCAAATGACAAATGTCACAATGCTAAATGTCAAAAATGAAAAGTGTCAAAAATGACAAATTTCAAGATGGCAAATGTCTAAGATGTCAAATGACAAATGTCACAATGCTAAATGTCAAAAATGAAAAGTTTTACCGTGAAAAATGTCAAAAATGACAAATTTCAAGATGGCAAATGTCAAAGATGTCAAATGACAAATGTCACAATGCTAAATGTCAAAAATGAAAAGTGTCACCATGAAAAATGTCAAAAATGACAAATTTTAAGATGGCAAATGTCAAAGATGTCAAATGACAAATGTCACAATGCTAAATGTCAAAAATGAAAAGTGTCCCCATGAAAAATGTCAATAATGACAAATTTCAAGATGGCAAATGTCAAAGGTGTCAAATGACAAATGTCACAATGCTAAATGTCAAAAATGAAAAGTGTCACCATAAAAAATGTCAAAAATAACAAATTTCAAGATGGCAAATGTCAAAAATGTCAAATGACAAATGTCACAATGCTAAATGTCAAAAATGAAAAGTGTCACCATGAAAAATGTCAAAAATGACAAATTTCAAGATGGCAAATGTCAAAGATGTCAAATGACAAATGTCAAAAATGAAAAGTGTCACCATGAAAAATGTTAAAAATAACAAATTTCAAGATGGCAAATGTCAAAGATGTCAAATGTCACAATGCTAAATGTCAAAAATGAAAAGTGTCACCATAAAAAATGTCAAAAATGACAAATTTCAAGATGGCAAATGTCAAAACTGACAAATGTCACAATGCTAAATGACAAAAATGAAAAGTGTCACCATGAAAAATGTCAAAAATAACAAATTTCAAGATGGCAAATGTCAAAGATGTCAAATGACAAATGTCAAAATGCTAAATGTCAAAAATGACAAATTTCAAGATGGTAAATGTCAAAGATGTCAAATGACAAATGTCACAATGCTAAATGTCAAAAATGAAAAGTGTCACCATGAAAAATGTCAAAAATGACAAATTTCAAGATGGCAAATGTCGAAGATGTCAAATGACAAATGTCACAATGCTAAATGTTAAAAATGAAAAGTGTCACCATGAAAAATGTCAAAAATGACAAATTTCAAGATGGCAAATGTCAAAGATGTCAAATGACAAATGTCACAATGCTAAATGTCAAAAATGAAAAGTGTCACCATGAAAAATGTCAAAAATGACAAATTTCAAGATGGCAAATATCAAAGATGTCAAATGACAAATGTCACAATGCTAAATGTCAAAAATGACAAATTTTAAGATGGCAAATGTCAAAGATGTCAAATGACAAATGTCACAATGCTAAATGTCAAAAATGAAAAGTGTCACCATGAAAAATGTCAAAAATGACAAATTTCAAGATGGCAAATGTCAAAGATGTCAAATGACAAATGTCACAATGCTAAATGTCAAAAATGAAAAGTGTCAAAAATTACAAATTTCAAGATGGCAAATGTCTAAGATGTCAAATGACAAATGTCACAATGCTAAATGTCAAAAATGAAAAGTGTCACCATGAAAAATGACAAAAATGACAAATTTCAAGATGGCAAATGTCAAAGATGTCAAATGACAAATGTCACAATGCTAAATGTCAAAAATGAAAAGTGTCACCATGAAAAATGTCAAAAAATGACAAATTTCAAGATGGCAAATGTCAAAGATGTCAAATGACAAATGTCACAATGCTAAATGTCAAAAATGAAAAGTGTCACTATGAAAAATGTCAAAAATGACAAATTTCAAGATGGCAAATGTCAAAGATGTCAAATGACAAATGTCACAATGCTAAATGTCAAAAATGAAAAGTGTCACCATAAAAAATGTCAAAAATGACAAATTTCAAGATGGCAAATGTCAAAACTGACAAATGTCACAATGCTAAATGTCAAAAATGATAAGTGTCACCATGAAAAATGTCAAAAATGACAAATTTCAAGATGGCAAATGTCCAAGATGTCAAATGACAAATGTCACAATGCTAAATGTCAAAAATGAAAAGTGTCACCATGAAAAATGTCAAAAATGACAAATTTCAAGATGGCAAATGTCAAAACTGACAAATGTCACAATGCTAAATGTTAAAAATGAAAAGTGTCACCATAAAAAATGTCCAAAATAACAAATTTCAAGATGGCAAATGTCAAAGATGTCAAATGACAAATGTCACAATGCTAAATGTCAAAAATGACAAATTTTAAGATGGCAAATGTCAAAGATGTCAAATGACAAATGTCACAATGCTAAATGTCAAAAATGAAAAGTGTCACCTTGAAAAATGTCAAAAATGATAAATTTCAAGATGGCAAATGTCAAAGATGTCAAATGACAAATGTCACAATGCTAAATGTCAAAAATGAAAAGTGTCAAAAATGACAAATTTCAAGATGGCAAATGTCTAAGATGTCACATGACAAATGTCACAATGCTAAATGTCAAAAATGAAAAGTGTCACCATGAAAAATGTCAAAAATGACAAATTTCAAGATGGCAAATGTCAAAACTGACAAATGTCACAATGCTAAATGTTAAAAATGAAAAGTGTCACCATAAAAAATGTCCAAAATAACAAATTTCAAGATGGCAAATGTCAAAGATGTCAAATGACAAATGTCACAATGCTAAATGTCAAAAATGACAAATTTTAAGATGGCAAATGTCAAAGATGTCAAATGACAAATGTCACAATGCTAAATGTCAAAAATGAAAAGTGTCACCATGAAAAATGTCAAAAATGACAAATTTCAAGATGGCAAATGTCAAAGAATACAAATGACAAATGTCACAATGCTAAATGTCAAAAATGAAAAGTGTCACCATAAAAAATGTCAAAAATGACAAATTTCAAGATGGCAAATGTCAAAGATGTCAAATGACAAATGTCACAATGATGCTAACAGTCAAAAATGAAAAGTGTCACCATGAAAAATGTCAAAAACGACAAATTTCAAGATGGCAAATATCAAAGATGTCAAATGACAAATGTCACAATGCTAAATGTCAAAAATGAAAAGTGTCACCATGAAAAATGTCAAAAATGACAAATTTCAAGATGGCAAATGTCAAAGATGTCAAATGACAAATGTCACAATGCTAAATGTCAAAAATGAAACGTGTCACCATAAAAAATGTCAAAAATGACAAATTTCAAGATGGCAAATATCAAAGATGTCAAATGACAAATTTCACAATGCTAAATGTCAAAAATGACAAATTTCAAGATGGCAAATGTCAAAGATGTCAAATGACAAATGTCACAATGCTAAATGTCAAAAATGAAAAGTGTCGCCATGAAAAATGTCAAAAATGACAAATTTCAAGATGGCAAATGTCAAAGATGTCAAATGACAAATGTCACAATGCTAAATGTCAAAAATGAAAAGTGTCAAAAATTACAAATTTCAAGATGGCAAATGTCTAAGATGTCAAATGACAAATGTCACAATGCTAAAAGTCAAAAATGAAAAGTGTTACCATGAAAAATGTCAAAAATGACAAATTTCAAGATGGCAAATGTCAAAGATGTCAAATGACAAATGTCACAATGCTAAATGTCAAAAATGAAAAGTGTCACCATAAAAAATGTCAAAAATGACAAATTTCAAGATGGCAAATGTCAAAGATGTCAAATGACAAATGTCACAATGCTAAATGTCAAAAATGAAAAGTGTCACTATGAAAAATGTCAAAAATGACAAATTTCAAGATGGCAAATGTCAAAGATGTCAAATGACAAATGTCACAATGCTAAATGTCAAAAATGAAAAGTGTCACCATGAAAAATGTCAAAAATGACAAATTTCAAGATGGCAAATGTCAAAACTGACAAATGTCACAATGCTAAATGTCAAAAATGAAAAGTGTCACCATGAAAAATGCCAAAAATAACAAATTTCAAGATGGCAAATGTCAAAGATGTCAAATGACAAATGTCACAATGCTAAATGTCAAAAATGACAAATTTCAAGATGGCAAATGTCCAAGATGTCAAATGACAAATGTCACAATGCTAAATGTCAAAAATGAAAAGTGTCACCTTGAAAAATGTCAAAAATGATAAATTTCAAGATGGCAAATGTCAAAGATGTCAAATGACAAATGTCACAATGCTAAATGTCAAAAATGAAAAGTGTCAAAAATGACAAATTTCAAGATGGCAAATGTCTAAGATGTCACATGACAAATGTCACAATGCTAAATGTCAAAAATGAAAAGTGTCACTATGAAAAATGTCAAAAATGACAAATTTCAAGATGGCAAATGTCAAAACTGACAAATGTCACAATGCTAAATGTCAAAAATGAAAAGTGTCACCATAAAAAATGTCCAAAATAACAAATTTCAAGATGGCAAATGTCAAAGATGTCAAATGACAAATGTCACAATGCTAAATGTCAAAAATGACAAATTTCAAGATGGCAAATGTCAAAGATGTCAAATGACAAATGTCACAATGCTAAATGTCAAAAATGAAAAGTGTCACCATGAAAAATGTCAAAAATGACAAATTTCAAGATGGCAAATGTCAAAGATGTCAAATGACAAATGTCACAATGCTAAATGTCAAAAATGAAAAGTGTCACCATAAAAAATGTCAAAAATGACAAATTTCAAGATGGCAAATGTCAAAGATGTCAAATGACAAATGTCACAATGATGCTAACAGTCAAAAATGAAAAGTGTCACCATGAAAAATGTCAAAAACGACAAATTTCAAGATGGCAAATATCAAAGATGTCAAATGACAAATGTCACAATGCTAAATGTCAAAAATGAAAAGTGTCACCATGAAAAATGTCAAAAATGACAAATTTCAAGATGGCAAATGTCAAAGATGTCAAATGACAAATGTCACAATGCTAAATGTCAAAAATGAAACGTGTTACCATAAAAAATGTCAAAAATGACAAATTTCAAGATGGCAAATATCAAAGATGTCAAATGACAAATTTCACAATGCTAA
The DNA here is from genome assembly GCA_964028335.1 of Altica lythri. Lineage (NCBI taxonomy): Eukaryota > Metazoa > Arthropoda > Insecta > Coleoptera > Chrysomelidae > Altica > Altica lythri. Next base: position 13,836,321 of record OZ034800.1, on the reverse strand, counting down.
ATGTCAAAAATGACAAATTTCAAGATGGCAAATGTCAAAGATGTCAAATGACAAATGTCACAATGCTAAATGTCAAAAATGAAAAGTGTCACCATGAAAAATGTCAAAAATGACAAATTTCAAGATGGCAAATGTCAAAGATGTCAAATGACAAATGTCACAATGCTAAATGTCAAAAATGAAAAGTGTCAAAAATTACAAATTTCAAGATGGCAAATGTCTAAGATGTCAAATGACAAATGTCACAATGCTAAAAGTCAAAAATGAAAAGTGTCACCATGAAAAATGTCAAAAATGACAAATTTCAAGATGGCAAATGTCAAAGATGTCAAATGACAAATGTCACAATGCTAAATGTCAAAAATGAAAAGTGTCACCATAAAAAATGTCAAAAATGACAAATTTCAAGATGGCAAATGTCAAAGATGTCAAATGACAAATGTCACAATGCTAAATGTCAAAAATGAAAAGTGTCACTATGAAAAATGTCAAAAATGACAAATTTCAAGATGGCAAATGTCAAAGATGTCAAATGACAAATGTCACAATGCTAAATGTCAAAAATGAAAAGTGTCACCATGAAAAATGTCAAAAATGACAAATTTCAAGATGGCAAATGTCAAAACTGACAAATGTCACAATGCTAAATGTCAAAAATGATAAGTGTCACCATAAAAAATGTCAAAAATGACAAATTTCAAGATGGCAAATGTCCAAGATGTCAAATGACAAATGTCACAATGCTAAATGTCAAATAAAAAGTGTCACCTTGAAAAATGTCAAAAATGATAAATTTCAAGATGGCAAATGTCAAAGATGTCAAATGACAAATGTCACAATGCTAAATGTCAAAAATGAAAAGTGTCAAAAATGACAAATTTCAAGATGGCAAATGTCTAAGATGTCACATGACAAATGTCACAATGCTAAATGTCAAAAATGAAAAGTGTCACCATGAAAAATGTCAAAAATGACAAATTTCAAGATGGCAAATGTCAAAACTGACAAATGTCACAATGCTCAATGTCAAAAATGAAAAGTGTCACCATGAAAAATGTCAAAAATAACAAATTTCAAGATGGCAAATGTCAAAGATGTCAAATGACAAATGTCACAATGCTAAATGTCAAAAATGACAAATTTCAAGATGGCAAATGTCAAAGATGTCAAATGACAAATGTCACAATGCTAAATGTCAAAAATGAAAAGTGTCACCATGAAAAATGTCAAAAATGACAAATTTCAAGATGGCAAATGTCAAAACTGACAAATGTCACAATGCTAAATGTCAAAAATGATAAGTGTCACCATGAAAAATGTCAAAAATGACAAATTTCAAGATGGCAAATGTCCAAGATGTCAAATGACAAATGTCACAATGCTAAATGTCAAAAATGAAAAGTGTCACCTTGAAAAATGTCAAAAATGATAAATTTCAAGATGGCAAATGTCAAAGATGTCAAATGACAAATGTCACAATGCTAAATGTCAAAAATGAAAAGTGTCAAAAATGACAAATTTCAAGATGGCAAATGTCTAAGATGTCACATGACAAATGTCACAATGCTAAATGTCAAAAATTAAAAGTGTCACCATGAAAAATGTCAAAAATGACAAATTTCAAGATGGCAAATGTCAAAACTGACAAATGTCACAATGCTAAATGTTACAAATGAAAAGTGTCACCATGAAAAATGTCCAAAATAACAAATTTCAAGATGGCAAATGTCAAAGATGTCAAATGACAAATGTCACAATGCTAAATGTCAAAAATGACAAATTTCAAGATGGCAAATGTCAAAGATGTCAAATGACAAATGTCACAATGCTAAATGTCAAAAATGAAAAGTGTCACCATAAAAAATGTCAAAAATGACAAATTTCAAGATGGCAAATGTCAAAGATGTCAAATGACAAATGTCACAATGCTAAATGTCAAAAATGAAAACTGTCACCATGAAAAATGTCAAAAATGACAAATTTCAAGATGGCAAATGTCAAAGATGTCAAATGACAAATGTCACAATGATGCTAACAGTCAAAAATGAAAAGTGTCACCATGAAAAATGTCAAAAACGACAAATTTCAAGATGGCAAATATCAAAGATGTCAAATGACAAATGTCACAATGCTAAATGTCAAAAATGAAAAGTGTCACCATGAAAAATGTCAAAAATGACAAATTTCAAGATGGCAAATGTCAAAGATGTCAAATGACAAATGTCACAATGCTAAATGTCAAAAATGAAACGTGTCACCATAAAAAATGTCAAAAATGACAAATTTCAAGATGGCAAATATTAAAGATGTCAAATGACAAATTTCACAATGCTAAATGTCAAAAAAGACAAATTTCAAGATGGCAAATGTCAAAGATGTCAAATGACAAATGTCACAATGCTAAATGTCAAAAATGAAAAGTGTCACCATGAAAAATGTCAAAAATGACAAATTTCAAGATGGCAAATGTCAAAGATGTCAAATGACAAATGTCACAATGCTAAATGTCAAAAATGAAAAGTGTCAAAAATTACAAATTTTAAGATGGCAAATGTCTAAGATGTCAAATGACAAATGTCACAATGCTAAATGTCAAAAATGAAAAGTGTCACCATGAAAAATGTCAAAAATGACAAATTTCAAGACGGCAAATGTCAAAGATGTCAAATGACAAATGTCACAATGCTAAATGTCAAAAATGAAAAGTGTCCCAATAAAAAATGTCAAAAATGACAAATTTCAAGATGGCAAATGTCAAAGATGTCAAATGACAAATGTCACAATGCTAAATGTCAAAAATGAAAAGTGTCACTATGAAAAATGTCAAAAATGACAAATTTCAAGATGGCAAATGTCAAAGATGTCAAATCACAAATGTCACAATGCTAAATGTCAAAAATGAAAAGTGTCACCATGAAAAATGTCAAAAATGACAAATTTCAAGATGGCAAATGTCAAAACTGACAAATGTCACAATGCTTAATGTCAAAAATGATAAGTGTCACCATGAAAAATGTCAAAAATGACAAATTTCAAGATGGCAAATGTCCAAGATGTCAAATGACAAATGTCACAATGCTAAATGTCAAAAATGAAAAGTGTCACCTTGAAAAATGTCAAAAATGATAAATTTCAAGATGGCAAATGTCAAAGATGTCAAATGACAAATGTCACAATGCTAAATGTCAAAAATGAAAAGTGTCAAATATGACAAATTTCAAGATGGCAAATGTCTAAGATGTCACATGACAAATGTCACAATGCTAAATGTCAAAAATGAAAAGTGTCACCATGAAAAATGTCAAAAATGACAAATTTCAAGATGGCAAATGTCAAAACTGACAAATGTCACAATGCTAAATGTCAAAAATGAAAAGTGTTACCATGAAAAATGTCAAAAATAACAAATTTCAAGATGGCAAATGTCAAAGATGTCAAATGACAAATGTCACAATGCTAAATGTCAAAAATGACAAATTTCAAGATGGCAAATGTCAAAGATGTCAAATGACAAATGTCACAATGCTAAATGTCAAAAATGAAAAGTGTCACCATGAAAAATGTCAAAAATGACAAATTTCAAGATGGCAAATGTCAAAGATGTCAAATGACAAATGTCACAATGCTAAATGTCAAAAATGAAAAGTGTCACCATGAAAAATGTCAAAAATGACAAATTTCAAGATGGCAAATGTCAAAGATGTCAAATGACAAATGTCACAATGCTAACTGTCAAAAATGAAAAGTGTCACCATGAAAAATGTCAAAAATGACAAATTTCAAGATGGCAAATATCAAAGATGTCAAATGACAAATGTCACAATGCTAAATGCCAAAAATGACAAATTTCAAGATGGCAAATGTCAAAGATGTCAAATGACAAATGTCACAATGCTAAATGTCAAAAATGAAAAGTGTCACCATGAAAAATGTCAAAAATGACAAATTTTAAGATGGCAAATGTCAAAGATGTCAAATGACAAATGTCACAATGCTAAATGTCAAAAATGAAAAGTGTCAAAAATGACAAATTTCAAGATGGCAAATGTCTAAGATGTCAAATGACAAATGTCACAATGCTAAATGTCAAAAATGAAAAGTGTCACCATGAAAAATGTCAAAAATGACAAATTTCAAGATGGCAAATGTCAAAGATGTCAAATGACAAACGTCACAATGCTAAATGTCAAAAATGAAAAGTGTCACCATGAAAAATGTCAAAAATGACAAATTTCAAGATGGCAAATGTCTAAGATGTCACATGACAAATGTCACAATGCTAAATGTCAAAAATGAAAAGTGTCACCATGAAAAATGTCAAAAATGACAACTTTCAAGATGGCAAATGTCAAAACTGACAAATGTCACAATGCTAAATGTCAAAACTGAAAAGTGTCACCATGAAAAATGTCAAAAATAACAAATTTCAAGATGGCAAATAAAGATGTCAAATGACAAATGTCACAATGCTAAATGTCAAAAATGACAAATTTCAAGATGGCAAATGTCAAAGATGTCAAATGACAAATGTCACAATGCTAAATGTCAAAAATGAAAAGTGTCACTATGAAAAATGTCAAAAATGACAAATTTCAAGATGGCAAATGTCAAAGATGTTAAATGACAAATGTCACAATGCTAAATGTCAAAAATAAAAAGTGTCACCATGAAAAATGTCAAAAATGACAAATTTCAAGATGGCAAATGTCAAAGATGTCAAATGACAAATGTCACAATGCTAAATGTCAAAAATGAAAAGTGTCACTATAAAAAATGTCAAAAATGACAAATTTCAAGATGGCAAATATCAAAGATGTCAAATGACAAATATCACAATGCTTAATGTCAAAAATGACAAATTTCAAGATGGCAAATGTCAAAGATGTCAAATGACAAATGTCACAATGCTAAATGTCAAAAATGAAAAGTGTCACCATGAAAAATGTCAAAAATGACAAATTTCAAGATGGCAAATGTCAAAGATGTCAAATGACAAATGTCACAATGCTAAATGTCAAAATTGAAAAGTGTCAAAAATGACAAATTTTAAGATGGCAAATGTCTAAGATGTCAAATGACAAATGTCACAATGCTAAATGTCAAAAATGAAAAGTGTCACCATGAAAAATGTCAAAAATGACAAATTTCAAGATGGCAAATGTCAAAGATGCCAAATGACAAATGTCACAATGCTAAATGTCAAAAATGAAAAGTGTCACCATGAAAAATGTCAAAAATGACAAATTTCAAGATGGCAAATGTCAAAGATGTCAAATGACAAATGTCACAATGCTAAATGTCAAAAATGAAAAGTGTCAGCATGAAAAATGTCAAAAATGACAAATTTCAAGATGGCAAATGTCAAAACTGACAAATGTCACAATGCTAAATGTCAAAAATGATAAGTGTCACCATGAAAAATGTCAAAAATGACAAATTTCAAGATGGCAAATGTCCAAGATGTCAAATGACAAATGTCACAATGCTAAATGTCAAAAATGAAAAGTGTCACCATAAAATGTCAAAAATGACAAATTTCAAGATGGCAAATGTCAAAGATGTCAAATGACAAATGTCACAATTCTAAATGTCAAAAATGAAAAGTGTCAAAAATGACAAATTTCAAGATGGCAAATGTCAAAGATGTCAAATGACAAATGTCACAATGCTAAATGTCAAAAATGAAAAGTGTCACTATGAAAAATGTCAAAAATGACAAATTTCAAGATGGCAAATGTCAAAACTGACAAATGTCACAATGCTAAATGTCAAAAATGAAAAGTGTCACCATGAAAAATGTCAAAAATAACAAATTTCAAGATGGCAAATGTCAAAGATGTCAAATGACAAATGTCACAATGCTAAATGTCAAAAATGACAAATTTCAAGATGGCAAATGTCAAAGATGTCAAATGACAAATGTCACAATGCTAAATGTCAAAAATAAAAAGTGTCACCATGAAAAATGTCAAAAATGACAAATTTCAAGATGGCAAATGTCAAAGATGTCAAATGACAAATGTCACAATGCTAAATGTCAAAAATGAAAAGTGTCACCATGAAAAATGTCAAAAATGACAAATTTCAAAATGGCAAATGTCAAAACTGACAAATGTCCCAATGCTAAATGTCAAAAATGATAAGTGTCACCATGAAAAATGTCAAAAATGACAAATTTCAAGATGGCAAATGTCCAAGATGTCAAATGACAAATGTCACAATGCTAAATGTCAAAAATGAAAAGTGTCACCATGAAAAATGTCAAAAATGACAAATTTCAAGATGGCAAATGTCAAAGATGTCAAATGACAAATGTCACAATGCTAAATGTCAAAAATGAAAAGTGTCAAAAATGACAAATTTCAAGATGGCAAATGTCTAATATGTCAAATGTCACAATGCTAAATGTCAAAAATAAAAAGTGTCAAAAATGACAAATTTCAAGATGGCAAATGTCAAAAATGAAAAGTGTCAAAAATGACAAATTTCAAGATGGCAAATGTCAAAGATGACAAATGTCACAATGCTAAATGTCAAAAATGAAAAGTGTCAAAAATGACAAATTTCAAGATGGCAAATGTCAAAGATGTCAAATGACAAATGTCACAATGCTAAATGTCAAAAATGAAAAGTGTCAAAAATTACAAATTTCAAGATGGCAAATGTCTAAGATGTCAAATGACAAATGTCACAATGCTAAATGTCAAAAATGAAAAGTGTCACCATGAAAAATGACAAAAATGACAAATTTCAAGATGGCAAATGTCAAAGATGTCAAATGACAAATGTCACAATGCTAAATGTCAAAAATGAAAAGTGTCACCATGAAAAATGTCAAAAAATGACAAATTTCAAGATGGCAAATGTCAAAGATGTCAAATGACAAATGTCACAATGCTAAATGTCAAAAATGAAAAGGGTCACTATGAAAAATGTCAAAAATGACAAATTTCAAGATGGCAAATGTCAAAGATATCAAATGACAAATGTCACAATGCTAAATGTCAAAAATGAAAAGTGTCACCATAAAAAATGTCAAAAATGACAAATTTCAAGATGGCAAATGTCAAAACTGACAAATGTCACAATGCTAAATGTCAAAAATGATAAGTGTCACCATGAAAAATGTCAAAAATGACAAATTTCAAGATGGCAAATGTCCAAGATGTCAAATGACAAATGTCACAATGCTAAATGTCAAAAATGAAAAGTGTCACCATGAAAAATGTCAAAAATGACAAATTTCAAGATGGCAAATGTCAAAACTGACAAATGTCACAATGCTAAATGTTAAAAATGAAAAGTGTCACCATAAAAAATGTCCAAAATAACAAATTTCAAGATGGCAAATGTCAAAGATGTCAAATGACAAATGTCACAATGCTAAATGTCAAAAATGACAAATTTTAAGATGGCAAATGTCAAAGATGTCAAATGACAAATGTCACAATGCTAAATGTCAAAAATGAAAAGTGTCACCTTGAAAAATGTCAAAAATGATAAATTTCAAGATGGCAAATGTCAAAGATGTCAAATGACAAATGTCACAATGCTAAATGTCAAAAATGAAAAGTGTCAAAAATGACAAATTTCAAGATGGCAAATGTCTAAGATGTCACATGACAAATGTCACAATGCTAAATGTCAAAAATGAAAAGTGTCACCATGAAAAATGTCAAAAATGACAAATTTCAAGATGGCAAATGTCAAAACTGACAAATGTCACAATGCTAAATGTTAAAAATGAAAAGTGTCACCATAAAAAATGTCCAAAATAACAAATTTCAAGATGGCAAATGTCAAAGATGTCAAATGACAAATGTCACAATGCTAAATGTCAAAAATGACAAATTTTAAGATGGCAAATGTCAAAGATGTCAAATGACAAATGTCACAATGCTAAATGTCAAAAATGAAAAGTGTCACCATGAAAAATGTCAAAAATGACAAATTTCAAGATGGCAAATGTCAAAGATGTCAAATGACAAATGTCACAATGCTAAATGTCAAAAATGAAAAGTGTCACCATAAAAAATGTCAAAAATGACAAATTTCAAGATGGCAAATGTCAAAGATGTCAAATGACAAATGTCACAATGATGCTAACAGTCAAAAATGAAAAGTGTCACCATGAAAAATGTCAAAAACGACAAATTTCAAGATGGCAAATATCAAAGATGTCAAATGACAAATGTCACAATGCTAAATGTCAAAAATGAAAAGTGTCACCATGAAAAATGTCAAAAATGACAAATTTCAAGATGGCAAATGTCAAAGATGTCAAATGACAAATGTCACAATGCTAAATGTCAAAAATGAAACGTGTCACCATAAAAAATGTCAAAAATGACAAATTTCAAGATGGCAAATATCAAAGATGTCAAATGACAAATTTCACAATGCTAAATGTCAAAAATGACAAATTTCAAGATGGCAAATGTCAAAGATGTCAAATGACAAATGTCACAATGCTAAATGTCAAAAATGAAAAGTGTCGCCATGAAAAATGTCAAAAATGACAAATTTCAAGATGGCAAATGTCAAAGATGTCAAATGACAAATGTCACAATGCTAAATGTCAAAAATGAAAAGTGTCAAAAATTACAAATTTCAAGATGGCAAATGTCTAAGATGTCAAATGACAAATGTCACAATGCTAAAAGTCAAAAATGAAAAGTGTTACCATGAAAAATGTCAAAAATGACAAATTTCAAGATGGCAAATGTCAAAGATGTCAAATGACAAATGTCACAATGCTAAATGTCAAAAATGAAAAGTGTCACCATAAAAAATGTCAAAAATGACAAATTTCAAGATGGCAAATGTCAAAGATGTCAAATGACAAATGTCACAATGCTAAATGTCAAAAATGAAAAGTGTCACTATGAAAAATGTCAAAAATGACAAATTTCAAGATGGCAAATGTCAAAGATGTCAAATGACAAATGTCACAATGCTAAATGTCAAAAATGAAAAGTGTCACCATGAAAAATGTCAAAAATGACAAATTTCAAGATGGCAAATGTCAAAACTGACAAATGTCACAATGCTAAATGTCAAAAATGAAAAGTGTCACCATGAAAAATGCCAAAAATAACAAATTTCAAGATGGCAAATGTCAAAGATGTCAAATGACAAATGTCACAATGCTAAATGTCAAAAATGACAAATTTCAAGATGGCAAATGTCCAAGATGTCAAATGACAAATGTCACAATGCTAAATGTCAAAAATGAAAAGTGTCACCTTGAAAAATGTCAAAAATGATAAATTTCAAGATGGCAAATGTCAAAGATGTCAAATGACAAATGTCACAATGCTAAATGTCAAAAATGAAAAGTGTCAAAAATGACAAATTTCAAGATGGCAAATGTCTAAGATGTCACATGACAAATGTCACAATGCTAAATGTCAAAAATGAAAAGTGTCACTATGAAAAATGTCAAAAATGACAAATTTCAAGATGGCAAATGTCAAAACTGACAAATGTCACAATGCTAAATGTCAAAAATGAAAAGTGTCACCATAAAAAATGTCCAAAATAACAAATTTCAAGATGGCAAATGTCAAAGATGTCAAATGACAAATGTCACAATGCTAAATGTCAAAAATGACAAATTTCAAGATGGCAAATGTCAAAGATGTCAAATGACAAATGTCACAATGCTAAATGTCAAAAATGAAAAGTGTCACCATGAAAAATGTCAAAAATGACAAATTTCAAGATGGCAAATGTCAAAGATGTCAAATGACAAATGTCACAATGCTAAATGTCAAAAATGAAAAGTGTCACCATAAAAAATGTCAAAAATGACAAATTTCAAGATGGCAAATGTCAAAGATGTCAAATGACAAATGTCACAATGATGCTAACAGTCAAAAATTAAAAGTGTCACCATGAAAAATGTCAAAAACGACAAATTTCAAGATGGCAAATATCAAAGATGTCAAATGACAAATGTCACAATGCTAAATGTCAAAAATGAAAAGTGTCACCATGAAAAATGTCAAAAATGACAAATTTCAAGATGGCAAATGTCAAAGATGTCAAATGACAAATGTCACAATGCTAAATGTCAAAAATGAAACGTGTTACCATAAAAAATGTCAAAAATGACAAATTTCAAGATGGCAAATATCAAAGATGTCAAATGACAAATTTCACAATGCTAAATGTCAAAAATGACAAATTTCAAGATGGCAAATGTCAAAGATGTCAAATGACAAATGTCACAATGCTAAATGTCAAAAATGAAAAGTGTCACCATGAAAAATGTCAAAAATGACAAATTTCAAGATGGCAAATGTCAAAGATGTCAAATGACAAATGTCACAATGCTAAATGTCAAAAATGAAAAGTGTCAAAAATTACAAATTTCAAGATGGCAAATGTCTAAGATGTCAAATGACAAATGTCACAATGCTAAAAGTCAAAAATGAAAAGTGTCACCATGAAAAATGTCAAAAATGACAAATTTCAAGATGGCAAATGTCAAAGATGTCAAATGACAAATGTCACAATGCTAAATGTCAAAAATGAAAAGTGTCACCATAAAAAATGTCAAAAATGACAAATTTCAAGATGGCAAATGTCAAAGATGTCAAATGACAAATGTCACAATGCTAAATGTCAAAAATGAAAAGTGTCACTATGAAAAATGTCAAAAATGACAAATTTCAAGATGGCAAATGTCAAAGATGTCAAATGACAAATGTCACAATGCTAAATGTCAAAAATGAAAAGTGTCACCATGAAAAATGTCAAAAATGACAAATTTCAAGATGGCAAATGTCAAAACTGACAAATGTCACAATGCTAAATGTCAAAAATGATAAGTGTCACCATAAAAAATGTCAAAAATGACAAATTTCAAGATGGCAAATGTCCAAGATGTCAAATGACAAATGTCACAATGCTAAATGTCAAATAAAAAGTGTCACCTTGAAAAATGTCAAAAATGATAAATTTCAAGATGGCAAATGTCAAAGATGTCAAATGACAAATGTCACAATGCTAAATGTCAAAAATGAAAAGTGTCAAAAATGACAAATTTCAAGATGGCAAATGTCTAAGATGTCACATGACAAATGTCACAATGCTAAATGTCAAAAATGAAAAGTGTCACCATGAAAAATGTCAAAAATGACAAATTTCAAGATGGCAAATGTCAAAACTGACAAATGTCACAATGCTCAATGTCAAAAATGAAAAGTGTCACCATGAAAAATGTCAAAAATAACAAATTTCAAGATGGCAAATGTCAAAGATGTCAAATGACAAATGTCACAATGCTAAATGTCAAAAATGACAAATTTCAAGATGGCAAATGTCAAAGATGTCAAATGACAAATGTCACAATGCTAAATGTCAAAAATGAAAAGTGTCACCATGAAAAATGTCAAAAATGACAAATTTCAAGATGGCAAATGTCAAAGATGTCAAATGACAAATGTCACAATGCTAAATGTCAAAAATGAAAAGTGTCACCATGAAAAATGTCAAAAATGACAAATTTCAAGATGGCAAATGTCAAAACTGACAAATGTCACAATGCTAAATGTCAAAAATGATAAGTGTCACCATGAAAAATGTCAAAAATGACAAATTTCAAGATGGCAAATGTCCAAGATGTCAAATGACAAATGTCACAATGCTAAATGTCAAAAATGAAAAGTGTCACCTTGAAAAATGTCAAAAATGATAAATTTCAAGATGGCAAATGTCAAAGATGTCAAATGACAAATGTCACAATGCTAAATGTCAAAAATGAAAAGTGTCAAAAATGACAAATTTCAAGATGGCAAATGTCTAAGATGTCACATGACAAATGTCACAATGCTAAATGTCAAAAATTAAAAGTGTCACCATGAAAAATGTCAAAAATGACAAATTTCAAGATGGCAAATGTCAAAACTGACAAATGTCACAATGCTAAATGTTACAAATGAAAAGTGTCACCATGAAAAATGTCCAAAATAACAAATTTCAAGATGGCAAATGTCAAAGATGTCAAATGACAAATGTCACAATGCTAAATGTCAAAAATGACAAATTTCAAGATGGCAAATGTCAAAGATGTCAAATGACAAATGTCACAATGCTAAATGTCAAAAATGAAAAGTGTCACAATAAAAAATGTCAAAAATGACAAATTTCAAGATGGCAAATGTCAAAGATGTCAAATGACAAATGTCACAATGCTAAATGTCAAAAATGAAAAGTGTCACTATGAAAAATGTCAAAAATGACAAATTTCAAGATGGCAAATGTCAAAGATGTCAAATCACAAATGTCACAATGCTAAATGTCAAAAATGAAAAGTGTCACCATGAAAAATGTCAAAAATGACAAATTTCAAGATGGCAAATGTCAAAACTGACAAATGTCACAATGCTTAATGTCAAAAATGATAAGTGTCACCATGAAAAATGTCAAAAATGACAAATTTCAAGATGGCAAATGTCCAAGATGTCAAATGACAAATGTCACAATGCTAAATGTCAAAAATGAAAAGTGTCACCTTGAAAAATGTCAAAAATGATAAATTTCAAGATGGCAAATGTCAAAGATGTCAAATGACAAATGTCACAATGCTAAATGTCAAAAATGAAAAGTGTCAAATATGACAAATTTCAAGATGGCAAATGTCTAAGATGTCACATGACAAATGTCACAATGCTAAATGTCAAAAATGAAAAGTGTCACCATGAAAAATGTCAAAAATGACAAATTTCAAGATGGCAAATGTCAAAACTGACAAATGTCACAATGCTAAATGTCAAAAATGAAAAGTGTTACCATGAAAAATGTCAAAAATAACAAATTTCAAGATGGCAAATGTCAAAGATGTCAAATGACAAATGTCACAATGCTAAATGTCAAAAATGACAAATTTCAAGATGGCAAATGTCAAAGATGTCAAATGACAAATGTCACAATGCTAAATGTCAAAAATGAAAAGTGTCACCATGAAAAATGTCAAAAATGACAAATTTCAAGATGGCAAATGTCAAAGATGTCAAATGACAAATGTCACAATGCTAAATGTCAAAAATGAAAAGTGTCACCATGAAAAATGTCAAAAATGACAAATTTCAAGATGGCAAATGTCAAAGATGTCAAATGACAAATGTCACAATGCTAACTGTCAAAAATGAAAAGTGTCACCATGAAAAATGTCAAAAATGACAAATTTCAAGATGGCAAATATCAAAGATGTCAAATGACAAATGTCACAATGCTAAATGCCAAAAATGACAAATTTCAAGATGGCAAATGTCAAAGATGTCAAATGACAAATGTCACAATGCTAAATGTCAAAAATGAAAAGTGTCACCATGAAAAATGTCAAAAATGACAAATTTTAAGATGGCAAATGTCAAAGATGTCAAATGACAAATGTCACAATGCTAAATGTCAAAAATGAAAAGTGTCAAAAATGACAAATTTCAAGATGGCAAATGTCTAAGATGTCAAATGACAAATGTCACAATGCTAAATGTCAAAAATGAAAAGTGTCACCATGAAAAATGTCAAAAATGACAAATTTCAAGATGGCAAATGTCAAAGATGTCAAATGACAAACGTCACAATGCTAAATGTCAAAAATGAAAAGTGTCACCATGAAAAATGTCAAAAATGACAAATTTCAAGATGGCAAATGTCTAAGATGTCACATGACAAATGTCACAATGCTAAATGTCAAAAATGAAAAGTGTCACCATGAAAAATGTCAAAAATGACAACTTTCAAGATGGCAAATGTCAAAACTGACAAATGTCACAATGCTAAATGTCAAAACTGAAAAGTGTCACCATGAAAAATGTCAAAAATAACAAATTTCAAGATGGCAAATAAAGATGTCAAATGACAAATGTCACAATGCTAAATGTCAAAAATGACAAATTTCAAGATGGCAAATGTCAAAGATGTCAAATGACAAATGTCACAATGCTAAATGTCAAAAATGAAAAGTGTCACTATGAAAAATGTCAAAAATGACAAATTTCAAGATGGCAAATGTCAAAGATGTTAAATGACAAATGTCACAATGCTAAATGTCAAAAATAAAAAGTGTCACCATGAAAAATGTCAAAAATGACAAATTTCAAGATGGCAAATGTCAAAGATGTCAAATGACAAATGTCACAATGCTAAATGTCAAAAATGAAAAGTGTCACTATAAAAAATGTCAAAAATGACAAATTTCAAGATGGCAAATATCAAAGATGTCAAATGACAAATATCACAATGCTTAATGTCAAAAATGACAAATTTCAAGATGGCAAATGTCAAAGATGTCAAATGACAAATGTCACAATGCTAAATGTCAAAAATGAAAAGTGTCACCATGAAAAATGTCAAAAATGACAAATTTCAAGATGGCAAATGTCAAAGATGTCAAATGACAAATGTCACAATGCTAAATGTCAAAATTGAAAAGTGTCAAAAATGACAAATTTTAAGATGGCAAATGTCTAAGATGTCAAATGACAAATGTCACAATGCTAAATGTCAAAAATGAAAAGTGTCACCATGAAAAATGTCAAAAATGACAAATTTCAAGATGGCAAATGTCAAAGATGCCAAATGACAAATGTCACAATGCTAAATGTCAAAAATGAAAAGTGTCACCATGAAAAATGTCAAAAATGACAAATTTCAAGATGGCAAATGTCAAAGATGTCAAATGACAAATGTCACAATGCTAAATGTCAAAAATGAAAAGTGTCAGCATGAAAAATGTCAAAAATGACAAATTTCAAGATGGCAAATGTCAAAACTGACAAATGTCACAATGCTAAATGTCAAAAATGATAAGTGTCACCATGAAAAATGTCAAAAATGACAAATTTCAAGATGGCAAATGTCCAAGATGTCAAATGACAAATGTCACAATGCTAAATGTCAAAAATGAAAAGTGTCACCATAAAATGTCAAAAATGACAAATTTCAAGATGGCAAATGTCAAAGATGTCAAATGACAAATGTCACAATTCTAAATGTCAAAAATGAAAAGTGTCAAAAATGACAAATTTCAAGATGGCAAATGTCAAAGATGTCAAATGACAAATGTCACAATGCTAAATGTCAAAAATGAAAAGTGTCACTATGAAAAATGTCAAAAATGACAAATTTCAAGATGGCAAATGTCAAAACTGACAAATGTCACAATGCTAAATGTCAAAAATGAAAAGTGTCACCATGAAAAATGTCAAAAATAACAAATTTCAAGATGGCAAATGTCAAAGATGTCAAATGACAAATGTCACAATGCTAAATGTCAAAAATGACAAATTTCAAGATGGCAAATGTCAAAGATGTCAAATGACAAATGTCACAATGCTAAATGTCAAAAATAAAAAGTGTCACCATGAAAAATGTCAAAAATGACAAATTTCAAGATGGCAAATGTCAAAGATGTCAAATGACAAATGTCACAATGCTAAATGTCAAAAATGAAAAGTGTCACCATGAAAAATGTCAAAAATGACAAATTTCAAAATGGCAAATGTCAAAACTGACAAATGTCCCAATGCTAAATGTCAAAAATGATAAGTGTCACCATGAAAAATGTCAAAAATGACAAATTTCAAGATGGCAAATGTCCAAGATGTCAAATGACAAATGTCACAATGCTAAATGTCAAAAATGAAAAGTGTCACCATGAAAAATGTCAAAAATGACAAATTTCAAGATGGCAAATGTCAAAGATGTCAAATGACAAATGTCACAATGCTAAATGTCAAAAATGAAAAGTGTCAAAAATGACAAATTTCAAGATGGCAAATGTCTAATATGTCAAATGTCACAATGCTAAATGTCAAAAATAAAAAGTGTCAAAAATGACAAATTTCAAGATGGCAAATGTCAAAAATGAAAAGTGTCAAAAATGACAAATTTCAAGATGGCAAATGTCAAAGATGACAAATGTCACAATGCTAAATGTCAAAAATGAAAAGTGTCAAAAATGACAAATTTCAAGATGGCAAATGTCAAAGATGTCAAATGACAAATGTCACAATGCTAAATGTCAAAAATGAAAAGTGTCAAAAATTACAAATTTCAAGATGGCAAATGTCTAAGATGTCAAATGACAAATGTCACAATGCTAAATGTCAAAAATGAAAAGTGTCACCATGAAAAATGACAAAAATGACAAATTTCAAGATGGCAAATGTCAAAGATGTCAAATGACAAATGTCACAATGCTAAATGTCAAAAATGAAAAGTGTCACCATGAAAAATGTCAAAAAATGACAAATTTCAAGATGGCAAATGTCAAAGATGTCAAATGACAAATGTCACAATGCTAAATGTCAAAAATGAAAAGGGTCACTATGAAAAATGTCAAAAATGACAAATTTCAAGATGGCAAATGTCAAAGATATCAAATGACAAATGTCACAATGCTAAATGTCAAAAATGAAAAGTGTCACCATAAAAAATGTCAAAAATGACAAATTTCAAGATGGCAAATGTCAAAACTGACAAATGTCACAATGCTAAATGTCAAAAATGATAAGTGTCACCATGAAAAATGTCAAAAATGACAAATTTCAAGATGGCAAATGTCCAAGATGTCAAATGACAAATGTCACAATGCTAAATGTCAAAAATGAAAAGTGTCACCATGAAAAATGTCAAAAATGACAAATTTCAAGATGGCAAATGTCAAAACTGACAAATGTCACAATGCTAAATGTTAAAAATGAAAAGTGTCACCATAAAAAATGTCCAAAATAACAAATTTCAAGATGGCAAATGTCAAAGATGTCAAATGACAAATGTCACAATGCTAAATGTCAAAAATGACAAATTTTAAGATGGCAAATGTCAAAGATGTCAAATGACAAATGTCACAATGCTAAATGTCAAAAATGAAAAGTGTCACCTTGAAAAATGTCAAAAATGATAAATTTCAAGATGGCAAATGTCAAAGATGTCAAATGACAAATGTCACAATGCTAAATGTCAAAAATGAAAAGTGTCAAAAATGACAAATTTCAAGATGGCAAATGTCTAAGATGTCACATGACAAATGTCACAATGCTAAATGTCAAAAATGAAAAGTGTCACCATGAAAAATGTCAAAAATGACAAATTTCAAGATGGCAAATGTCAAAACTGACAAATGTCACAATGCTAAATGTTAAAAATGAAAAGTGTCACCATAAAAAATGTCCAAAATAACAAATTTCAAGATGGCAAATGTCAAAGATGTCAAATGACAAATGTCACAATGCTAAATGTCAAAAATGACAAATTTTAAGATGGCAAATGTCAAAGATGTCAAATGACAAATGTCACAATGCTAAATGTCAAAAATGAAAAGTGTCACCATGAAAAATGTCAAAAATGACAAATTTCAAGATGGCAAATGTCAAAGATGTCAAATGACAAATGTCACAATGCTAAATGTCAAAAATGAAAAGTGTCACCATAAAAAATGTCAAAAATGACAAATTTCAAGATGGCAAATGTCAAAGATGTCAAATGACAAATGTCACAATGATGCTAACAGTCAAAAATGAAAAGTGTCACCATGAAAAATGTCAAAAACGACAAATTTCAAGATGGCAAATATCAAAGATGTCAAATGAGAAATGTCACAATGCTAAATGTCAAAAATGAAAAGTGTCACCATGAAAAATGTCAAAAATGACAAATTTCAAGATGGCAAATGTCAAAGATGTCAAATGACAAATGTCACAATGCTAAATGTCAAAAATGAAACGTGTCACCATAAAAAATGTCAAAAATGACAAATTTCAAGATGGCAAATATCAAAGATGTCAAATGACAAATTTCACAATGCTAAATGTCAAAAATGACAAATTTCAAGATGGCAAATGTCAAAGATGTCAAATGACAAATGTCACAATGCTAAATGTCAAAAATGAAAAGTGTCGCCATGAAAAATGTCAAAAATGACAAATTTCAAGATGGCAAATGTCAAAGATGTCAAATGACAAATGTCACAATGCTAAATGTCAAAAATGAAAAGTGTCAAAAATTACAAATTTCAAGATGGCAAATGTCTAAGATGTCAAATGACAAATGTCACAATGCTAAAAGTCAAAAATGAAAAGTGTTACCATGAAAAATGTCAAAAATGACAAATTTCAAGATGGCAAATGTCAAAGATGTCAAATGACAAATGTCACAATGCTAAATGTCAAAAATGAAAAGTGTCACCATAAAAAATGTCAAAAATGACAAATTTCAAGATGGCAAATGTCAAAGATGTCAAATGACAAATGTCACAATGCTAAATGTCAAAAATGAAAAGTGTCACTATGAAAAATGTCAAAAATGACAAATTTCAAGATGGCAAATGTCAAAGATGTCAAATGACAAATGTCACAATGCTAAATGTCAAAAATGAAAAGTGTCACCATGAAAAATGTCAAAAATGACAAATTTCAAGATGGCAAATGTCAAAACTGACAAATGTCACAATGCTAAATGTCAAAAATGAAAAGTGTCACCATGAAAAATGCCAAAAATAACAAATTTCAAGATGGCAAATGTCAAAGATGTCAAATGACAAATGTCACAATGCTAAATGTCAAAAATGACAAATTTCAAGATGGCAAATGTCCAAGATGTCAAATGACAAATGTCACAATGCTAAATGTCAAAAATGAAAAGTGTCACCTTGAAAAATGTCAAAAATGATAAATTTCAAGATGGCAAATGTCAAAGATGTCAAATGACAAATGTCACAATGCTAAATGTCAAAAATGAAAAGTGTCAAAAATGACAAATTTCAAGATGGCAAATGTCTAAGATGTCACATGACAAATGTCACAATGCTAAATGTCAAAAATGAAAAGTGTCACTATGAAAAATGTCAAAAATGACAAATTTCAAGATGGCAAATGTCAAAACTGACAAATGTCACAATGCTAAATGTCAAAAATGAAAAGTGTCACCATAAAAAATGTCCAAAATAACAAATTTCAAGATGGCAAATGTCAAAGATGTCAAATGACAAATGTCACAATGCTAAATGTCAAAAATGACAAATTTCAAGATGGCAAATGTCAAAGATGTCAAATGACAAATGTCACAATGCTAAATGTCAAAAATGAAAAGTGTCACCATGAAAAATGTCAAAAATGACAAATTTCAAGATGGCAAATGTCAAAGATGTCAAATGACAAATGTCACAATGCTAAATGTCAAAAATGAAAAGTGTCACCATAAAAAATGTCAAAAATGACAAATTTCAAGATGGCAAATGTCAAAGATGTCAAATGACAAATGTCACAATGATGCTAACAGTCAAAAATGAAAAGTGTCACCATGAAAAATGTCAAAAACGACAAATTTCAAGATGGCAAATATCAAAGATGTCAAATGACAAATGTCACAATGCTAAATGTCAAAAATGAAAAGTGTCACCATGAAAAATGTCAAAAATGACAAATTTCAAGATGGCAAATGTCAAAGATGTCAAATGACAAATGTCACAATGCTAAATGTCAAAAATGAAACGTGTTACCATAAAAAATGTCAAAAATGACAAATTTCAAGATGGCAAATATCAAAGATGTCAAATGACAAATTTCACAATGCTAAATGTCAAAAATGACAAATTTCAAGATGGCAAATGTCAAAGATGTCAAATGACAAATGTCACAATGCTAAATGTCAAAAATGAAAAGTGTCACCATGAAAAATGTCAAAAATGACAAATTTCAAGATGGCAAATGTCAAAGATGTCAAATGACAAATGTCACAATGCTAAATGTCAAAAATGAAAAGTGTCAAAAATTACAAATTTCAAGATGGCAAATGTCTAAGATGTCAAATGACAAATGTCACAATGCTAAAAGTCAAAAATGAAAAGTGTCACCATGAAAAATGTCAAAAATGACAAATTTCAAGATGGCAAATGTCAAAGATGTCAAATGACAAATGTCACAATGCTAAATGTCAAAAATGAAAAGTGTCACCATAAAAAATGTCAAAAATGACAAATTTCAAGATGGCAAATGTCAAAGATGTCAAATGACAAATGTCACAATGCTAAATGTCAAAAATGAAAAGTGTCACTATGAAAAATGTCAAAAATGACAAATTTCAAGATGGCAAATGTCAAAGATGTCAAATGACAAATGTCACAATGCTAAATGTCAAAAATGAAAAGTGTCACCATGAAAAATGTCAAAAATGACAAATTTCAAGATGGCAAATGTCAAAACTGACAAATGTCACAATGCTAAATGTCAAAAATGATAAGTGTCACCATAAAAAATGTCAAAAATGACAAATTTCAAGATGGCAAATGTCCAAGATGTCAAATGACAAATGTCACAATGCTAAATGTCAAATAAAAAGTGTCACCTTGAAAAATGTCAAAAATGATAAATTTCAAGATGGCAAATGTCAAAGATGTCAAATGACAAATGTCACAATGCTAAATGTCAAAAATGAAAAGTGTCAAAAATGACAAATTTCAAGATGGCAAATGTCTAAGATGTCACATGACAAATGTCACAATGCTAAATGTCAAAAATGAAAAGTGTCACCATGAAAAATGTCAAAAATGACAAATTTCAAGATGGCAAATGTCAAAACTGACAAATGTCACAATGCTCAATGTCAAAAATGAAAAGTGTCACCATGAAAAATGTCAAAAATAACAAATTTCAAGATGGCAAATGTCAAAGATGTCAAATGACAAATGTCACAATGCTAAATGTCAAAAATGACAAATTTCAAGATGGCAAATGTCAAAGATGTCAAATGACAAATGTCACAATGCTAAATGTCAAAAATGAAAAGTGTCACCATGAAAAATGTCAAAAATGACAAATTTCAAGATGGCAAATGTCAAAGATGTCAAATGACAAATGTCACAATGCTAAATGTCAAAAATGAAAAGTGTCACCATGAAAAATGTCAAAAATGACAAATTTCAAGATGGCAAATGTCAAAACTGACAAATGTCACAATGCTAAATGTCAAAAATGATAAGTGTCACCATGAAAAATGTCAAAAATGACAAATTTCAAGATGGCAAATGTCCAAGATGTCAAATGACAAATGTCACAATGCTAAATGTCAAAAATGAAAAGTGTCACCTTGAAAAATGTCAAAAATGATAAATTTCAAGATGGCAAATGTCAAAGATGTCAAATGACAAATGTCACAATGCTAAATGTCAAAAATGAAAAGTGTCAAAAATGACAAATTTCAAGATGGCAAATGTCTAAGATGTCACATGACAAATGTCACAATGCTAAATGTCAAAAATTAAAAGTGTCACCATGAAAAATGTCAAAAATGACAAATTTCAAGATGGCAAATGTCAAAACTGACAAATGTCACAATGCTAAATGTTACAAATGAAAAGTGTCACCATGAAAAATGTCCAAAATAACAAATTTCAAGATGGCAAATGTCAAAGATGTCAAATGACAAATGTCACAATGCTAAATGTCAAAAATGACAAATTTCAAGATGGCAAATGTCAAAGATGTCAAATGACAAATGTCACAATGCTAAATGTCAAAAATGAAAAGTGTCACCATAAAAAATGTCAAAAATGACAAATTTCAAGATGGCAAATGTCAAAGATGTCAAATGACAAATGTCACAATGCTAAATGTCAAAAATGAAAACTGTCACCATGAAAAATGTCAAAAATGACAAATTTCAAGATGGCAAATGTCAAAGATGTCAAATGACAAATGTCACAATGATGCTAACAGTCAAAAATGAAAAGTGTCACCATGAAAAATGTCAAAAACGACAAATTTCAAGATGGCAAATATCAAAGATGTCAAATGACAAATGTCACAATGCTAAATGTCAAAAATGAAAAGTGTCACCATGAAAAATGTCAAAAATGACAAATTTCAAGATGGCAAATGTCAAAGATGTCAAATGACAAATGTCACAATGCTAAATGTCAAAAATGAAACGTGTCACCATAAAAAATGTCAAAAATGACAAATTTCAAGATGGCAAATATTAAAGATGTCAAATGACAAATTTCACAATGCTAAATGTCAAAAAAGACAAATTTCAAGATGGCAAATGTCAAAGATGTCAAATGACAAATGTCACAATGCTAAATGTCAAAAATGAAAAGTGTCACCATGAAAAATGTCAAAAATGACAAATTTCAAGATGGCAAATGTCAAAGATGTCAAATGACAAATGTCACAATGCTAAATGTCAAAAATGAAAAAAGTCAAAAATTACAAATTTTAAGATGGCAAATGTCTAAGATGTCAAATGACAAATGTCACAATGCTAAATGTCAAAAATGAAAAGTGTCACCATGAAAAATGTCAAAAATGACAAATTTCAAGACGGCAAATGTCAAAGATGTCAAATGACAAATGTCACAATGCTAAATGTCAAAAATGAAAAGTGTCACAATAAAAAATGTCAAAAATGACAAATTTCAAGATGGCAAATGTCAAAGATGTCAAATGACAAATGTCACAATGCTAAATGTCAAAAATGAAAAGTGTCACTATGAAAAATGTCAAAAATGACAAATTTCAAGATGGCAAATGTCAAAGATGTCAAATCACAAATGTCACAATGCTAAATGTCAAAAATGAAAAGTGTCACCATGAAAAATGTCAAAAATGACAAATTTCAAGATGGCAAATGTCAAAACTGACAAATGTCACAATGCTTAATGTCAAAAATGATAAGTGTCACCATGAAAAATGTCAAAAATGACAAATTTCAAGATGGCAAATGTCCAAGATGTCAAATGACAAATGTCACAATGCTAAATGTCAAAAATGAAAAGTGTCACCTTGAAAAATGTCAAAAATGATAAATTTCAAGATGGCAAATGTCAAAGATGTCAAATGACAAATGTCACAATGCTAAATGTCAAAAATGAAAAGTGTCAAATATGACAAATTTCAAGATGGCAAATGTCTAAGATGTCACATGACAAATGTCACAATGCTAAATGTCAAAAATGAAAAGTGTCACCATGAAAAATGTCAAAAATGACAAATTTCAAGATGGCAAATGTCAAAACTGACAAATGTCACAATGCTAAATGTCAAAAATGAAAAGTGTTACCATGAAAAATGTCAAAAATAACAAATTTCAAGATGGCAAATGTCAAAGATGTCAAATGACAAATGTCACAATGCTAAATGTCAAAAATGACAAATTTCAAGATGGCAAATGTCAAAGATGTCAAATGACAAATGTCACAATGCTAAATGTCAAAAATGAAAAGTGTCACCATGAAAAATGTCAAAAATGACAAATTTCAAGATGGCAAATGTCAAAGATGTCAAATGACAAATGTCACAATGCTAAATGTCAAAAATGAAAAGTGTCACCATGAAAAATGTCAAAAATGACAAATTTCAAGATGGCAAATGTCAAAGATGTCAAATGACAAATGTCACAATGCTAACTGTCAAAAATGAAAAGTGTCACCATGAAAAATGTCAAAAATGACAAATTTCAAGATGGCAAATATCAAAGATGTCAAATGACAAATGTCACAATGCTAAATGCCAAAAATGACAAATTTTAAGATGGCAAATGTCAAAGATGTCAAATGACAAATGTCACAATGCTAAATGTCAAAAATGAAAAGTGTCACCATGAAAAATGTCAAAAATGACAAATTTTAAGATGGCAAATGTCAAAGATGTCAAATGACAAATGTCACAATGCTAAATGTCAAAAATGAAAAGTGTCAAAAATTACAAATTTCAAGATGGCAAATGTCTAAGATGTCAAATGACAAATGTCACAATGCTAAATGTCAAAAATGAAAAGTGTCACCATGAAAAATGTCAAAAATGACAAATTTCAAGATGGCAAATGTCAAAGATGTCAAATGACAAACGTCACAATGCTAAATGTCAAAAATGAAAAGTGTCACCATGAAAAATGTCAAAAATGACAAATTTCAAGATGGCAAATGTCTAAGATGTCACATGACAAATGTCACAATGCTAAATGTCAAAAATGAAAAGTGTCACCATGAAAAATGTCAAAAATGACAACTTTCAAGATGGCAAATGTCAAAACTGACAAATGTCACAATGCTAAATGTCAAAACTGAAAAGTGTCACCATGAAAAATGTCAAAAATAACAAATTTCAAGATGGCAAATAAAGATGTCAAATGACAAATGTCACAATGCTAAATGTCAAAAATGACAAATTTCAAGATGGCAAATGTCAAAGATGTCAAATGACAAATGTCACAATGCTAAATGTCAAAAATGAAAAGTGTCACTATGAAAAATGTCAAAAATGACAAATTTCAAGATGGCAAATGTCAAAGATGTTAAATGACAAATGTCACAATGCTAAATGTCAAAAATAAAAAGTGTCACCATGAAAAATGTCAAAAATGACAAATTTCAAGATGGCAAATGTCAAAGATGTCAAATGACAAATGTCACAATGCTAAATGTCAAAAATGAAAAGTGTCACTATAAAAAATGTCAAAAATGACAAATTTCAAGATGGCAAATATCAAAGATGTCAAATGACAAATATCACAATGCTTAATGTCAAAAATGACAAATTTCAAGATGGCAAATGTCAAAGATGTCAAATGACAAATGTCACAATGCTAAATGTCAAAAATGAAAAGTGTCACCATGAAAAATGTCAAAAATGACAAATTTCAAGATGGCAAATGTCAAAGATGTCAAATGACAAATGTCACAATGCTAAATGTCAAAATTGAAAAGTGTCAAAAATGACAAATTTTAAGATGGCAAATGTCTAAGATGTCAAATGACAAATGTCACAATGCTAAATGTCAAAAATGAAAAGTGTCACCATGAAAAATGTCAAAAATGACAAATTTCAAGATGGCAAATGTCAAAGATGCCAAAGGACAAATGTCACAATGCTAAATGTCAAAAATGAAAAGTGTCACCATGAAAAATGTCAAAAATGACAAATTTCAAGATGGCAAATGTCAAAGATGTCAAATGACAAATGTCACAATGCTAAATGTCAAAAATGAAAAGTGTCAGCATGAAAAATGTCAAAAATGACAAATTTCAAGATGGCAAATGTCAAAACTGACAAATGTCACAATGCTAAATGTCAAAAATGATAAGTGTCACCATGAAAAATGTCAAAAATGACAAATTTCAAGATGGCAAATGTCCAAGATGTCAAATGACAAATGTCACAATGCTAAATATCAAAAATGAAAAGTGTCACCATAAAATGTCAAAAATGACAAATTTCAAGATGGCAAATGTCAAAGATGTCAAATGACAAATGTCACAATTCTAAATGTCAAAAATGAAAAGTGTCAAAAATGACAAATTTCAAGATGGCAAATGTCAAAGATGTCAAATGACAAATGTCACAATGCTAAATGTCAAAAATGAAAAGTGTCACTATGAAAAATGTCAAAAATGACAAATTTCAAGATGGCAAATGTCAAAACTGACAAATGTCACAATGCTAAATGTCAAAAATGAAAAGTGTCACCATGAAAAATGTCAAAAATAACAAATTTCAAGATGGCAAATGTCAAAGATGTCAAATGACAAATGTCACAATGCTAAATGTCAAAAATGACAAATTTCAAGATGGCAAATGTCAAAGATGTCAAATGACAAATGTCACAATGCTAAATGTCAAAAATAAAAAGTGTCACCATGAAAAATGTCAAAAATGACAAATTTCAAGATGGCAAATGTCAAAGATGTCAAATGACAAATGTCACAATGCTAAATGTCAAAAATGAAAAGTGTCACCATGAAAAATGTCAAAAATGACAAATTTCAAAATGGCAAATGTCAAAACTGACAAATGTCCCAATGCTAAATGTCAAAAATGATAAGTGTCACCATGAAAAATGTCAAAAATGACAAATTTCAAGATGGCAAATGTCCAAGATGTCAAATGACAAATGTCACAATGCTAAATGTCAAAAATGAAAAGTGTCACCATGAAAAATGTCAAAAATGACAAATTTCAAGATGGCAAATGTCAAAGATGTCAAATGACAAATGTCACAATGCTAAATGTCAAAAATGAAAAGTGTCAAAAATGACAAATTTCAAGATGGCAAATGTCTAATATGTCAAATGTCACAATGCTAAATGTCAAAAATAAAAAGTGTCAAAAATGACAAATTTCAAGATGGCAAATGTCAAAAATGAAAAGTGTCAAAAATGACAAATTTCAAGATGGCAAATGTCAAAGATGACAAATGTCACAATGCTAAATGTCAAAAATGAAAAGTGTCAAAAATGACAAATTTCAAGATGGCAAATGTCTAAGATGTCAAATGACAAATGTCACAATGCTAAATGTCAAAAATGAAAAGTGTCACCGTGAAAAATGTCAAAAATGACAAATTTTAAGATGGCAAATGTCAAAGATGTCAAATGACAAATGTCACAATGCTAAATGTCAAAAATGAAAAGTGTCACCATGAAAAATGTCAAAAATGACAAATTTTAAGATGGCAAATGTCAAAGATGTCAAATGACAAATGTCACAATGCTTAATGTCAAAAATGAAAAGTGTCCCCATGAAAAATGTCAATAATGACAAATTTCAAGATGGAAAATGTCAAAGATGTCAAATGACAAATGTCACAATGCTAAATGTCAAAAATGAAAAGTGTCACCATGAAAAATGTCAAAAAGTACAAATTTCAAGATGGCAAATGTCAAAGATGTCGAATATGACAAATGTCACAATGCTAAATGTCAAAAATAAAAAGTGTTACCATGAAAAATGTCAAAAATGACAAATATCAAGATGGCAAATGTCAAAGATGTCAAATGACAAATGTCACAATGCTAAATGTCAAAAATGAAAAGTGTCACCATGAAAAATGACAAATTTCAAGATGGCAAATATCAAAGATGTCAAATGACAAATGTCACAATGCTAAATGTCAAAAATGACAAATTTCAAGATGGCAAATGTCAAAGATGTCAAATGACAAATGTCACAATGCTAAATGTCAAAAATGAAAAGTGTCACCATGAAAAATGTCAAAAATGACAAATTTCAAGATGGCAAATGTCAAAGATGTCAAATGACAAATGTCACAATGCTAAATGTCAAAAATGAAAAGTGTCACCATGAAAAATGTCAAAAATGACAAATTTCAAGATGGCAAATGTTAAAGATGTCAAATAACAAACGTCACAATGCTAAATGTCAAAAATGAAAAGTGTCACCATGAAAAATGTCAAAAATGACAAATTTCAAGATGGCAAATGTCTAAGATGTCACATGACAAATGTCACAATGCTAAATGTCAAAAATGAAAAGTGTCACCATGAAAAATGTCAAAAATGACAACTTTCAAGATGGCAAATGTCAAAACTGACAAATGTCACAATGCTAAATGTCAAAACTGAAAAGTGTCACCATGAAAAATGTCAAAAATAACAAATTTCAAGATGGCAAATAAAGATGTCAAATGACAAATGTCACAATGCTAAATGTCAAAAATGACAAATTTTAAGATGGCAAATGTCAAAGATGTCAAATGGCAAATGTCACAATGCTAAATGTCAAAAATGAAAAGTGTCACTATGAAAAATGTCAAAAATGACAAATTTCAAGATGACAAATGTCAAAGATGTTAAATGACAAATGTCACAATGCTAAATGTCAAAAATAAAAAGTGTCACCATGAAAAATGTCAAAAATGACAAATTTCAAGATGGCAAATGTCAAAGATGTCAAATGACAAATGTCACAATGCTAAATGTCAAAAATGAAAAGTGTCACCATGAAAAATGTCAAAAATGACAAATTTCAAGATGGCAAATATCAAAGATGTCAAATGACAAATATCACAATGCTTAATGTCAAAAATGACAAATTTCAAGATAGCAAATGTCAAAGATGTCAAATGACAAATGTCACAATGCTAAATGTCAAAAATGAAAAGTGTCACCATGAAAAATGTCAAAAATGACAAATTTCAATATGGCAAATGTCAAAGATGTCAAATGACAAATGTCACAATGCTAAATGTCAAAATTGAAAAGTGTCAAAAATGACAAATTTTAAGATGGCAAATGTCTAAGATGTCAAATGACAAATGTCACAATGCTAAATGTCAAAAATGAAAAGTGTCACCATGAAAAATGTCAAAAATGACAAATTTCAAGATGGCAAATGTCAAAGATGCCAAATGACAAATGTCACAATGCTAAATGTCAAAAATGAAAAGTGTCACCATGAAAAATGTCAAAAATGACAAATTTCAAGATGGCAAATGTCAAAGATGTCAAATGACAAATGTCACAATGCTAAATGTCAAAAATGAAAAGTGTCAGCATGAAAAATGTCAAAAATGACAAATTTCAAGATGGCAAATGTCAAAACTGACAAATGTCACAATGCTAAATGTCAAAAATGATAAGTGTCACCATGAAAAATGTCAAAAATGACAAATTTCAAGATGGCAAATGTCCAAGATGTCAAATGACAAATGTCACAATGCTAAATGTCAAAAATGAAAAGTGTCACCATAAAATGTCAAAAATGACAAATTTCAAGATGGCAAATGTCAAAGATGTCAAATAACAAATGTCACAATGCTAAATGTCAAAAATGAAAAGTGTCAAAAATGACAAATTTCAAGAGGGCAAATGTCAAAGATGTCAAATGACAAATGTCACAATGCTAAATGTCAAAAATGAAAAGTGTCACTATGAAAAATGTCAAAAATGACAAATTTCAAGATGGCAAATGTCAAAACTGACAAATGTCACAATGCTAAATGTCAAAAATGAAAAGTGTCACCATGAAAAATGTCAAAAATAACAAATTTCAAGATGGCAAATGTCAAAGATGTCAAATGACAAATGTCACAATGCTAAATGTCAAAAATGACAAATTTCAAGATGGCAAATGTCAAAGATGTCAAATGACAAATGTCACAATGCTAAATGTCAAAAATAAAAAGTGTCACCATGAAAAATGTCAAAAATGACAAATTTCAAGATGGCAAATGTCAAAGATGTCAAATGACAAATGTCACAATGCTAAATGTCAAAAATGAAAAGTGTCACCATGAAAAATGTCAAAAATGACAAATTTCAAGATGGCAAATGTCAAAACTGACAAATGTCCCAATGCTAAATGTCAAAAATGATAAGTGTCACCATGAAAAATGTCAAAAATGACAAATTTCAAGATGGCAAATGTCCAAGATGTCAAATGACAAATGTCACAATGCTAAATGTCAAAAATGAAAAGTGTCACCATGAAAAATGTCAAAAATGACAAATTTCAAGATGGCAAATGTCAAAGATGTCAAATGACAAATGTCACAATGCTAAATGTCAAAAATGAAAAGTGTCAAAAATGACAAATTTCAAGATGGCAAATGTCTAATATGTCAAATGTCACAATGCTAAATGTCAAAAATAAAAAGTGTCAAAAATGACAAATTTCAAGATGGCAAATGTCAAAAATGAAAAGTGTCAAAAATGACAAATTTCAAGATGGCAAATGTCAAAGATGACAAATGTCACAATGCTAAATGTCAAAAATGAAAAGTGTCAAAAATGACAAATTTCAAGATGGCAAATGTCTAAGATGTCAAATGACAAATGTCACAATGCTAAATGTCAAAAATGAAAAGTGTCACCGTGAAAAATGTCAAAAATGACAAATTTTAAGATGGCAAATGTCAAAGATGTCAAATGACAAATGTCACAATGCTAAATGTCAAAAATGAAAAGTGTCACCATGAAAAATGTCAAAAATGACAAATTTTAAGATGGCAAATGTCAAAGATGTCAAATGACAAATGTCACAATGCTAAATGTCAAAAATGAAAAGTGTCCCCATGAAAAATGTCAATAATGACAAATTTCAAGATGGAAAATGTCAAAGATGTCAAATGACAAATGTCACAATGCTAAATGTCAAAAATGAAAAGTGTCACCATGAAAAATGTCAAAAAGTACAAATTTCAAGATGGCAAATGTCAAAGATGTCGAATATGACAAATGTCACAATGCTAAATGTCAAAAATGAAAAGTGTTACCATGAAAAATGTCAAAAATGACAAATTTCAAGATGGCAAATGTCAAAGATGTCAAATGACAAATGTCACAATGCTAAATGTCAAAAATGAAAAGTGTCACCATGAAAAATGACAAATTTCAAGATGGCAAATATCAAAGATGTCAAATGACAAATGTCACAATGCTAAATGTCAAAAATGACAAATTTCAAGATGGCAAATGTCAAAGATGTCAAATGACAAATGTCACAATGCTAAATGTCAAAAATGAAAAGTGTCACCATGAAAAATGTCAAAAATGACAAATTTCAAGATGGCAAATGTCAAAGATGTCAAATGACAAATGTCACAATGCTAAATGTCAAAAATGAAAAGTGTCACCATGAAAAATGTAAAAAATAACAAATTTCAAGATGGCAAATGTCAAAGATGTCAAATGACAAATGTCACAATGCTAAATGTCAAAAATGAAAAGTGTCACCATGAAAAATGTCAAAAATGACAAATTTCAAAATGGCAAATGTCAAAACTGACAAATGTCCCAATGCTAAATGTCAAAAATGATAAGTGTCACCATGAAAAATGTCAAAAATGACAAATTTCAAGATGGCAAATGTCCAAGATGTCAAATGACAAATGTCACAATGCTAAATGTCAAAAATGAAAAGTGTCACCATGAAAAATGTCAAAAATGACAAATTTCAAGATGGCAAATGTCAAAGATGTCAAATGACAAATGTCACAATGCTAAATGTCAAAAATAAAAAGTGTCACCATGAAAAATGTCAAAAATGACAAATTTCAAGATGGCAAATGTCAAAGATGTCAAATGACAAATGTCACAATGCTAAATGTCAAAAATGAAAAGTGTCACCATGAAAAATGTTAAAAATGACAAATTTCAAAATGGCAAATGTCAAAACTGACAAATGTCCCAATGCTAAATGTCAAAAATGATAAGTGTCACCATGAAAAATGTCAAAAATGACAAATTTCAAGATGGCAAATGTCCAAGATGTCAAATGACAAATGTCACAATGCTAAATGTCAAAAATGAAAAGTGTCACCATGAAAAATGTCAAAAATGACAAATTTCAAGATGGCAAATGTCAAAGATGTCAAATGACAAATGTCACAATGCTAAATGTCAAAAATGAAAAGTGTCAAAAATGACAAATTTCAAGATGGCAAATGTCTAATATGTCAAATGTCACAATGCTAAATGTCAAAAATAAAAAGTGTCAAAAATGACAAATTTCAAGATGGCAAATGTCAAAAATGAAAAGTGTCAAAAATGACAAATTTCAAGATGGCAAATGTCAAAGATGACAAATGTCACAATGCTAAATGTCAAAAATGAAAAGTGTCAAAAATGACAAATTTCAAGATGGCAAATGTCTAAGATGTCAAATGACAAATGTCACAATGCTAAATGTCAAAAATGAAAAGTGTCACCGTGAAAAATGTCAAAAATGACAAATTTTAAGATGGCAAATGTCAAAGATGTCAAATGACAAATGTCACAATGCTAAATGTCAAAAATGAAAAGTGTCACCATGAAAAATGTCAAAAATGACAAATTTTAAGATGGCAAATGTCAAAGATGTCAAATGACAAATGTCACAATGCTTAATGTCAAAAATGAAAAGTGTCCCCATGAAAAATGTCAATAATGACAAATTTCAAGATGGAAAATGTCAAAGATGTCAAATGACAAATGTCACAATGCTAAATGTCAAAAATGAAAAGTGTCACCATGAAAAATGTCAAAAAGTACAAATTTCAAGATGGCAAATGTCAAAGATGTCGAATATGACAAATGTCACAATGCTAAATGTCAAAAATAAAAAGTGTTACCATGAAAAATGTCAAAAATGACAAATTTCAAGATGGCAAATGTCAAAGATGTCAAATGACAAATGTCACAATGCTAAATGTCAAAAATGAAAAGTGTCACCATGAAAAATGACAAATTTCAAGATGGCAAATATCAAAGGTGTCAAATGACAAATGTCACAATGCTAAATGTCAAAAATGACAAATTTCAAGATGGCAAATGTCAAAGATGTCAAATGACAAATGTCACAATGCTAAATGTCAAAAATGAAAAGTGTCACCATGAAAAATGTCAAAAATGACAAATTTCAAGATGGCAAATGTCAAAGATGTCAAATGACAAATGTCACAATGCTAAATGTCAAAAATGAAAAGTGTCACCATGAAAAATGTCAAAAATAACAAATTTCAAGATGGCAAATGTCAAAGATGTCAAATGACAAATGTCACAATGCTAAATGTCAAAAATGAAAAGTGTCACCATGAAAAATGTCAAAAATGACAAATTTCAAGATGGCAAATGTCAAAGATGTCAAATAACAAACGTCACAATGCTAAATGTCAAAAATGAAAAGTGTCACCATGAAAAATGTCAAAAATGACAAATTTCAAGATGGCAAATGTCTAAGATGTCACATGACAAATGTCACAATGCTAAATGTCAAAAATGAAAAGTGTCACCATGAAAAATGTCAAAACTGACAACTTTCAAGATGGCAAATGTCAAAACTGACAAATGTCACAATGCTAAATGTCAAAACTGAAAAGTGTCACCATGAAAAATGTCAAAAATAACAAATTTCAAGATGGCAAATAAAGATGTCAAATGACAAATGTCACAATGCTAAATGTCAAAAATGACAAATTTTAAGATGGCAAATGTCAAAGATGTCAAATGACAAATGTCACAATGCTAAATGTCAAAAATGAAAAGTGTCACTATGAAAAATGTCAAAAATGACAAATTTCAAGATGACAAATGTCAAAGATGTTAAATGACAAATGTCACAATGCTAAATGTCAAAAATAAAAAGTGTCACCATGAAAAATGTCAAAAATGACAAATTTCAAGATGGCAAATGTCAAAGATGTCAAATGACAAATGTCACAATGCTAAATGTCAAAAATGAAAAGTGTCACCATGAAAAATGTCAAAAATGACAAATTTCAAGATGGCAAATGTCAAAGATGTCAAATAACAAACGTCACAATGCTAAATGTCAAAAATGAAAAGTGTCACCATGAAAAATGTCAAAAATGACAAATTTCAAGATGGCAAATGTCTAAGATGTCACATGACAAATGTCACAATGCTAAATGTCAAAAATGAAAAGTGTCACCATGAAAAATGTCAAAACTGACAACTTTCAAGATGGCAAATGTCAAAACTGACAAATGTCACAATGCTAAATGTCAAAACTGAAAAGTGTCACCATGAAAAATGTCAAAAATAACAAATTTCAAGATGGCAAATAAAGATGTCAAATGACAAATGTCACAATGCTAAATGTCAAAAATGACAAATTTTAAGATGGCAAATGTCAAAGATGTCAAATGACAAATGTCACAATGCTAAATGTCAAAAATGAAAAGTGTCACTATGAAAAATGTCAAAAATGACAAATTTCAAGATGACAAATGTCAAAGATGTTAAATGACAAATGTCACAATGCTAAATGTCAAAAATAAAAAGTGTCACCATGAAAAATGTCAAAAATGACAAATTTCAAGATGGCAAATGTCAAAGATGTCAAATGACAAATGTCACAATGCTAAATGTCAAAAATGAAAAGTGTCACCATGAAAAATGTCAAAAATGACAAATTTCAAGATGGCAAATATCAAAGATGTCAAATGACAAATATCACAATGCTTAATGTCAAAAATGACAAATTTCAAGATAGCAAATGTCAAAGATGTCAAATGACAAATGTCACAATGCTAAATGTCAAAAATGAAAAGTGTCACCATGAAAAATGTCAAAAATGACAAATTTCAATATGGCAAATGTCAAAGATGTCAAATGACAAATGTCACAATGCTAAATGTCAAAATTGAAAAGTGTCAAAAATGACAAATTTTAAGATGGCAAATGTCTAAGATGTCAAATGACAAATGTCACAATGCTAAATGTCAAAAATGAAAAGTGTCACTATGAAAAATGTCAAAAATGACAAATTTCAAGATGGCAAATGTCAAAGATGCCAAATGACAAATGTCACAATGCTAAATGTCAAAAATGAAAAGGGTCACCATGAAAAATGTCAAAAATGACAAATTTCAAGATGGCAAATGTCAAAGATGTCAAATGACAAATGTCACAATGCTAAATGTCAAAAATGAAAAGTGTCAGCATGAAAAATGTCAAAAATGACAAATTTCAAGATGGCAAATGTCAAAACTGACAAATGTCACAATGCTAAATGTCAAAAATGATAAGTGTCACCATGAAAAATGTCAAAAATGACAAATTTCAAGATGGCAAATGTCCAAGATGTCAAATGACAAATGTCACAATGCTAAATGTCAAAAATGAAAAGTGTCACCATAAAATGTCAAAAATGACAAATTTCAAGATGGCAAATGTCAAAGATGTCAAATAACAAATGTCACAATGCTTAATGTCAAAAATGAAAAGTGTCAAAAATGACAAATTTCAAGAGGGCAAATGTCAAAGATGTCAAATGACAAATGTCACAATGCTAAATGTCAAAAATGAAAAGTGTCACTATGAAAAATGTCAAAAATGACAAATTTCAAGATGGCAAATGTCAAAACTGACAAATGTCACAATGCTAAATGTCAAAAATGAAAAGTGTCACCATGAAAAATGTCAAAAATAACAAATTTCAAGAAGGCAAATGTCAAAGATGTCAAATGACAAATGTCACAATGCTAAATGTCAAAAATGACAAATTTCAAGATGGCAAATGTCAAAGATGTCAAATGACAAATGTCACAATGCTAAATGTCAAAAATAAAAAGTGTCACCATGAAAAATGTCAAAAATGACAAATTTCAAGATGGCAAATGTCAAAGATGTCAAATGACAAATGTCACAATGCTAAATGTCAAAAATGAAAAGTGTCACCATGAAAAATGTCAAAAATGACAAATTTCAAGATGGCAAATGTCAAAACTGACAAATGTCCCAATGCTAAATGTCAAAAATGATAAGTGTCACCATGAAAAATGTCAAAAATGACAAATTTCAAGATGGCAAATGTCCAAGATGTCAAATGACAAATGTCACAATGCTAAATGTCAAAAATGAAAAGTGTCACCATGAAAAATGTCAAAAATGACAAATTTCAAGATGGCAAATGTCAAAGATGTCAAATGACAAATGTCACAATGCTAAATGTCAAAAATGAAAAGTGTCAAAAATGACAAATTTCAAGATGGCAAATGTCTAATATGTCAAATGTCACAATGCTAAATGTCAAAAATAAAAAGTGTCAAAAATGACAAATTTCAAGATGGCAAATGTCAAAAATGAAAAGTGTCAAAAATGACAAATTTCAAGATGGCAAATGTCAAAGATGACAAATGTCACAATGCTAAATGTCAAAAATGAAAAGTGTCAAAAATGACAAATTTCAAGATGGCAAATGTCTAAGATGTCAAATGACAAATGTCACAATGCTAAATGTCAAAAATGAAAAGTGTCACCGTGAAAAATGTCAAAAATGACAAATTTTAAGATGGCAAATGTCAAAGATGTCAAATGACAAATGTCACAATGCTAAATGTCAAAAATGAAAAGTGTCACCATGAAAAATGTCAAAAATGACAAATTTTAAGATGGCAAATGTCAAAGATGTCAAATGACAAATGTCACAATGCTAAATGTCAAAAATGAAAAGTGTCCCCATGAAAAATGTCAATAATGACAAATTTCAAGATGGAAAATGTCAAAGATGTCAAATGACAAATGTCACAATGCTAAATGTCAAAAATGAAAAGTGTCACCATGAAAAATGTCAAAAAGTACAAATTTCAAGATGGCAAATGTCAAAGATGTCGAATATGACAAATGTCACAATGCTAAATGTCAAAAATGAAAAGTGTTACCATGAAAAATGTCAAAAATGACAAATTTCAAGATGGCAAATGTCAAAGATGTCAAATGACAAATGTCACAATGCTAAATGTCAAAAATGAAAAGTGTCACCATGAAAAATGACAAATTTCAAGATGGCAAATATCAAAGATGTCAAATGACAAATGTCACAATGCTAAATGTCAAAAATGACAAATTTCAAGATGGCAAATGTCAAAGATGTCAAATGACAAATGTCACAATGCTAAATGTCAAAAATGAAAAGTGTCACCATGAAAAATGTCAAAAATGACAAATTTCAAGATGGCAAATGTCAAAGATGTCAAATGACAAATGTCACAATGCTAAATGTCAAAAATGAAAAGTGTCACCATGAAAAATGTCAAAAATAACAAATTTCAAGATGGCAAATGTCAAAGATGTCAAATGACAAATGTCACAATGCTAAATGTCAAAAATGAAAAGTGTTACCATGAAAAATGTCAAAAATGACAAATTTCAAGATGGCAAATGTCAAAGATGTCAAATGACAAATGTCACAATGCTAAATGTCAAAAATGAAAAGTGTCACCATGAAAAATGTCAAAAATAACAAATTTCAAGATGGCAAATGTCAAAGATGTCAAATGACAAATGTCACAATGCTAAATGTCAAAAATGAAAAGTGTCACCATGAAAAATGTCAAAAATAACAAATTTCAAGATGGCAAATGTCAAAGATGTCAAATGACAAATGTCACAATGCTAAATGTCAAAAATGAAAAGTGTCACCATAAAAAATGTCAAAAATGACAAATTTCAAGATGGCAAATGTCAAAGATGTCAAATGACAAATGTCACAATGCTAAATGTCAAAAATGAAAAGTGTTACCATGAAAAATGTCAAAAATAACAAATTTCAAGATGGCAAATGTCAAAGATGTCAAATGACAAATGTCACAATGCTAAATGTCAAAAATGAAAAGTGTTACCATGAAAGATGTCAAAAATGACAAATTTCAAGATGGCAAATGTCAAAGATGTCAAATGACAAATGTCACAATGCTAAATGTCAAAAATGAAAAGTGTCACTATGAAAAATGTCAAAAATAACAAATTTCAAGATGCAAATGTCAAAGATGTCAAATGACAAATGTCACAATGCTAAATGTCAAAAATGAAAAGTGTCAAAAATGACAAATTTCAAGATGGCAAATGTCAAAGATGTCAAATGACAAATTTCACAATGCTAAATGTCAAAAATGAAAAGTGTTACCATGAAAAATGTCAAAAATAACAAATTTCAAGATGGCAAATGTCAAAGATGTCAAATGACAAATGTCACAATGCAAAATGTCAAAAATGAAAAGTGTCACCATGAAAAACGTCAAAAATGACAAATTTCAAGATGGCAAATGTCAAAGATGTCAAATGACAAATGTCACAATGCTAAATGTCAAAAATGAAAAGTGTCACCATGAAAAATGTCAAAAATAACAAATTTCAAGATGGCAAATGTAAAGATGTCAAATGACAAATGTCACAATGCTAAATGTCAAAAATGAAAAGTGTTACCATGAAAAATGTCAAAAATGACAAATTTTAAGATGGCAAATGTCAAAGATGTCAAATGACAAATGTCACAATGCTAAATGTCAAAAATGAAAAGTGTCACCATGAAAAATGTCAAAAATAACAAATTTTAAGATGGCAAATGTCACAGATGTCAAATGACAAATGTCACAATGCTAAATGTCAAAAATAAAAAGTGTCAAAAATGACAAATTTCAAGATGGCAAATGTCAAAGATGTCAAATGACAAATTTCACAATGCTAAATGTCAAAAATGAAAAGTGTCACCATGAAAAATGTCAAAAATAACAAATTTCAAGATGGCAAATGTCAAAGATGTCAAATGACAAATGTCACAATGCTAAATGTCAAAAATGAAAAGTGTCACCATGAAAAATGTCAAAAATGACAAATTTCAAGATGGCAAATGTCAAAGATGTCAAATGACAAATGTCACAATGCTAAATGTCAAAAATGAAAAGTGTCACCATGAAAAATGTCAAAAATAACAAATTTCAAGATGGCAAATGTCAAAGATGTCAAATGACAAATGTCACAATGCTAAATGTCAAAAATGAAAAGTGTCACCATGAAAAATGTCAAAAATGACAAATTTCAAGATGGCAAATGTCAAAGATGTCAAATGACAAATGTCACAATGCTAAATGTCAAAAATGAAAAGTGTCAAAAATGACAAATTTCAAGATGGCAAATGTCTAAGATGTCAAATGACAAATGTCACAATGCTAAATGTCAAAAATGAAAAGTGTCACCGTGAAAAATGTCAAAAATGACAAATTTCAAGATGGCAAATGTCAAAGATGTCAAATGACAAATGTCACAATGCTAAATGTCAAAAATGAAAAGTGTCAAAAATGACAAATTTCAAGATGGCAAATGTCAAAGATGTCAAATGACAAATTTCACAATGCTAAATGTCAAAAATGAAAAGTGTCACAATGAAAAATGTCAAAAATAACAAATTTCAAGATGGCAAATGTCAAAGATGTCAAATGACAAATGTCACAATGCTAAATGTCAAAAATGAAAAGTGTCACCATGAAAAATGTCAAAAATAACAAATTTTAAGATGGCAAATGTCACAGATGTCAAATGACAAATGTCACAATGCTAATTGTCAAAAATGAAAAGTGTCAAAAATGACAAATTTCAAGATGGCAAATGTCAAAGATGTCAAATGACAAATTTCACAATGCTAAATGTCAAAAATGAAAAGTGTCACCATGAAAAATGTCAAAAATAACAAATTTCAAGATGGCAAATGTCAAAGATGTCAAATGACAAATGTCACAATGCTAAATGTCAAAAATGAAAAGTGTCACCATGAAAAATGTCAAAAATGACAAATTTCAAGATGGCAAATGTCAAAGATGTCAAATGACAAATGTCACAATGCTAAATGTCAAAAATGAAAAGTGTCACCATGAAAAATGTCAAAAATGACAAATTTCAAGATGGCAAATGTCAAAGATGTCAAATGACAAATGTCACAATGCTAAATGTCAAAAATGAAAAGTGTCACCATGAAAAATGTCAAAAATGACAAATTTCAAGATGGCAAATGTCAAAGATGTCAAATGACAAATGTCACAATGCTAAATGTCAAAAATGACAAATTTCAAGATGGCAAATGTCTAAGATGTCAAATGACAAATGTCACAATGCTAAATGTCAAAAATGAAAAGTGTCACCGTGAAAAATGTCAAAAATGACAAATTTCAAGATGGCAAATGTCAAAGATGTCAAATGACAAATGTCACAATGCTAAATGTCAAAAATGAAAAGTGTCACCATGAAAAATGTCAAAAATGACAAATTTCAAGATGGCAAATGTCCAAGATGTCAAATGACAAATGTCACAATGCTAAATGTCAAAAATGAAAAGTGTCCCCATGAAAAATGTCAATAATGACAAATTTCAAGATGGCAAATGTCAAAGATGTCAAATGACAAATGTCACAATGCTAAATGTCAAAAATGAAAAGTGTCACCATGAAAAATGTCAAAAATGACAAATTTCAAGATGGCAAATGTCAAAGATGTCAAATGACAAATGTCACAATGCTAAATGTCAAAAATGAAAAGTGTCAAAAATGACAAGTTTCAAGATGACAAATGTCTAAGATGTCAAATGACAAATGTCACAATGCTAAATGTCAAAAATGAAAAGTGTCACCATGAAAAATGTCAAAAATGACAAATTTCAAGATGGCAAATGTCAAAGATGTCAAATGACAAATGTCACAATGCTAAATGTCAAAAATGAAAAGTGTCACCATGAAAAATGTCAAAAATAACAAATTTCAAGATGGCAAATGTCAAAGATGTCAAATGACAAATGTCACAATGCTAAATGTCAAAAATGAAAAGTGTCACCATGAAAAATGTCAAAAATAACAAATTTCAAGATGGCAAATGTCAAAGATGTCAAATGACAAATGTCACAATGCTAAATGTCAAAAATGAAAAGTGTCAAAAATGACAAATTTCAAGATGGCAAATGTCAAAGATGTCAAATGACAAATGTCACAATGCTAAATATCAAAAATGAAAAGTGTCACCATAAAAAATGTCAAAAATAACAAATTTCAAGATGGCAAATGTCAAAGATGTCAAATGACAAATGTCACAATGCTAAATGTCAAAAATGAAAAGTGTCACCATGAAAAATGTCAAAAATGACAAATTTTAAGATGGCAAATGTCAAAGATGTCAAATGACAAATGTCACAATGCTAAATGTCAAAAATGAAAAGTGTCACCATGAAAAATGTCAAAAATAACAAATTTCAAGATGGCAAATGTCAAAGATGTCAAATGACAAATGTCACAATGCTAAATGTCAAAAATGAAAAGTGTTACCATGAAAAATGTCAAAAATGACAAATTTCAAGATGGCAAATGTCAAAGATGTCAAATGACAAATGTCACAATGCTAAATGTCAAAAATGAAAAGTGTCACCATAAAAAATGTCAAAAATAACAAATTTCAAGATGGCAAATGTCAAAGATGTCAAATGACAAATGTCACAATGCTAAATGTCAAAAATAAAAAGTGTCAAAAATGACAAATTTCAAGATGGCAAATGTCAAAGATGTCAAATGACAAATTTCACAATGCTAAATGTCAAAAATGAAAAGTGTCACCATGAAAAATGTCAAAAATAACAAATTTCAAGATGGCAAATGTCAAAGATGTCAAATGACAAATGTCACAATGCTAAATGTCAAAAATGAAAAGTGTCACCATGAAAAATGTCAAAAATGACAAATTTCAAGATGGCAAATGTCAAAGATGTCAAATGACAAATGTCACAATGCTAAATGTCAAAAATGAAAAGTGTCACCATGAAAAATGTCAAAAATAACAAATTTCAAGATGGCAAATGTCAAAGATGTCAAATGACAAATGTCACAATGCTAAATGTCAAAAATGAAAAGTGTCACCATGAAAAATGTCAAAAATGACAAATTTCAAGATGGCAAATGTCAAAGATGTCAAATGACAAATGTCACAATGCTAAATGTCAAAAATGAAAAGTGTCAAAAATGACAAATTTCAAGATGGCAAATGTCTAAGATGTCAAATGACAAATGTCACAATGCTAAATGTCAAAAATGAAAAGTGTCACCGTGAAAAATGTCAAAAATGACAAATTTCAAGATGGCAAATGTCAAAGATGTCAAATGACAAATGTCACAATGCTAAATGTCAAAAATGAAAAGTGTCAAAAATGACAAATTTCAAGATGGCAAATGTCAAAGATGTCAAATGACAAATTTCACAATGCTAAATGTCAAAAATGAAAAGTGTCACAATGAAAAATGTCAAAAATAACAAATTTCAAGATGGCAAATGTCAAAGATGTCAAATGACAAATGTCACAATGCTAAATGTCAAAAATGAAAAGTGTCACCATGAAAAATGTCAAAAATAACAAATTTTAAGATGGCAAATGTCACAGATGTCAAATGACAAATGTCACAATGCTAATTGTCAAAAATGAAAAGTGTCAAAAATGACAAATTTCAAGATGGCAAATGTCAAAGATGTCAAATGACAAATTTCACAATGCTAAATGTCAAAAATGAAAAGTGTCACCATGAAAAATGTCAAAAATAACAAATTTCAAGATGGCAAATGTCAAAGATGTCAAATGACAAATGTCACAATGCTAAATGTCAAAAATGAAAAGTGTCACCATGAAAAATGTCAAAAATGACAAATTTCAAGATGGCAAATGTCAAAGATGTCAAATGACAAATGTCACAATGCTAAATGTCAAAAATGAAAAGTGTCACCATGAAAAATGTCAAAAATGACAAATTTCAAGATGGCAAATGTCAAAGATGTCAAATGACAAATGTCACAATGCTAAATGTCAAAAATGAAAAGTGTCACCATGAAAAATGTCAAAAATGACAAATTTCAAGATGGCAAATGTCAAAGATGTCAAATGACAAATGTCACAATGCTAAATGTCAAAAATGAAAAGTGTCAAAAATGACAAATTTCAAGATGGCAAATGTCTAAGATGTCAAATGACAAATGTCACAATGCTAAATGTCAAAAATGAAAAGTGTCACCGTGAAAAATGTCAAAAATGACAAATTTCAAGATGGCAAATGTCAAAGATGTCAAATGACAAATGTCACAATGCTAAATGTCAAAAATGAAAAGTGTCACCATGAAAAATGTCAAAAATGACAAATTTCAAGATGGCAAATGTCCAAGATGTCAAATGACAAATGTCACAATGCTAAATGTCAAAAATGAAAAGTGTCCCCATGAAAAATGTCAATAATGACAAATTTCAAGATGGCAAATGTCAAAGATGTCAAATGACAAATGTCACAATGCTAAATGTCAAAAATGAAAAGTGTCACCATGAAAAATGTCAAAAATGACAAATTTCAAGATGGCAAATGTCAA
Source organism: Altica lythri (assembly GCA_964028335.1). NCBI lineage: Eukaryota > Metazoa > Arthropoda > Insecta > Coleoptera > Chrysomelidae > Altica > Altica lythri. Next base: position 13,793,918 of record OZ034800.1, on the reverse strand, counting down.
AGATGTCAAATGACAAATGTCACAATGCTAAATGTCAAAAATGAAAAGTGTCAAAAATGACAAGTTTCAAGATGACAAATGTCTAAGATGTCAAATGACAAATGTCACAATGCTAAATGTCAAAAATGAAAAGTGTCACCATGAAAAATGTCAAAAATGACAAATTTCAAGATGGCAAATGTCAAAGATGTCAAATGACAAATGTCACAATGCTAAATGTCAAAAATGAAAAGTGTCACCATGAAAAATGTCAAAAATAACAAATTTCAAGATGGCAAATGTCAAAGATGTCAAATGACAAATGTCACAATGCTAAATGTCAAAAATGAAAAGTGTTACCATGAAAAATGTCAAAAATGACAAATTTCAAGATGGCAAATGTCAAAGATGTCAAATGACAAATGTCACAATGCTAAATGTCAAAAATGAAAAGTGTCACCATGAAAAATGTCAAAAATAACAAATTTCAAGATGGCAAATGTCAAAGATGTCAAATGACAAATGTCACAATGCTAAATGTCAAAAATGAAAAGTGTCAAAAATGACAAATTTCAAGATGGCAAATGTCAAAGATGTCAAATGACAAATGTCACAATGCTAAATATCAAAAATGAAAAGTGTCACCATAAAAAATGTCAAAAATAACAAATTTCAAGATGGCAAATGTCAAAGATGTCAAATGACAAATGTCACAATGCTAAATGTCAAAAATGAAAAGTGTCACCATGAAAAATGTCAAAAATGACAAATTTTAAGATGGCAAATGTCAAAGATGTCAAATGACAAATGTCACAATGCTAAATGTCAAAAATGAAAAGTGTCACCATGAAAAATGTCAAAAATAACAAATTTCAAGATGGCAAATGTCAAAGATGTCAAATGACAAATGTCACAATGCTAAATGTCAAAAATGAAAAGTGTTACCATGAAAAATGTCAAAAATGACAAATTTCAAGATGGCAAATGTCAAAGATGTCAAATGACAAATGTCACAATGCTAAATGTCAAAAATGAAAAGTGTCACCATAAAAAATGTCAAAAATAACAAATTTCAAGATGGCAAATGTCAAAGATGTCAAATGACAAATGTCACAATGCTAAATGTCAAAAATGAAAAGTGTCAAAAATGACAAATTTCAAGATGGCAAATGTCAAAGATGTCAAACGACAAATTTCACAATGCTAAATGTCAAAAATGAAAAGTGTCACCATGAAAAATGTCAAAAATAACAAATTTCAAGATGGCAAATGTCAAAGATGTCAAATGACAAATGTCACAATGCTAAATGTCAAAAATGAAAAGTGTCACCATGAAAAATGTCAAAAATGACAAATTTCAAGATGGCAAATGTCAAAGATGTCAAATGACAAATGTCACAATGCTTAATGTCAAAAATGAAAAGTGTCACCATGAAAAATGTCAAAAATAACAAATTTCAAGATGGCAAATGTCAAAGATGTCAAATGACAAATGTCACAATGCTAAATGTCAAAAATGAAAAGTGTTACCATGAAAAATGTCAAAAATGACAAATTTCAAAATGGCAAATGTCAAAGATGTCAAATGACAAATGTCACAATGCTAAATGTCAAAAATGAAAAGTGTCACCATGAAAAATGTCAAAAATAACAAATTTCAAGATGGCAAATGTCAAAGATGTCAAATGACAAATGTCATAATGCTAAATGTCAAAAATGAAAAGTGTCAAAAATGACAAATTTCAAGATGGCAAATGTCAAAGATGTCAAATGACAAATTTCACAATGCTAAATATCAAAAATGAAAAGTGTCACAATAAAAAATGTCAAAAATAACAAATTTCAAGATGGCAAATGTCAAAGATGTCAAATGACAAATGTCACAATGCTAAATGTCAAAAATGAAAAGTGTGACCATGAAAAATGTCAAAAATGACAAATTTCAAGATGGCAAATGTCAAAGATGTCAAATGACAAATGTCACAATGCTAAATGTCAAAAATGAAAAGTGTCACCATGAAAAATGTCAAAAATAACAAATTTCAAGATGGCAAATGTCAAAGATGTCAAATGACAAATGTCACAATGCTAAATGTCAAAAATGAAAAGTGTCACCATGAAAAATGTCAAAAATGACAAATTTCAAGATGGCAAATGTCAAAACTGACAAATGTCACAATGCTAAATGTCAAAAATGAAAAGTGTCACCATGAAAAATGTCAAAAATGACAAATTTTAAGATGGCAAATGTCAAAGATGTCAAATGACAAATGTCACAATGCTAAATGTCAAAAATAAAAAGTGTCACCATGAAAAATGTCAAAAATAACAAATTTCAAGATGGCAAATGTCAAAGATGTCAAATGACAAATGTCACAATGCTAAATGTTAAAAATGAAAAGTGTCACCATGAAAAATGTCAAAAATAACAAATTTCAAGATGGCAAATGTCAAAGATGTCAAATGACAAATGTCACAATGCTAAATGTCAAAAATGACAAATTTTAAGATGGCAAATGTCTAAGATGTCAAATGACAAATGTCACAATGTTAAATGTCAAAAATGAAAAGTGTCACCATGAAAAATGTCAAAAATGACAAATTTCAAGATGGCAAATGTCAAAACTGACAAATGTCACAATGCTAAATGTCAAAAATGAAAAGTGTCACCATAAAAAATGTCAAAAATAACAAATTTCAAGATGGCAAATGTCAAAGATGTCAAATGACAAATGTCACAATGCTAAACGTCAAAAATGACAAATTTCAAGATGGCAAATGTCTAAGATGTTAAATGACAAATGTCACAATGTTAAATGTCAAAAATGAAAAGTGTCACCATGAAAAATATCAAAAATGACAAATTTCAAGATGGCAAATGTCAAAGATGTCAAATGACAAATGTCAAAAATGAAAAGTGTCACCATGAAAAATGTCAAAAATGACAAATTTCAACATGGCAAATGTCAAAGATGTCAAATGAAAAATGTCACAATGCTAAATGTCAAAAATGAAAAGTGTCACCATGAAAAATGTCAAAAATAACAAATTTCAAGATGGCAAATGTCAAAGATGTCAAATGACAAATGTCACAATGCTTAATGTCAAAAATGAAAAATGTCAAAAATGACAAATTTCAAGATGGCAAATGTCAAAGATGTCAAATGACAAATGTCACAATGCTAAATGTCAAAAATGAAAAGTGTCACCATTAAAAATGTCAAAAATAACAAATTTCAAGATGGCAAATGTCAAAGATGTCAAATGACAAATGTCACAATGCTAAATGTCAAAAATGAAAAGTGTCAAAAATGACAAATTTTAAGATGGCAAATGTCAAAGATGTCAAATGACAAATTTCACAATGCTAAATGTCAAAAATGAAAAGTGTCACCATGAAAAATGTCAAAAATAACAAATTTCAAGATGGCAAATGTCAAAGATGTCAAATGACAAATGTCACAATGCTAAATGTCAAAAATGAAAAGTGTCACCATGAAAAATGTCAAAAATGACAAATTTCAAGATGGCAAATGTCAAAGATGTCAAATGACAAATGTCACAATGCTAAATGTCAAAAATGAAAAGTGTCACCATGAAAAATGTCAAAAATAACAAATTTCAAGATGGCAAATGTCAAAGATGTCAAATGACAAATGTCACAATGCTAAATGTCAAAAATAAAAAGTGTCACCATGAAAAATGTCAAAAATAACAAATTTCAAGATGGCAAATGTCAAAACTGACAAATGTCACAATGCTAAATGTCAAAAATGAAAAGTGTCACCATGAAAAATGTCAAAAATGACAAATTTCAAGATGGCAAATGTCAAAGATGTCAAATGACAAATGTCACAATGCTAAATGTCAAAAATAAAAAGTGTCACCATGAAAAATGTCAAAAATAACAAATTTCAAGATGGCAAATGTCAAAGATGTCAAATGACAAATGTCACAATGCTAAATGTTAAAAATGAAAAGTGTCACCATGAAAAATGTCAAAAATAACAAATTTCAAGATGGCAAATGTCAAAGATGTCAAATGACAAATGTCACAATGCTAAATGTCAAAAATGACAAATTTCAAGATGGCAAATGTCTAAGATGTCAAATGACAAATGTCACAATGTTAAATGTCAAAAATTAAAAGTGTCACCATGAAAAATGTCAAAAATGACAAATTTCAAGATGGCAAATGTCAATACTGACAAATGTCACAATGCTAAATGTCAAAAATGAAAAGTGTCACCATAAAAAATGTCAAAAATAACAAATTTCAAGATGGCAAATGTCAAAGATGTCAAATGGCAAATGTCACAATGCTAAATGTCAAAAATGACAAATTACAAGATGGCAAATGTCTAAGATGTCAAATGACAAATGTCACAATGTTAAATGTCAAAAATGAAAAGTGTCACCATGAAAAATGTCAAAAATGACAAATTTCAAGATGGCAAATGTCAAAGATGTCAAATGACAAATGTCACAATGCTAAATGTCAAAAATGAAAAGTGTCACCATAAAAAATGTCAAAAATGAAAAGTGTCACCATGAAAAATGTCAAAAATAACAAATTTCAAGATGGCAAATGTCAAAGATGTCAAATGACAAATGTCACAATGCTAAATGTCAAAAATGAAACGTGTGACCATGAAAAATGTCAAAAATGGCAAATTTCAAGATGGCAAATGTCAAAGATGTCAAATGACAAATGTCACAATGCTAAATGTCAAAAATGAAAAGTGTCACCATGAAAAATGTCAAAAATAACAAATTTCAAGATGGCAAATGTCAAAGATGTCAAATGACAAATGTCACAATGCTAAATGTCAAAAATGAAAAGTGTCACCATGAAAAATGTCAAAAATGACAAATTTCAAGATGGCAAATGTCAAAACTGACAAATGTCACAATGCTAAATGTCAAAAATGAAAAGTGTCACCATGAAAAATGTCAAAAATGACAAATTTCAAGATGGCAAATGTCAAAGATGTCAAATGACAAATGTCACAATGCTAAATGTCAAAAATAAAAAGTGTCACCATGAAAAATGTCAAAAATAACAAATTTCAAGATGGAAAATGTCAAAGATGTCAAATGACAAATGTCACAATGCTAAATGTCAAAAATGACAAATTTCAAGATGGCAAATGTCTAAGATGTCAAATGACAAATGTCACAATGTTAAATGTCAAAAATGAAAAGTGTCACCATGAAAAATGTCAAAAATGACAAATTTCAAGATGGCAAATGTCAAAACTGACAAATGTCACAATGCTAAATGTCAAAAATGAAAAGTGTCACCATAAAAAATGTCAAAAATAACAAATTTTAAGATGGCAAATGTCAAAGATGTCAAATGACAAATGTCACAATGCTAAACGTCAAAAATGACAAATTTCAAGATGGCAAATGTCTAAGATGTCAAATGACAAATGTCACAATGTTAAATGTCAAAAATGAAAAGTGTCACGATGAAAAATGTCAAAAATGACAAATTTCAAGATGGCAAATGTCAAAGATGTCAAATGACAAATGTCAAAAATGAAAAGTGTCACCATGAAAAATGTCAAAAATGACAAATTTCAAGATGGCAAATGTCAAAGATGTCAAATGAAAAATGTCACAATGCTAAATGTCAAAAATGAAAAGTGTCACCATGAAAAATGTCAAAAATAACAAATTTCAAGATGGCAAATGTCAAAGATGTCAAATGACAAATGTCACAATGCTAAATGTCAAAAATGAAAAGTGTTACCATGAAAAATGTCAAAAATGACAAATTTCAAGATGGCAAATGTCAAAGATGTCAAATGACAAATGTCACAATGCTAAATGTCAAAAATGAAAAGTGTCACCATGAAAAATGTCAAAAATAACAAATTTCAAGATGGCAAATGTCAAAGATGTCAAATGACAAATGTCACAATGCTAAATGTCAAAAACGAAAAGTGTCAAAAATGACAAATTTAAAGATGGCAAATGTCAAAGATGTCAAATGACAAATTTCACAATGCTAAATGTCAAAAATGAAAAGTGTCACCATGAAAAATGTCAAAAATAACAAATTTCAAGATGGCAAATGTCAAAGATGTCAAATGACAAATGTCACAATGCTAAATGTCAAAAATGAAAAGTGTCACCATGAAAAATGTCAAAAATGACAAATTTCAAGATGGCAAATGTCAAAGATGTCAAATGACAAATGTCACAATGCTAAATGTCAAAAATGAAAAGTGTCACCATGAAAAATGTCAAAAATAACAAATTTCAAGATGGCAAATATCAAAGATGTCAAATGACAAATGTCACAATGCTAAATGTCAAAAATGAAAAGTGTGACCATGAAAAATGTCAAAAATGGCAAATTTCAAGATGGCAAATGTCAAAGATGTCAAATGACAAATGTCACAATGCTAAATGTCAAAATTGAAAAGTGTCAAAAATGACAAATTTTAAGATGGCAAATGTCTAAGATGTCAAATGACAAATGTCACAATGCTAAATGTCAAAAATGAAAAGTGTCACCATGAAAAATGTCAAAAATGACAAATTTCAAGATGGCAAATGTCAAAGATGCCAAATGACAAATGTCACAATGCTAAATGTCAAAAATGAAAAGGGTCACCATGAAAAATGTCAAAAATGACAAATTTCAAGATGGCAAATGTCAAAGATGTCAAATGACAAATGTCACAATGCTAAATGTCAAAAATGAAAAGTGTCAGCATGAAAAATGTCAAAAATGACAAATTTCAAGATGGCAAATGTCAAAACTGACAAATGTCACAATGCTAAATGTCAAAAATGATAAGTGTCACCATGAAAAATGTCAAAAATGACAAATTTCAAGATGGCAAATGTCCAAGATGTCAAATGACAAATGTCACAATGCTAAATGTCAAAAATGAAAAGTGTCACCATAAAATGTCAAAAATGACAAATTTCAAGATGGCAAATGTCAAAGATGTCAAATAACAAATGTCACAATGCTTAATGTCAAAAATGAAAAATGTCAAAAATGACAAATTTCAAGAGGGCAAATGTCAAAGATGTCAAATGACAAATGTCACAATGCTAAATGTCAAAAATGAAAAGTGTCACTATGAAAAATGTCAAAAATGACAAATTTCAAGATGGCAAATGTCAAAGATGTCAAATGACAAATGTCACAATGCTAAATGTCAAAAATGAAAAGTGTCACCATGAAAAATGTCAAAAATGACAAATTTCAAGATGGCAAATGTCAAAGATGTCAAATGACAAATGTCACAATGCTAAATGTCAAAAATGAAAAGTGTCACCATGAAAAATGTCAAAAATAACAAATTTCAAGATGGCAAATATCAAAGATGTCAAATGACAAATGTCACAATGCTAAATGTCAAAAATGAAAAGTGTGACCATGAAAAATGTCAAAAATGGCAAATTTCAAGATGGCAAATGTCAAAGATGTCAAATGACAAATGTCACAATGCTAAATGTCAAAATTGAAAAGTGTCAAAAATGACAAATTTTAAGATGGCAAATGTCTAAGATGTCAAATGACAAATGTCACAATGCTAAATGTCAAAAATGAAAAGTGTCACCATGAAAAATGTCAAAAATGACAAATTTCAAGATGGCAAATGTCAAAGATGCCAAATGACAAATGTCACAATGCTAAATGTCAAAAATGAAAAGGGTCACCATGAAAAATGTCAAAAATGACAAATTTCAAGATGGCAAATGTCAAAGATGTCAAATGACAAATGTCACAATGCTAAATGTCAAAAATGAAAAGTGTCAGCATGAAAAATGTCAAAAATGACAAATTTCAAGATGGCAAATGTCAAAACTGACAAATGTCACAATGCTAAATGTCAAAAATGATAAGTGTCACCATGAAAAATGTCAAAAATGACAAATTTCAAGATGGCAAATGTCCAAGATGTCAAATGACAAATGTCACAATGCTAAATGTCAAAAATGAAAAGTGTCACCATAAAATGTCAAAAATGACAAATTTCAAGATGGCAAATGTCAAAGATGTCAAATAACAAATGTCACAATGCTTAATGTCAAAAATGAAAAATGTCAAAAATGACAAATTTCAAGAGGGCAAATGTCAAAGATGTCAAATGACAAATGTCACAATGCTAAATGTCAAAAATGAAAAGTGTCACTATGAAAAATGTCAAAAATGACAAATTTCAAGATGGCAAATGTCAAAACTGACAAATGTCACAATGCTAAATGTCAAAAATGAAAAGTGTCACCATGAAAAATGTCAAAAATAACAAATTTCAAGATGGCAAATGTCAAAGATGTCAAATGACAAATGTCACAATGCTAAATGTCAAAAATGACAAATTTCAAGATGGCAAATGTCAAAGATGTCAAATGACAAATGTCACAATGCTAAATGTCAAAAATAAAAAGTGTCACCATGAAAAATGTCAAAAATGACAAATTTCAAGATGGCAAATGTCAAAGATGTCAAATGACAAATGTCACAATGCTAAATGTCAAAAATGAAAAGTGTCACCATGAAAAATGTCAAAAATGACAAATTTCAAGATGGCAAATGTCAAAACTGACAAATGTCCCAATGCTAAATGTCAAAAATGATAAGTGTCACCATGAAAAATGTCAAAAATGACAAATTTCAAGATGGCAAATGTCCAAGATGTCAAATGACAAATGTCACAATGCTAAATGTCAAAAATGAAAAGTGTCACCATGAAAAATGTCAAAAATGACAAATTTCAAGATGGCAAATGTCAAAGATGTCAAATGACAAATGTCACAATGCTAAATGTCAAAAATGAAAAGTGTCAAAAATGACAAATTTCAAGATGGCAAATGTCTAATATGTCAAATGTCACAATGCTAAATGTCAAAAATAAAAAGTGTCAAAAATGACAAATTTCAAGATGGCAAATGTCAAAAATGAAAAGTGTCAAAAATGACAAATTTCAAGATGGCAAATGTCAAAGATGACAAATGTCACAATGCTAAATGTCAAAAATGAAAAGTGTCAAAAATGACAAATTTCAAGATGGCAAATGTCTAAGATGTCAAATGACAAATGTCACAATGCTAAATGTCAAAAATGAAAAGTGTCACCGTGAAAAATGTCAAAAATGACAAATTTTAAGATGGCAAATGTCAAAGATGTCAAATGACAAATGTCACAATGCTAAATGTCAAAAATGAAAAGTGTCACCATGAAAAATGTCAAAAATGACAAATTTTAAGATGGCAAATGTCAAAGATGTCAAATGACAAATGTCACAATGCTAAATGTCAAAAATGAAAAGTGTCCCCATGAAAAATGTCAATAATGACAAATTTCAAGATGGAAAATGTCAAAGATGTCAAATGACAAATGTCACAATGCTAAATGTCAAAAATGAAAAGTGTCACCATGAAAAATGTCAAAAAGTACTAATTTCAAGATGGCAAATGTCAAAGATGTCGAACATGACAAATGTCACAATGCTAAATGTCAAAAATGAAAAGTGTTACCATGAAAAATGTCAAAAATGACAAATTTCAAGATGGCAAATGTCAAAGATGTCAAATGACAAATGTCACAATGCTAAATGTCAAAAATGAAAAGTGTCACCATGAAAAATGACAAATTTCAAGATGGCAAATATCAAAGATGTCAAATGACAAATGTCACAATGCTAAATGTCAAAAATGACAAATTTCAAGATGGCAAATGTCAAAGATGTCAAATGACAAATGTCACAATGCTAAATGTCAAAAATGAAAAGTGTCACCATGAAAAATGTCAAAAATGACAAATTTCAAGATGGCAAATGTCAAAGATGTCAAATGACAAATGTCACAATGCTAAATGTCAAAAATGAAAAGTGTCACCATGAAAAATGTCAAAAATAACAAATTTCAAGATGGCAAATGTCAAAGATGTCAAATGACAAATGTCACAATGCTAAATGTCAAAAATGAAAAGTGTTACCATGAAAAATGTCAAAAATGACAAATTTCAAGATGGCAAATGTCAAAGATGTCAAATGACAAATGTCACAATGCTAAATTTCAAAAATGAAAAGTGTCACCATGAAAAATGTCAAAAATAACAAATTTCAAGATGGCAAATGTCAAAGATGTCAAATGACAAATGTCACAATGCTAAATGTCAAAAATGAAAAGTGTCACCATGAAAAATGTCAAAAATAACAAATTTCAAGATGGCAAATGTCAAAGATGTCAAATGACAAATGTCACAATGCTAAATGTCAAAAATGAAAAGTGTCACCATAAAAAATGTCAAAAATGACAAATTTCAAGATGGCAAATGTCAAAGATGTCAAATGACAAATGTCACAATGCTAAATGTCAAAAATGAAAAGTGTTACCATGAAAAATGTCAAAAATAACAAATTTCAAGATGGCAAATGTCAAAGATGTCAAATGACAAATGTCACAATGCTAAATGTCAAAAATGAAAAGTGTTACCATGAAAGATGTCAAAAATGACAAATTTCAAGATGGCAAATGTCAAAGATGTCAAATGACAAATGTCACAATGCTAAATGTCAAAAATGAAAAGTGTCACTATGAAAAATGTCAAAAATAACAAATTTCAAGATGCAAATGTCAAAGATGTCAAATGACAAATGTCACAATGCTAAATGTCAAAAATGAAAAGTGTCAAAAATGACAAATTTCAAGATGGCAAATGTCAAAGATGTCAAATGACAAATTTCACAATGCTAAATGTCAAAAATGAAAAGTGTTACCATGAAAAATGTCAAAAATAACAAATTTCAAGATGACAAATGTCAAAGATGTCAAATGACAAATGTCACAATGCAAAATGTCAAAAATGAAAAGTGTCACCATGAAAAACGTCAAAAATGACAAATTTCAAGATGGCAAATGTCAAAGATGTCAAATGACAAATGTCACAATGCTAAATGTCAAAAATGAAAAGTGTCACCATGAAAAATGTCAAAAATAACAAATTTCAAGATGGCAAATGTAAAGATGTCAAATGACAAATGTCACAATGCTAAATGTCAAAAATGAAAAGTGTTACCATGAAAAATGTCAAAAATGACAAATTTTAAGATGGCAAATGTCAAAGATGTCAAATGACAAATGTCACAATGCTAAATGTCAAAAATGAAAAGTGTCACCATAAAAAATGTCAAAAATAACAAATTTTAAGATGGCAAATGTCACAGATGTCAAATGACAAATGTCACAATGCTAAATGTCAAAAATAAAAAGTGTCAAAAATGACAAATTTCAAGATGGCAAATGTCAAAGATGTCAAATGACAAATTTCACAATGCTAAATGTCAAAAATGAAAAGTGTCACCATGAAAAATGTCAAAAATAACAAATTTCAAGATGGCAAATGTCAAAGATGTCAAATGACAAATGTCACAATGCTAAATGTCAAAAATGAAAAGTGTCACCATGAAAAATGTCAAAAATGACAAATTTCAAGATGGCAAATGTCAAAGATGTCAAATGACAAATGTCACAATGCTAAATGTCAAAAATGAAAAGTGTCACCATGAAAAATGTCAAAAATAACAAATTTCAAGATGGCAAATGTCAAAGATGTCAAATGACAAATGTCACAATGCTAAATGTCAAAAATGAAAAGTGTCACCATGAGAAATGTCAAAAATGACAAATTTCAAGATGGCAAATGTCAAAGATGTCAAATGACAAATGTCACAATGCTAAATGTCAAAAATGAAAAGTGTCAAAAATGACAAATTTCAAGATGGCAAATGTCTAAGATGTCAAATGACAAATGTCACAATGCTAAATGTCAAAAATGAAAAGTGTCACCGTGAAAAATGTCAAAAATGACAAATTTCAAGATGGCAAATGTCAAAGATGTCAAATGACAAATGTCACAATGCTAAATGTCAAAAATGAAAAGTGTCAAAAATGACAAATTTCAAGATGGCAAATGCCAAAGATGTCAAATGACAAATTTCACAATGCTAAATGTCAAAAATGAAAAGTGTCACAATGAAAAATGTCAAAAATAACAAATTTCAAGATGGCAAATGTCAAAGATGTCAAATGACAAATGTCACAATGCTAAATGTCAAAAATGAAAAGTGTCACCATGAAAAATGTCAAAAATAACAAATTTTAAGATGGCAAATGTCACAGATGTCAAATGACAAATGTCACAATGCTAATTGTCAAAAATGAAAAGTGTCAAAAATGACAAATTTCAAGATGGCAAATGTCAAAGATGTCAAATGACAAATTTCACAATGCTAAATGTCAAAAATGAAAAGTGTCACCATGAAAAATGTCAAAAATAACAAATTTCAAGATGGCAAATGTCAAAGATGTCAAATGACAAATGTCACAATGCTAAATGTCAAAAATGAAAAGTGTCACCATGAAAAATGTCAAAAATGACAAATTTCAAGATGGCAAATGTCAAAGATGTCAAATGACAAATGTCACAATGCTAAATGTCAAAAATGAAAAGTGTCACCATGAAAAATGTCAAAAATGACAAATTTCAAGATGGCAAATGTCAAAGATGTCAAATGACAAATGTCACAATGCTAAATGTCAAAAATGAAAAGTGTCACCATGAAAAATGTCAAAAATGACAAATTTCAAGATGGCAAATGTCAAAGATGTCAAATGACAAATGTCACAATGCTAAATGTCAAAAATGAAAAGTGTCAAAAATGACAAATTTCAAGATGGCAAATGTCTAAGATGTCAAATGACAAATGTCACAATGCTAAATGTCAAAAATGAAAAGTGTCACCGTGAAAAATGTCAAAAATGACAAATTTCAAGATGGCAAATGTCAAAGATGTCAAATGACAAATGTCACAATGCTAAATGTCAAAAATGAAAAGTGTCACCATGAAAAATGTCAAAAATGACAAATTTCAAGATGGCAAATGTCCAAGATGTCAAATGACAAATGTCACAATGCTAAATGTCAAAAATGAAAAGTGTCCCCATGAAAAATGTCAATAATGACAAATTTCAAGATGGCAAATGTCAAAGATGTCAAATGACAAATGTCACAATGCTAAATGTCAAAAATGAAAAGTGTCACCATGAAAAATGTCAAAAATGACAAATTTCAAGATGGCAAATGTCAAAGATGTCAAATGACAAATGTCACAATGCTAAATGTCAAAAATGAAAAGTGTCAAAAATGACAAGTTTCAAGATGACAAATGTCTAAGATGTCAAATGACAAATGTCACAATGCTAAATGTCAAAAATGAAAAGTGTCACCATGAAAAATGTCAAAAATGACAAATTTCAAGATGGCAAATGTCAAAGATGTCAAATGACAAATGTCACAATGCTAAATGTCAAAAATGAAAAGTGTCACCATGAAAAATGTCAAAAATAACAAATTTCAAGATGGCAAATGTCAAAGATGTCAAATGACAAATGTCACAATGCTAAATGTCAAAAATGAAAAGTGTTACCATGAAAAATGTCAAAAATGACAAATTTCAAGATGGCAAATGTCAAAGATGTCAAATGACAAATGTCACAATGCTAAATGTCAAAAATGAAAAGTGTCACCATGAAAAATGTCAAAAATAACAAATTTCAAGATGGCAAATGTCAAAGATGTCAAATGACAAATGTCACAATGCTAAATGTCAAAAATGAAAAGTGTCAAAAATGACAAATTTCAAGATGGCAAATGTCAAAGATGTCAAATGACAAATGTCACAATGCTAAATATCAAAAATGAAAAGTGTCACCATAAAAAATGTCAAAAATAACAAATTTCAAGATGGCAAATGTCAAAGATGTCAAATGACAAATGTCACAATGCTAAATGTCAAAAATGAAAAGTGTCACCATGAAAAATGTCAAAAATGACAAATTTTAAGATGGCAAATGTCAAAGATGTCAAATGACAAATGTCACAATGCTAAATGTCAAAAATGAAAAGTGTCACCATGAAAAATGTCAAAAATAACAAATTTCAAGATGGCAAATGTCAAAGATGTCAAATGACAAATGTCACAATGCTAAATGTCAAAAATGAAAAGTGTTACCATGAAAAATGTCAAAAATGACAAATTTCAAGATGGCAAATGTCAAAGATGTCAAATGACAAATGTCACAATGCTAAATGTCAAAAATGAAAAGTGTCACCATAAAAAATGTCAAAAATAACAAATTTCAAGATGGCAAATGTCAAAGATGTCAAATGACAAATGTCACAATGCTAAATGTCAAAAATAAAAAGTGTCAAAAATGACAAATTTCAAGATGGCAAATGTCAAAGATGTCAAATGACAAATTTCACAATGCTAAATGTCAAAAATGAAAAGTGTCACCATGAAAAATGTCAAAAATAACAAATTTCAAGATGGCAAATGTCAAAGATGTCAAATGACAAATGTCACAATGCTAAATGTCAAAAACGAAAAGTGTCAAAAATGACAAATTTCAAGATGGCAAATGTCAAAGATGTCAAATGACAAATTTCACAATGCTAAATGTCAAAAATGAAAAGTGTCACCATGAAAAATGTCAAAAATAACAAATTTCAAGATGGCAAATGTCAAAGATGTCAAATGACAAATGTCACAATGCTAAATGTCAAAAATGAAAAGTGTCACCATGAAAAATGTCAAAAATGACAAATTTCAAGATGGCAAATGTCAAAGATGTCAAATGACAAATGTCACAATGCTAAATGTCAAAAATGAAAAGTGTCACCATGAAAAATGTCAAAAATAACAAATTTCAAGATGGCAAATATCAAAGATGTCAAATGACAAATGTCACAATGCTAAATGTCAAAAATGAAAAGTGTGACCATGAAAAATGTCAAAAATGGCAAATTTCAAGATGGCAAATGTCAAAGATGTCAAATGACAAATGTCACAATGCTAAATGTCAAAATTGAAAAGTGTCAAAAATGACAAATTTTAAGATGGCAAATGTCTAAGATGTCAAATGACAAATGTCACAATGCTAAATGTCAAAAATGAAAAGTGTCACCATGAAAAATGTCAAAAATGACAAATTTCAAGATGGCAAATGTCAAAGATGCCAAATGACAAATGTCACAATGCTAAATGTCAAAAATGAAAAGGGTCACCATGAAAAATGTCAAAAATGACAAATTTCAAGATGGCAAATGTCAAAGATGTCAAATGACAAATGTCACAATGCTAAATGTCAAAAATGAAAAGTGTCAGCATGAAAAATGTCAAAAATGACAAATTTCAAGATGGCAAATGTCAAAACTGACAAATGTCACAATGCTAAATGTCAAAAATGATAAGTGTCACCATGAAAAATGTCAAAAATGACAAATTTCAAGATGGCAAATGTCCAAGATGTCAAATGACAAATGTCACAATGCTAAATGTCAAAAATGAAAAGTGTCACCATAAAATGTCAAAAATGACAAATTTCAAGATGGCAAATGTCAAAGATGTCAAATAACAAATGTCACAATGCTTAATGTCAAAAATGAAAAATGTCAAAAATGACAAATTTCAAGAGGGCAAATGTCAAAGATGTCAAATGACAAATGTCACAATGCTAAATGTCAAAAATGAAAAGTGTCACTATGAAAAATGTCAAAAATGACAAATTTCAAGATGGCAAATGTCAAAGATGTCAAATGACAAATGTCACAATGCTAAATGTCAAAAATGAAAAGTGTCACCATGAAAAATGTCAAAAATGACAAATTTCAAGATGGCAAATGTCAAAGATGTCAAATGACAAATGTCACAATGCTAAATGTCAAAAATGAAAAGTGTCACCATGAAAAATGTCAAAAATAACAAATTTCAAGATGGCAAATATCAAAGATGTCAAATGACAAATGTCACAATGCTAAATGTCAAAAATGAAAAGTGTGACCATGAAAAATGTCAAAAATGGCAAATTTCAAGATGGCAAATGTCAAAGATGTCAAATGACAAATGTCACAATGCTAAATGTCAAAATTGAAAAGTGTCAAAAATGACAAATTTTAAGATGGCAAATGTCTAAGATGTCAAATGACAAATGTCACAATGCTAAATGTCAAAAATGAAAAGTGTCACCATGAAAAATGTCAAAAATGACAAATTTCAAGATGGCAAATGTCAAAGATGCCAAATGACAAATGTCACAATGCTAAATGTCAAAAATGAAAAGGGTCACCATGAAAAATGTCAAAAATGACAAATTTCAAGATGGCAAATGTCAAAGATGTCAAATGACAAATGTCACAATGCTAAATGTCAAAAATGAAAAGTGTCAGCATGAAAAATGTCAAAAATGACAAATTTCAAGATGGCAAATGTCAAAACTGACAAATGTCACAATGCTAAATGTCAAAAATGATAAGTGTCACCATGAAAAATGTCAAAAATGACAAATTTCAAGATGGCAAATGTCCAAGATGTCAAATGACAAATGTCACAATGCTAAATGTCAAAAACGAAAAGTGTCACCATAAAATGTCAAAAATGACAAATTTCAAGATGGCAAATGTCAAAGATGTCAAATAACAAATGTCACAATGCTTAATGTCAAAAATGAAAAATGTCAAAAATGACAAATTTCAAGAGGGCAAATGTCAAAGATGTCAAATGACAAATGTCACAATGCTAAATGTCAAAAATGAAAAGTGTCACTATGAAAAATGTCAAAAATGACAAATTTCAAGATGGCAAATGTCAAAACTGACAAATGTCACAATGCTAAATGTCAAAAATGAAAAGTGTCACCATGAAAAATGTCAAAAATAACAAATTTCAAGATGGCAAATGTCAAAGATGTCAAATGACAAATGTCACAATGCTAAATGTCAAAAATGACAAATTTCAAGATGGCAAATGTCAAAGATGTCAAATGACAAATGTCACAATGCTAAATGTCAAAAATAAAAAGTGTCACCATAAAAAATGTCAAAAATGACAAATTTCAAGATGGCAAATGTCAAAGATGTCAAATGACAAATGTCACAATGCTAAATGTCAAAAATGAAAAGTGTCACCATGAAAAATGTCAAAAATGACAAATTTCAAGATGGCAAATGTCAAAACTGACAAATGTCCCAATGCTAAATGTCAAAAATGATAAGTGTCACCATGAAAAATGTCAAAAATGACAAATTTCAAGATGGCAAATGTCCAAGATGTCAAATGACAAATGTCACAATGCTAAATGTCAAAAATGAAAAGTGTCACCATGAAAAATGTCAAAAATGACAAATTTCAAGATGGCAAATGTCAAAGATGTCAAATGACAAATGTCACAATGCTAAATGTCAAAAATGAAAAGTGTCAAAAATGACAAATTTCAAGATGGCAAATGTCTAATATGTCAAATGTCACAATGCTAAATGTCAAAAATAAAAAGTGTCAAAAATGACAAATTTCAAGATGGCAAATGTCAAAAATGAAAAGTGTCAAAAATGACAAATTTCAAGATGGCAAATGTCAAAGATGACAAATGTCACAATGCTAAATGTCAAAAATGAAAAGTGTCAAAAATGACAAATTTCAAGATGGCAAATGTCTAAGATGTCAAATGACAAATGTCACAATGCTAAATGTCAAAAATGAAAAGTGTCACCGTGAAAAATGTCAAAAATGACAAATTTTAAGATGGCAAATGTCAAAGATGTCAAATGACAAATGCCACAATGCTAAATGTCAAAAATGAAAAGTGTCACCATGAAAAATGTCAAAAATGACAAATTTTAAGATGGCAAATGTCAAAGATGTCAAATGACAAATGTCACAATGCTAAATGTCAAAAATGAAAAGTGTCCCCATGAAAAATGTCAATAATGACAAATTTCAAGATGGAAAATGTCAAAGATGTCAAATGACAAATGTCACAATGCTAAATGTCAAAAATGAAAAGTGTCACCATGAAAAATGTCAAAAAGTACTAATTTCAAGATGGCAAATGTCAAAGATGTCGAATATGACAAATGTCACAATGCTAAATGTCAAAAATGAAAAGTGTTACCATGAAAAATGTCAAAAATGACAAATTTCAAGATGGCAAATGTCAAAGATGTCAAATGACAAATGTCACAATGCTAAATGTCAAAAATGAAAAGTGTCACCATGAAAAATGACAAATTTCAAGATGGCAAATATCAAAGATGTCAAATGACAAATGTCACAATGCTAAATGTCAAAAATGACAAATTTCAAGATGGCAAATGTCAAAGATGTCAAATGACAAATGTCACAATGCTAAATGTCAAAAATGAAAAGTGTCACCATGAAAAATGTCAAAAATGACAAATTTCAAGATGGCAAATGTCAAAGATGTCAAATGACAAATGTCACAATGCTAAATGTCAAAAATGAAAAGTGTCACCATGAAAAATGTCAAAAATAACAAATTTCAAGATGGCAAATGTCAAAGATGTCAAATGACAAATGTCACAATGCTAAATGTCAAAAATGAAAAGTGTTACCATGAAAAATGTCAAAAATGACAAATTTCAAGATGGCAAATGTCAAAGATGTCAAATGACAAATGTCACAATGCTAAATTTCAAAAATGAAAAGTGTCACCATGAAAAATGTCAAAAATAACAAATTTCAAGATGGCAAATGTCAAAGATGTCAAATGACAAATGTCACAATGCTAAATGTCAAAAATGAAAAGTGTCACCATGAAAAATGTCAAAAATAACAAATTTCAAGATGGCAAATGTCAAAGATGTCAAATGACAAATGTCACAATGCTAAATGTCAAAAATGAAAAGTGTCACCATAAAAAATGTCAAAAATGACAAATTTCAAGATGGCAAATGTCAAAGATGTCAAATGACAAATGTCACAATGCTAAATGTCAAAAATGAAAAGTGTTACCATGAAAAATGTCAAAAATAACAAATTTCAAGATGGCAAATGTCAAAGATGTCAAATGACAAATGTCACAATGCTAAATGTCAAAAATGAAAAGTGTTACCATGAAAGATGTCAAAAATGACAAATTTCAAGATGGCAAATGTCAAAGATGTCAAATGACAAATGTCACAATGCTAAATGTCAAAAATGAAAAGTGTCACTATGAAAAATGTCAAAAATAACAAATTTCAAGATGCAAATGTCAAAGATGTCAAATGACAAATGTCACAATGCTAAATGTCAAAAATGAAAAGTGTCAAAAATGACAAATTTCAAGATGGCAAATGTCAAAGATGTCAAATGACAAATTTCACAATGCTAAATGTCAAAAATGAAAAGTGTTACCATGAAAAATGTCAAAAATAACAAATTTCAAGATGACAAATGTCAAAGATGTCAAATGACAAATGTCACAATGCAAAATGTCAAAAATGAAAAGTGTCACCATGAAAAACGTCAAAAATGACAAATTTCAAGATGGCAAATGTCAAAGATGTCAAATGACAAATGTCACAATGCTAAATGTCAAAAATGAAAAGTGTCACCATGAAAAATGTCAAAAATAACAAATTTCAAGATGGCAAATGTAAAGATGTCAAATGACAAATGTCACAATGCTAAATGTCAAAAATGAAAAGTGTTACCATGAAAAATGTCAAAAATGACAAATTTTAAGATGGCAAATGTCAAAGATGTCAAATGACAAATGTCACAATGCTAAATGTCAAAAATGAAAAGTGTCACCATAAAAAATGTCAAAAATAACAAATTTTAAGATGGCAAATGTCACAGATGTCAAATGACAAATGTCACAATGCTAAATGTCAAAAATAAAAAGTGTCAAAAATGACAAATTTCAAGATGGCAAATGTCAAAGATGTCAAATGACAAATTTCACAATGCTAAATGTCAAAAATGAAAAGTGTCACCATGAAAAATGTCAAAAATAACAAATTTCAAGATGGCAAATGTCAAAGATGTCAAATGACAAATGTCACAATGCTAAATGTCAAAAATGAAAAGTGTCACCATGAAAAATGTCAAAAATGACAAATTTCAAGATGGCAAATGTCAAAGATGTCAAATGACAAATGTCACAATGCTAAATGTCAAAAATGAAAAGTGTCACCATGAAAAATGTCAAAAATAACAAATTTCAAGATGGCAAATGTCAAAGATGTCAAATGACAAATGTCACAATGCTAAATGTCAAAAATGAAAAGTGTCACCATGAGAAATGTCAAAAATGACAAATTTCAAGATGGCAAATGTCAAAGATGTCAAATGACAAATGTCACAATGCTAAATGTCAAAAATGAAAAGTGTCAAAAATGACAAATTTCAAGATGGCAAATGTCTAAGATGTCAAATGACAAATGTCACAATGCTAAATGTCAAAAATGAAAAGTGTCACCGTGAAAAATGTCAAAAATGACAAATTTCAAGATGGCAAATGTCAAAGATGTCAAATGACAAATGTCACAATGCTAAATGTCAAAAATGAAAAGTGTCAAAAATGACAAATTTCAAGATGGCAAATGCCAAAGATGTCAAATGACAAATTTCACAATGCTAAATGTCAAAAATGAAAAGTGTCACAATGAAAAATGTCAAAAATAACAAATTTCAAGATGGCAAATGTCAAAGATGTCAAATGACAAATGTCACAATGCTAAATGTCAAAAATGAAAAGTGTCACCATGAAAAATGTCAAAAATAACAAATTTTAAGATGGCAAATGTCACAGATGTCAAATGACAAATGTCACAATGCTAATTGTCAAAAATGAAAAGTGTCAAAAATGACAAATTTCAAGATGGCAAATGTCAAAGATGTCAAATGACAAATTTCACAATGCTAAATGTCAAAAATGAAAAGTGTCACCATGAAAAATGTCAAAAATAACAAATTTCAAGATGGCAAATGTCAAAGATGTCAAATGACAAATGTCACAATGCTAAATGTCAAAAATGAAAAGTGTCACCATGAAAAATGTCAAAAATGACAAATTTCAAGATGGCAAATGTCAAAGATGTCAAATGACAAATGTCACAATGCTAAATGTCAAAAATGAAAAGTGTCACCATGAAAAATGTCAAAAATGACAAATTTCAAGATGGCAAATGTCAAAGATGTCAAATGACAAATGTCACAATGCTAAATGTCAAAAATGAAAAGTGTCACCATGAAAAATGTCAAAAATGACAAATTTCAAGATGGCAAATGTCAAAGATGTCAAATGACAAATGTCACAATGCTAAATGTCAAAAATGAAAAGTGTCAAAAATGACAAATTTCAAGATGGCAAATGTCTAAGATGTCAAATGACAAATGTCACAATGCTAAATGTCAAAAATGAAAAGTGTCACCGTGAAAAATGTCAAAAATGACAAATTTCAAGATGGCAAATGTCAAAGATGTCAAATGACAAATGTCACAATGCTAAATGTCAAAAATGAAAAGTGTCACCATGAAAAATGTCAAAAATGACAAATTTCAAGATGGCAAATGTCCAAGATGTCAAATGACAAATGTCACAATGCTAAATGTCAAAAATGAAAAGTGTCCCCATGAAAAATGTCAATAATGACAAATTTCAAGATGGCAAATGTCAAAGATGTCAAATGACAAATGTCACAATGCTAAATGTCAAAAATGAAAAGTGTCACCATGAAAAATGTCAAAAATGACAAATTTCAAGATGGCAAATGTCAAAGATGTCAAATGACAAATGTCACAATGCTAAATGTCAAAAATGAAAAGTGTCAAAAATGACAAGTTTCAAGATGACAAATGTCTAAGATGTCAAATGACAAATGTCACAATGCTAAATGTCAAAAATGAAAAGTGTCACCATGAAAAATGTCAAAAATGACAAATTTCAAGATGGCAAATGTCAAAGATGTCAAATGACAAATGTCACAATGCTAAATGTCAAAAATGAAAAGTGTCACCATGAAAAATGTCAAAAATAACAAATTTCAAGATGGCAAATGTCAAAGATGTCAAATGACAAATGTCACAATGCTAAATGTCAAAAATGAAAAGTGTTACCATGAAAAATGTCAAAAATGACAAATTTCAAGATGGCAAATGTCAAAGATGTCAAATGACAAATGTCACAATGCTAAATGTCAAAAATGAAAAGTGTCACCATGAAAAATGTCAAAAATAACAAATTTCAAGATGGCAAATGTCAAAGATGTCAAATGACAAATGTCACAATGCTAAATGTCAAAAATGAAAAGTGTCAAAAATGACAAATTTCAAGATGGCAAATGTCAAAGATGTCAAATGACAAATGTCACAATGCTAAATATCAAAAATGAAAAGTGTCACCATAAAAAATGTCAAAAATAACAAATTTCAAGATGGCAAATGTCAAAGATGTCAAATGACAAATGTCACAATGCTAAATGTCAAAAATGAAAAGTGTCACCATGAAAAATGTCAAAAATGACAAATTTTAAGATGGCAAATGTCAAAGATGTCAAATGACAAATGTCACAATGCTAAATGTCAAAAATGAAAAGTGTCACCATGAAAAATGTCAAAAATAACAAATTTCAAGATGGCAAATGTCAAAGATGTCAAATGACAAATGTCACAATGCTAAATGTCAAAAATGAAAAGTGTTACCATGAAAAATGTCAAAAATGACAAATTTCAAGATGGCAAATGTCAAAGATGTCAAATGACAAATGTCACAATGCTAAATGTCAAAAATGAAAAGTGTCACCATAAAAAATGTCAAAAATAACAAATTTCAAGATGGCAAATGTCAAAGATGTCAAATGACAAATGTCACAATGCTAAATGTCAAAAATAAAAAGTGTCAAAAATGACAAATTTCAAGATGGCAAATGTCAAAGATGTCAAATGACAAATTTCACAATGCTAAATGTCAAAAATGAAAAGTGTCACCATGAAAAATGTCAAAAATAACAAATTTCAAGATGGCAAATGTCAAAGATGTCAAATGACAAATGTCACAATGCTAAATGTCAAAAATGAAAAGTGTCACCATGAAAAATGTCAAAAATGACAAATTTCAAGATGGCAAATGTCAAAGATGTCAAATGACAAATGTCACAATGCTAAATGTCAAAAATGAAAAGTGTCACCATGAAAAATATCAAAAATAACAAATTTCAAGATGGCAAATGTCAAAGATGTCAAATGACAAATGTCACAATGCTAAATGTCAAAAATGAAAAGTGTCACCATGAAAAATGTCAAAAATGACAAATTTCAAGATGGCAAATGTCAAAGATGTCAAATGACAAATGTCACAATGCTAAATGTCAAAAATGAAAAGTGTCAAAAATGACAAATTTCAAGATGGCAAATGTCTAAGATGTCAAATGACAAATGTCAAAAATGAAAAGTGTCACCGTGAAAAATGTCAAAAATGACAAATTTCAAGATGGCAAATGTCAAAGATGTCAAATGACAAATGTCACAATGCTAAATGTCAAAAATGAAAAGTGTCAAAAATGACAAATTTCAAGATGGCAAATGTCAAAGATGTCAAATGACAAATTTCACAATGCTAAATGTCAAAAATGAAAAGTGTCACAATGAAAAATGTCAAAAATAACAAATTTCAAGATGGCAAATGTCAAAGATGTCAAATGACAAATGTCACAATGCTAAATGTCAAAAATGAAAAGTGTCACCATGAAAAATGTCAAAAATAACAAATTTTAAGATGGCAAATGTCACAGATGTCAAATGACAAATGTCACAATGCTAATTGTCAAAAATGAAAAGTGTCAAAAATGACAAATTTCAAGATGGCAAATGTCAAAGATGTCAAATGACAAATTTCACAATGCTAAATGTCAAAAATGAAAAGTGTCACCATGAAAAATGTCAAAAATAACAAATTTTAAGATGGCAAATGTCAAAGATGTCAAATGACAAATGTCACGATGCTAAATGTCAAAAATGAAAAGTGTCACCATGAAAAATGTCAAAAATGACAAATTTCAAGATGGCAAATGTCAAAGATGTCAAATGACAAATGTCACAATGCTAAATGTCAAAAATGAAAAGTGTCACCATGAAAAATGTCAAAAATGACAAATTTCAAGATGGCAAATGTCAAAGATGTCAAATGACAAATGTCAAAAATGAAAAGTGTCACCATGAAAAATGTCAAAAATGACAAATTTCAAGATGGCAAATGTCAAAGATGTCAAATGACAAATGTCACAATGCTAAATGTCAAAAATGAAAAGTGTCAAAAATGACAAATTTCAAGATGGCAAATGTCTAAGATGTCAAATGACAAATGTCATAATGCTAAATGTCAAAAATGAAAAGTGTCACCGTGAAAAATGTCAAAAATGACAAATTTCAAGATGGCAAATGTCAAAGATGTCAAATGACAAATGTCACAATGCTAAATGTCAAAAATGAAAAGTGTCACCATGAAAAATGTCAAAAATGACAAATTTCAAGATAACAAATGTCCAAGATGTCAAATGACAAATGTCACAATGCTAAATGTCAAAAATGAAAAGTGTCCCCATGAAAAATGTCAATAATGACAAATTTCAAGATGGCAAATGTCAAAGATGTCAAATGACAAATGTCACAATGCTAAATGTCAAAAATGAAAAGTGTCACCATGAAAAATGTCAAAAATGACAAATTTTAAGATGGCAAATGTCAAAGATGTCAAATGACAAATGTCACAATGCTAAATGTCAAAAATGAAAAGTGTCAAAAATGACAAGTTTCAAGATGACAAATGTCTAAGATGTCAAATGACAAATGTCACAATGCTAAATGTCAAAAATGAAAAGTGTCACCATGAAAAATGTCAAAAATGACAAATTTCAAGATGGCAAATGTCAAAGATGTCAAATGACAAATGTCACAATGCTAAATGTCAAAAATGAAAAGTGTCACCATGAAAAATGTCAAAAATAACAAATTTCAAGATGGCAAATGTCAAAGATGTCAAATGACAAATGTCACAATGCTAAATGTCAAAAATGAAAAGTGTTACCATGAAAAATGTCAAAAATGACAAATTTCAAGATGGCAAATGTCAAAGATGTCAAATGACAAATGTCACAATGCTAAATGTCAAAAATGAAAAGTGTCACCATGAAAAATGTCAAAAATAACAAATTTCAAGATGGCAAATGTCAAAGATGTCAAATGACAAATGTCACAATGCTAAATGTCAAAAATGAAAAGTGTCAAAAATGACAAATTTCAAGATGGCAAATGTCAAAGATGTCAAATGACAAATGTCACAATGCTAAATATCAAAAATGAAAAGTGTCACCATAAAAAATGTCAAAAATAACAAATTTCAAGATGGCAAATGTCAAAGATGTCAAATGACAAATGTCACAATGCTAAATGTCAAAAATGAAAAGTGTCACCATGAAAAATGTCAAAAATGACAAATTTTAAGATGGCAAATGTCAAAGATGTCAAATGACAAATGTCACAATGCTAAATGTCAAAAATGAAAAGTGTCACCATGAAAAATGTCAAAAATAACAAATTTCAAGATGGCAAATGTCAAAGATGTCAAATGACAAATGTCACAATGCTAAATGTCAAAAATGAAAAGTGTTACCATGAAAAATGTCAAAAATGACAAATTTCAAGATGGCAAATGTCAAAGGTCAAATGACAAATGTCACAATGCTAAATGTCAAAAATGAAAAGTGTCACCATAAAAAATGTCAAAAATAACAAATTTCAAGATGGCAAATGTCAAAGATGTCAAATGACAAATGTCACAATGCTAAATGTCAAAAATGAAAAGTGTCAAAAATGACAAATTTCAAGATGGCAAATGTCAAAGATGTCAAACGACAAATTTCACAATGCTAAATGTCAAAAATGAAAAGTGTCACCATGAAAAATGTCAAAAATAACAAATTTCAAGATGGCAAATGTCAAAGATGTCAAATGACAAATGTCACAATGCTAAATGTCAAAAATGAAAAGTGTCACCATGAAAAATGTCAAAAATGACAAATTTCAAGATGGCAAATGTCAAAGATGTCAAATGACAAATGTCACAATGCTTAATGTCAAAAATGAAAAGTGTCACCATGAAAAATGTCAAAAATAACAAATTTCAAGATGGCAAATGTCAAAGATGTCAAATGACAAATGTCACAATGCTAAATGTCAAAAATGAAAAGTGTTACCATGAAAAATGTCAAAAATGACAAATTTCAAAATGGCAAATGTCAAAGATGTCAAATGACAAATGTCACAATGCTAAATGTCAAAAATGAAAAGTGTCACCATGAAAAATGTCAAAAATAACAAATTTCAAGATGGCAAATGTCAAAGATGTCAAATGACAAATGTCATAATGCTAAATGTCAAAAATGAAAAGTGTCAAAAATGAGAAATTTCAAGATGGCAAATGTCAAAGATGTCAAATGACAAATTTCACAATGCTAAATGTCAAAAATGAAAAGTGTCACAATAAAAAATGTCAAAAATAACAAATTTCAAGATGGCAAATGTCAAAGATGTCAAATGACAAATGTCACAATGCTAAATGTCAAAAATGAAAAGTGTGACCATGAAAAATGTCAAAAATGACAAATTTCAAGATGGCAAATGTCAAAGATGTCAAATGACAAATGTCACAATGCTAAATGTCAAAAATGAAAAGTGTCACCATGAAAAATGTCAAAAATAACAAATTTCAAGATGGCAAATGTCAAAGATGTCAAATGACAAATGTCACAATGCTAAATGTCAAAAATGAAAAGTGTCACCATGAAAAATGTCAAAAATGACAAATTTCAAGATGGCAAATGTCAAAACTGACAAATGTCACAATGCTAAATGTCAAAAATGAAAAGTGTCACCATGAAAAATGTCAAAAATGACAAATTTTAAGATGGCAAATGTCAAAGATGTCAAATGACAAATGTCACAATGCTAAATGTCAAAAATAAAAAGTGTCACTATGAAAAATGTCAAAAATAACAAATTTCAAGATGGCAAATGTCAAAGATGTCAAATGACAAATGTCACAATGCTAAATGTTAAAAATGAAAAGTGTCACCATGAAAAATGTCAAAAATAACAAATTTCAAGATGGCAAATGTCAAAGATGTCAAATGACAAATGTCACAATGCTAAATGTCAAAAATGACAAATTTCAAGATGGCAAATGTCTAAGATGTCAAATGACAAATGTCACAATGTTAAATGTCAAAAATGAAAAGTGTCACCATGAAAAATGTCAAAAATGACAAATTTCAAGATGGCAAATGTCAAAACTGACAAATGTCACAATGCTAAATGTCAAAAATGAAAAGTGTCACCATAAAAAATGTCAAAAATAACAAATTTCAAGATGGCAAATGTCAAAGATGTCAAATGACAAATGTCACAATGCTAAACGTCAAAAATGACAAATTTCAAGATGGCAAATGTCTAAGATGTTAAATGACAAATGTCACAATGTTAAATGTCAAAAATGAAAAGTGTCACCATGAAAAATATCAAAAATGACAAATTTCAAGATGGCAAATGTCAAAGATGTCAAATGACAAATGTCAAAAATGAAAAGTGTCACCATGAAAAATGTCAAAAATGACAAATTTCAACATGGCAAATGTCAAAGATGTCAAATGAAAAATGTCACAATGCTAAATGTCAAAAATGAAAAGTGTCACCATGAAAAATGTCAAAAATAACAAATTTCAAGATGGCAAATGTCAAAGATGTCAAATGACAAATGTCACAATGCTTAATGTCAAAAATGAAAAGTGTTACCATGAAAAATGTCAAAAATGACAAATTTCAAGATGGCAAATGTCAAAGATGTCAAATGACAAATGTCACAATGCTAAATGTCAAAAATGAAAAGTGTCACCATTAAAAATGTCAAAAATAACAAATTTCAAGATGGCAAATGTCAAAGATGTCAAATGACAAATGTCACAATGCTAAATGTCAAAAATGAAAAGTGTCAAAAATGACAAATTTTAAGATGGCAAATGTCAAAGATGTCAAATGACAAATTTCACAATGCTAAATGTCAAAAATGAAAAGTGTCACCATGAAAAATGTCAAAAATAACAAATTTCAAGATGGCAAATGTCAAAGATGTCAAATGACAAATGTCACAATGCTAAATGTCAAAAATGAAAAGTGTCACCATGAAAAATGTCAAAAATGACAAATTTCAAGATGGCAAATGTCAAAGATGTCAAATGACAAATGTCAAAAATGAAAAGTGTCACCATGAAAAATGTCAAAAATAACAAATTTCAAGATGGCAAATGTCAAAGATGTCAAATGACAAATGTCACAATGCTAAATGTCAAAAATAAAAAGTGTCACCATGAAAAATGTCAAAAATAACAAATTTCAAGATGGCAAATGTCAAAACTGACAAATGTCACAATGCTAAATGTCAAAAATGAAAAGTGTCACCATGAAAAATGTCAAAAATGACAAATTTCAAGATGGCAAATGTCAAAGATGTCAAATGACAAATGTCACAATGCTAAATGTCAAAAATAAAAAGTGTCACCATGAAAAATGTCAAAAATAACAAATTTCAAGATGGCAAATGTCAAAGATGTCAAATGACAAATGTCACAATGCTAAATGTTAATAATGAAAAGTGTCACCATGAAAAATGTCAAAAATAACAAATTTCAAGATGGCAAATGTCAAAGATGTCAAATGACAAATGTCACAATGCTAAATGTCAAAAATGACAAATTTCAAGATGGCAAATGTCAAAGATGTCAAATGACAAATGTCACAATGCTAAATGTCAAAAATAAAAAGTGTCACCATGAAAAATGTCAAAAATAACAAATTTCAAGATGGCAAATGTCAAAACTGACAAATGTCACAATGCTAAATGTCAAAAATGAAAAGTGTCACCATGAAAAATGTCAAAAATGACAAATTTCAAGATGGCAAATGTCAAAGATGTCAAATGACAAATGTCACAATGTTAAATGTCAAAAATTAAAAGTGTCACCATGAAAAATGTCAAAAATGACAAATTTCAAGATGGCAAATGTCAATACTGACAAATGTCACAATGCTAAATGTCAAAAATGAAAAGTGTCACCATAAAAAATGTCAAAAATAACAAATTTCAAGATGGCAAATGTCAAAGATGTCAAATGGCAAATGTCACAATGCTAAATGTCAAAAATGACAAATTACAAGATGGCAAATGTCTAAGATGTC
Organism: Altica lythri; assembly: GCA_964028335.1. Classification (NCBI taxonomy): domain Eukaryota; kingdom Metazoa; phylum Arthropoda; class Insecta; order Coleoptera; family Chrysomelidae; genus Altica; species Altica lythri. Next base: position 13,764,834 of record OZ034800.1, on the reverse strand, counting down.
AAATGACAAATGTCACAATGTTAAATGTCAAAAATGAAAAGTGTCACCATGAAAAATGTCAAAAATGACAAATTTCAAGATGGCAAATGTCAAAGATGTCAAATGACAAATGTCACAATGCTAAATGTCAAAAATGAAAAGTGTCACCATAAAAAATGTCAAAAATGAAAAGTGTCACCATGAAAAATGTCAAAAATAACAAATTTCAAGATGGCAAATGTCAAAGATGTCAAATGACAAATGTCACAATGCTAAATGTCAAAAATGAAACGTGTGACCATGAAAAATGTCAAAAATGGCAAATTTCAAGATGGCAAATGTCAAAGATGTCAAATGACAAATGTCACAATGCTAAATGTCAAAAATGAAAAGTGTCACCATGAAAAATGTCAAAAATAACAAATTTCAAGATGGCAAATGTCAAAGATGTCAAATGACAAATGTCACAATGCTAAATGTCAAAAATGAAAAGTGTCACCATGAAAAATGTCAAAAATGACAAATTTCAAGATGGCAAATGTCAAAACTGACAAATGTCACAATGCTAAATGTCAAAAATGAAAAGTGTCACCATGAAAAATGTCAAAAATGACAAATTTCAAGATGGCAAATGTCAAAGATGTCAAATGACAAATGTCACAATGCTAAATGTCAAAAATAAAAAGTGTCACCATGAAAAATGTCAAAAATAACAAATTTCAAGATGGCAAATGTCAAAGATGTCAAATGACAAATGTCACAATGCTAAATGTCAAAAATGACAAATTTCAAGATGGCAAATGTCTAAGATGTCAAATGACAAATGTCACAATGTTAAATGTCAAAAATGAAAAGTGTCACCATGAAAAATGTCAAAAATGACAAATTTCAAGATGGCAAATGTCAAAACTGACAAATGTCACAATGCTAAATGTCAAAAATGAAAAGTGTCACCATAAAAAATGTCAAAAATAACAAATTTTAAGATGGCAAATGTCAAAGATGTCAAATGACAAATGTCACAATGCTAAACGTCAAAAATGACAAATTTCAAGATGGCAAATGTCTAAGATGTCAAATGACAAATGTCACAATGTTAAATGTCAAAAATGAAAAGTGTCACCATGAAAAATGTCAAAAATGACAAATTTCAAGATGGCAAATGTCAAAGATGTCAAATGACAAATGTCAAAAATGAAAAGTGTCACCATGAAAAATGTCAAAAATGACAAATTTCAAGATGGCAAATGTCAAAGATGTCAAATGAAAAATGTCACAATGCTAAATGTCAAAAATGAAAAGTGTCACCATGAAAAATGTCAAAAATAACAAATTTCAAGATGGCAAATGTCAAAGATGTCAAATGACAAATGTCACAATGCTAAATGTCAAAAATGAAAAGTGTTACCATGAAAAATGTCAAAAATGACAAATTTCAAGATGGCAAATGTCAAAGATGTCAAATGACAAATGTCACAATGCTAAATGTCAAAAATGAAAAGTTTCACCATGAAAAATGTCAAAAATAACAAATTTCAAGATGGCAAATGTCAAAGATGTCAAATGACAAATGTCACAATGCTAAATGTCAAAAACGAAAAGTGTCAAAAATGACAAATTTCAAGATGGCAAATGTCAAAGATGTCAAATGACAAATTTCACAATGCTAAATGTCAAAAATGAAAAGTGTCACCATGAAAAATGTCAAAAATAACAAATTTCAAGATGGCAAATGTCAAAGATGTCAAATGACAAATGTCACAATGCTAAATGTCAAAAATGAAAAGTGTCACCATGAAAAATGTCAAAAATGACAAATTTCAAGATGGCAAATGTCAAAGATGTCAAATGACAAATGTCACAATGCTAAATGTCAAAAATGAAAAGTGTCACCATGAAAAATGTCAAAAATAACAAATTTCAAGATGGCAAATGTCAAAGATGTCAAATGACAAATGTCACAATGCTAAATGTCAAAAATGAAAAGTGTGACCATGAAAAATGTCAAAAATGGCAAATTTCAAGATGGCAAATGTCAAAGATGTCAAATGACAAATGTCACAATGCTAAATGTCAAAAATGAAAAGTGTCACCATGAAAAATGTCAAAAATAACAAATTTCAAGATGGCAAATGTCAAAGATGTCAAATGACAAATGTCACAATGCTAAATGTCAAAAATGAAAAGTGTCACCATGAAAAATGTCAAAAATGACAAATTTCAAGATGGCAAATGTCAAAACTGACAAATGTCACAATGCTAAATGTCAAAAATGAAAAGTGTCACCATGAAAAATGTCAAAAATGACAAATTTCAAGATGGCAAATGTCAAAGATGTCAAATGACAAATGTCACAATGCTAAATGTCAAAAATAAAAAGTGTTACCATGAAAAATGTCAAAAATAACAAATTTCAAGATGGCAAATGTCAAAGATGTCAAATGACAAATGTCACAATGCTAAATGTTAAAAATGAAAAGTGTCACCATGTAAAATGTCAAAAATAACAAATTTCAAGATGGCAAATGTCAAAGATGTCAAATGACAAATGTCACAATGCTAAATGTCAAAAATGACAAATTTCAAGATGGCAAATGTCTAAGATGTCAAATGACAAATGTCACAATGTTAAATGTCAAAAATGAAAAGTGTCACCATGAAAAATGTCAAAAATGACAAATTTCAAGATGGCAAATGTCAAAACTGACAAATGTCACAATGCTAAATGTCAAAAATGAAAAGTGTCACCATAAAAAATGTCAAAAATAACAAATTTCAAGATGGCAAATGTCAAAGATGTCAAATGACAAATGTCACAATGATAAACGTCAAAAATGACAAATTTCAAGATGGCAAATGTCAAAGATGTCAAATGACAAATGTCAAAAATGAAAAGTGTCACCATGAAAAATGTCAAAAATGACAAATTTCAAGATGGCAAATGTCAAAGATGTCAAATGAAAAATGTCACAATGCTAAATGTCAAAAATGAAAAGTGTCACCATGAAAAATGTCAAAAATAACAAATTTCAAGATGGCAAATATCAAAGATGTCAAATGACAAATGTCACAATGCTAAATGTCAAAAATGAAAAGTGTTACCATGAAAAATGTCAAAAATGACAAATTTCAAGATGGCAAATGTCAAAGATGTCAAATGACAAATGTCACAATGCTAAATGTCAAAAATGAAAAGTGTCACCATGAAAAATGTCAAAAATAACTAATTTCAAGATGGCAAATGTCAAAGATGTCAAATGACAAATGTCACAATGCTAAATGTCAAAAATGAAAAGTGTCAAAAATGACAAATTTCAAGATGGCAAATGTCAAAGATGTCAAATGACAAATTTCACAATGCTAAATGTCAAAAATGAAAAGTGTCACCATGAAAAATGTCAAAAATAACAAATTTCAAGATGGCAAATGTCAAAGATGTCAAATGACAAATGTCACAATGCTAAATGTCAAAAATGAAAAGTGTCACCATGAAAAATGTCAAAAATGACAAATTTCAAGATGGCAAATGTCAAAGATGTCAAATGACAAATGTCACAATGCTAAATGTCAAAAATGAAAAGTGTCACCATGAAAAATGTCAAAAATAACAAATTTCAAGATGGCAAATGTCAAAGATGTCAAATGACAAATGTCACAATACTAAATGTCAAAAATAAAAAGTGTCACCATGAAAAATGTCAAAAATAACAAATTTTAAGATGGCAAATGTCAAAGATGTCAAATGACAAATGTCACAATGCTAAATGTCAAAAATGAAAAGTGTCACCATGAAAAATGTCAAAAATGACAAATTTCAAGATGGCAAATGTCAAAGATGTCAAATGACAAATGTCACAATGCTAAATGTCAAAAATGAAAAGTGTCACCATGAAAAATGTCAAAAATAACAAATTTCAAGATGGCAAATGTCAAAGATGTCAAATGACAAATGTCACAATGCTAAATGTCAAAAATAAAAAGTGTCACCATGAAAAATGTCAAAAATGACAAATTTCAAGATGGCAAATGTCAAAGATGTCAAATGACAAATGTCACAATGCTAAATGTCAAAAATGAAAAGTGTCACCATGAAAAATGTCAAAAATAACAAATTTCAAGATGGCAAATGTCAAAGATGTCAAATGACAAATGTCACAATGCTAAATGTCAAAAATGAAAAGTGTCACCATGAAAAATGTCAAAAATGACAAATTTCAAGATGGCAAATGTCAAAGATGTCAAATGACAAATGTCACAATGCTAAATGTCAAAAATAAAAAGTGTCACCATGAAAAATGTCAAAAATAACAAATTTCAAGATGGCAAATGTCAAAGATGTCAAATGACAAATGTCACAATGCTAAATGTTAAAAATGAAAAGTGTCACCATGAAAAATGTCAAAAATAACAAATTTCAAGATGGCAAATGTCAAAGATGTCAAATGACAAATGTCACAATGCTAAATGTCAAAAATGACAAATTTCAAGATGGCAAATGTCTAAGATGTCAAATGACAAATGTCACAATGTTAAATGTCAAAAATGAAAAGTGTCACCATAAAAAATGTCAAAAATGACAAATTTCAAGATGGCAAATGTCAATACTGACAAATGTCACAATGCTAAATGTCAAAAATGAAAAGTGTCACCATAAAAAATGTCAAAAATAACAAATTTCAAGATGGCAAATGTCAAAGATGTCAAATGACAAATGTCACAATGCTAAATGTCAAAAATGACAAATTTCAAGATGGCAAATGTCTAAGATGTCAAATGACAAATGTCACAATGTTAAATGTCAAAAATGAAAAGTGTCACCATGAAAAATGTCAAAAATGACAAATTTCAAGATGGCAAATGTCAAAGATGTCAAATGACAAATGTCACAATGCTAAATGTCAAAAATGAAAAGTGTCACCATGAAAAATGTTAAAAATGACAAATTTCAAGATGGCAAATGTCAAAGATGTCAAATGACAAATGTCACAATGCTAAATGTCAAAAATGAAAAGTGTCAAAAATGACAAATTTCAAGATGGCAAATGTCTAAGATGTCAAATGACAAATGTCACAATGCTAAATGTCAAAAATGAAAAGTGTCACCGTGAAAAATGTCAAAAATGACAAATTTCAAGATGGCAAATGTCAAAGATGTCAAATGACAAATGTCACAATGCTAAATGTCAAAAATGAAAAGTGTCACCATGAAAAATGTCAAAAATAACAAATTTCAAGATGGCAAATGTCAAAGATGTCAAATGACAAATGTCACAATGCTAAATGTCAAAAATGAAAAGTGTCACCATGAAAAATGTCAAAAATGACAAATTTCAAGATGGCAAATGTCAAAGATGTCAAATGACAAATGTCACAATGCTAAATGTCAAAAATGAAAAGTGTCACCATGAAAAATGTCAAAAATGACAAATTTCAAGATGGCAAATGTCAAAGATGTCAAATGACAAATGTCACAATGCTAAATGTCAAAAATGAAAAGTGTCAAAAATGACAAATTTCAAGATAGCAAATGTCAAAGATGTCAAATGACAAATGTCACAATGCTAAATGTTAAAAATGAAAAGTGTCAAAAATGACAAATTTCAAGATGGCAAATGTCAAAGATGTCAAATGACAAATGTCACAATGCTAAATGTCAAAAATGAAAAGTGTCACCATGAAAAATGTCAAAAATGACAAAGTTCAAGATGGCAAATGTCAAAGATGTCAAATGACAAATTTCACAGATGTCAAATGACAAATGTCACAATGCTAAATGTCAAAAATGAAAAGTGTCAGAAATGACAAATTTCAAGATGGCAAATGTCTAAGATGTCAAATGACAAATGTCACAATGCTAAATGTCAAAAATGAAAAGTGTCACCGTGAAAAATGTCAAAAATGACAAATTTCAAGATGGCAAATGTCAAAGATGTCAAATGACAAATGTCACAATGCTAAATGTCAAAAATGAAAAGTGTCACCATGAAAAATGTCAAAAATAACAAATTTCAAGATGGCAAATGTCAAAGATGTCAAATGACAAATGTCACAATGCTAAATGTCAAAAATGAAAAGTGTCACCATGAAAAATGTCAAAAATGAAAAATTTCAAAATGGCAAATGTCAAAACTAACAAATGTCACAATGCTAAATGTCAAAAATGAAAAGTGTCACCATGAAAAATGTCAAAAATAACAAATTTCAAGATGGCAAATGTCAAAGATGTCAAATGACAAATGTCACAATGCTAAATGTCAAAAATGACAAATTTCAAGATGGCAAATGTCTAAGATGTCAAATGACAAATGTCACAATGCTAAATGTCAAAAATGAAAAGTGTCACCATGAAAAAGGTCAAAAATGACAAATTTCAAGATGGCAAATGTCCAAGATGTCAAATGACAACTGTCACAATGCTAAATGTCAAAAATGAAAAGTGTCACCATGAAAAATGTCAAAAATGGCAAATTTCAAGATGGCAAATGTCAAAGATGTCAAATGACAAATGTCACAATGCTAAATGTCAAAAATGAAAAGTGTCACCATGAAAAATGTCAAAAATGACAAATTTCAAGATGGCAAATGTCAAAGATGTCAAATGACAAATGTCACAATGCTAAATGTCAAAAATGAAAAGTGTCAAAAATGACAAATTTCAAGATGGCAAATGTCTAAGATGTCAAATGACAAATGTCACAATGCTAAATGTCAAAAATGAAAAGTGTCACCGTGAAAAATGTCAAAAATGACAAATTTCAAGATGGCAAATGTCAAAGATGTCAAATGACAAATGTCACAATGCTAAATGTCAAAAATGAAAAGTGTCACCATGAAAAATGTCAAAAATGACAAATTTCAAGATGGCAAATGTCCAAGATGTCAAATGACAAATGTCACAATGCTAAATGTCAAAAATGAAAAGTGTCCCCATGAAAAATGTCAATAATGACAAATTTCAAGATGGCAAATGTCAAAGATGTCAAATGACAAATGTCACAATGCTAAATGTCAAAAATGAAAAGTGTCACCATGAAAAATGTCAAAAATGACAAATTTCAAGATGGCAAATGTCAAAGATGTCAAATGACAAATGTCACAATGCTAAATGTCAAAAATGAAAAGTGTCAAAAATGACAAATTTCAAGATGGCAAATGTCAAAGATGTCAAATGACAAATGTCACAATGCTAAATGTCAAAAATGAAAAGTGTCACCATAAAAAATGTCAAAAATAACAAAGTTCAAGATGGCAAATGTCAAAGATGTCAAATGACAGATGTCACAATGCTAAATGTCAAAAATGAAAAGTGTCAAAAATGACAAATTTCAAGATGGCAAATGTCAAAGATGTCAAATGACAAATGTCACAATGCTAAATGTCAAAAATGAAAGTGTCACCATGAAAAATGTCAAAAATAACAAATTTCAAATTGGCAAATGTCAAAGATGTCAAATGACAAATGTTACAATGCTAAATGTCAAAAATGAAAAGTGTCACCATGAAAAATGTCAAAAATGACAAATTTCAAGAATGCAAATGTCAAAGATGTCAAATGACAAATGTCACAATGCTAAATGTCAAAAATGAAAAGTGTCACCACGAAAAATGTCAAAAATAACAAATTTCAAGATGGCAAATGTCAAAGATGTCAAATGACAAATGTCACAATGCTAAATGTCAATAATGAAAAGTGTCACCATGAAAAATGTCAAAAATGACAAATTTCAAGATGGCAAATGTCAAAACTGACAAATGTCATAATGCTAAATGTCAAAAATGAAAAGTGTCACCATGAAAAATGTCAAAAATGACAAATTTCAAGATGGCAAATGTCAAAGATGTCAAATGACAACTGTCACAATGCTAAATGTCAAAAATGAAAAGTGTCACCATGAAAAATGTCAAAAATGACAAAGTTCAAGATGGCAAATGTCAAAGATGTCAAATGACAAATGTCACAGATGTCAAATGACAAATGTCACAATGCTAAATGTCAAAAATGAAAAGTGTCAGAAATGACAAATTTCAAGATGGCAAATGTCTAAGATGTCAAATGACAAATGTCACAATGCTAAATGTCAAAAATGAAAAGTGTCACCGGGAAAAATGTCAAAAATGACAAATTTCAAGATGGCAAATGTCAAAGATGTCAAATGACAAATGTCACAATGCTAAATGTCAAAAATGAAAAGTGTCACCATAAAATGTCAAAAATAACAAATTTCAAGATGGCAAATGTCAAAGATGTCAAATGACAAATGTCACAATGCTAAATGTCAATAATGAAAAGTGTCACCATAAAAAATGTCAAAAATAACAAAGTTCAAGATGGCAAATGTCAAAGATGTCAAATGACAGATGTCACAATGCTAAATGTCAAAAATGAAAAGTGTCAAAAATGACAAATTTCAAGATGGCAAATGTCAAAGATGTCAAATGACAAATGTCACAATGCTAAATGTCAAAAATGAAAAGTGTCACCATGAAAAATGTCAAAAATGACAAAGTTCAAGATGGCAAATGTCAAAGATGTCAAATGACAAATGTCACAGATGTCAAATGACAAATGTCACAATGCTAAATGTCAAAAATGAAAAGTGTCAGAAATGACAAATTTCAAGATGGCAAATGTCTAAGATGTCAAATGACAAATGTCACAATGCTAAATGTCAAAAATGAAAAGTGTCACCGTGAAAAATGTCAAAAATGACAAATTTCAAGATGGCAAATGTCAAAGATGTCAAATGACAAATGTCACAATGCTAAATGTCAAAAATGAAAAGTGTCACCATAAAATGTCAAAAATAACAAATTTCAAGATGGCAAATGTCAAAGATGTCAAATGACAAATGTCACAATGCTAAATGTCAAAAATGAAAAGTGTCACCATGAAAAATGTCAAAAATGAAAAATTTCAAAATGGCAAATGTCAAAACTAACAAATGTCACAATGCTAAATGTCAAAAATGAAAAGTGTCACCATGAAAAATGTCAAAAATAACAAATTTAAAGATGGCAAATGTCAAAGATGTCAAATGACAAATGTCACAATGCTAAATGTCAAAAATGACAAATTTCAATATGGCAAATGTCTAAGATGTCAAATGACAAATGTCACAATGCTAAATGTCAAAAATGAAAAGTGTCACCATGAAAAAGGTCAAAAATGACAAATTTCAAGATGGCAAATGTCCAAGATGTCAAATGACAACTGTCACAATGCTAAATGTCAAAAATGAAAAGTGTCACCATGAAAAATGTCAAAAATAACAAATTTCAAGATGGCAAATGTCAAAGATGTCAAATGACAAATGTCACAATGCTAAATGTCAAAAATGAAAAGTGTCACCATGAAAAATGTCAAAAATGACAAATTTCAAGATGGCAAATATCAAAGATGTCAAATGACAAATTTCACAATGCTAAATGTCAAAAATGAAAAGTGTCACCATGAAAAATGTCAAAAATAACAAATTTCAAGATGGCAAATGTCAAAGATGTCAAATGACAAATGTCACAATGCTAAATGTCAAAAATGAAAAGTGTCACCATGAAAAATGTCAAAAATGACAAATTTCAAGATGGCAAATGTCAAAGATGTCAAATGACAAATGTCACAATGCTAAATGTCAAAAATGAAAAGTGTCATCATGAAAAATGTCAAAAATAACAAATTTCAAGATGGCAAATGTCAAAGATGTCAAATGACAAATGTCACAATGCTAAATGTCAAAAATGAAAAGTGTGACCATGAAAAATGTCAAAAATGGCAAATTTCAAGATGGCAAATGTCAAAGATGTCAAATGACAAATGTCACAATGCTAAATGTCAAAAATGAAAAGTGTCACCATGAAAAATGTCAAAAATAACAAATTTCAAGATGGCAAATGTCAAAGATGTCAAATGACAAATGTCACAATGCTAAATGTCAAAAATGAAAAGTGTCACCATGAAAAATGTCAAAAATGACAAATTTCAAGATGGCAAATGTCAAAACTGACAAATGTCACAATGCTAAATGTCAAAAATGAAAAGTGTCACCATGAAAAATGTCAAAAATGACAAATTTCAAGATGGCAAATGTCAAAGATGTCAAATGACAAATGTCACAATGCTAAATGTCAAAAATAAAAAGTGTTACCATGAAAAATGTCAAAAATAACAAATTTCAAGATGGCAAATGTCAAAGATGTCAAATGACAAATGTCACAATGCTAAATGTTAAAAATGAAAAGTGTCACCATGAAAAATGTCAAAAATAACAAATTTCAAGATGGCAAATGTCAAAGATGTCAAATGACAAATGTCACAATGCTAAATGTCAAAAATGACAAATTTCAAGATGGCAAATGTCTAAGATGTCAAATGACAAATGTCACAATGTTAAATGTCAAAAATGAAAAGTGTCACCATGAAAAATGTCAAAAATGACAAATTTCAAGATGGCAAATGTCAAAACTGACAAATGTCACAATGCTAAATGTCAAAAATGAAAAGTGTCACCATAAAAAATGTCAAAAATAACAAATTTCAAGATGGCAAATGTCAAAGATGTCAAATGACAAATGTCACAATGCTAAACGTCAAAAATGACAAATTTCAAGATGGCAAATGTCAAAGATGTCAAATGACAAATGTCAAAAATGAAAAGTGTCACCATGAAAAATGTCAAAAATGACAAATTTCAAGATGGCAAATGTCAAAGATGTCAAATGAAAAATGTCACAATGCTAAATGTCAAAAATGAAAAGTGTCACCATGAAAAATGTCAAAAATAACAAATTTCAAGATGGCAAATGTCAAAGATGTCAAATGACAAATGTCACAATGCTAAATGTCAAAAATGAAAAGTGTTACCATGAAAAATGTCAAAAATGACAAATTTCAAGATGGCAAATGTCAAAGATGTCAAATGACAAATGTCACAATGCTAAATGTCAAAAATGAAAAGTGTCACCATGAAAAATGTCAAAAATAACTAATTTCAAGATGGCAAATGTCAAAGATGTCAAATGACAAATGTCACAATGCTAAATGTCAAAAATGAAAAGTGTCAAAAATGACAAATTTCAAGATGGCAAATGTCAAAGATGTCAAATGACAAATTTCACAATGCTAAATGTCAAAAATGAAAAGTGTCACCATGAAAAATGTCAAAAATAACAAATTTCAAGATGGCAAATGTCAAAGATGTCAAATGACAAATGTCACAATGCTAAATGTCAAAAATGAAAAGTGTCACCATGAAAAATGTCAAAAATGACAAATTTCAAGATGGCAAATGTCAAAGATGTCAAATGACAAATGTCACAATGCTAAATGTCAAAAATGAAAAGTGTCACCATGAAAAATGTCAAAAATAACAAATTTCAAGATGGCAAATGTCAAAGATGTCAAATGACAAATGTCACAATGCTAAATGTCAAAAATAAAAAGTGTCACCATGAAAAATGTCAAAAATAACAATTTTCAAGATGGCAAATGTCAAAACTGACAAATGTCACAATGCTAAATGTCAAAAATGAAAAGTGTCACCATGAAAAATGTCAAAAATGACAAATTTCAAGATGGCAAATGTCAAAGATGTCAAATGACAAATGTCACAATGCTAAATGTCAAAAATAAAAAGTGTCACCATGAAAAATGTCAAAAATAACAAATTTCAAGATGGCAAATGTCAAAGATGTCAAATGACAAATGTCACAATGCTAAATGTTAAAAATGAAAAGTGTCACCATGAAAAATGTCAAAAATAACAAATTTCAAGATGGCAAATGTCAAAGATGTCAAATGACAAATGTCACAATGCTAAATGTCAAAAATGGCAAATTTCAAGATAGCAAATGTCTAAGATGTCAAATGACAAATGTCACAATGTTAAATGTCAAAAATGAAAAGTGTCACCATAAAAAATGTCAAAAATGACAAATTTCAAGATGGCAAATGTCAATACTGACAAATGTCACAATGCTAAATGTCAAAAATGAAAAGTGTCACCATAAAAAATGTCAAAAATAACAAATTTCAAGATGGCAAATGTCAAAGATGTCAAATGACAAATGTCACAATGCTAAATGTCAAAAATGACAAATTTCAAGATGGCAAATGTCTAAGATGTCAAATGACAAATGTCACAATGTTAAATGTCAAAAATGAAAAGTGTCACCATGAAAAATGTCAAAAATGACAAATTTCAAGATGGCAAATGTCAAAGATGTCAAATGACAAATGTCACAATGCTAAATGTCAAAAATGAAAAGTGTCACCATGAAAAATGTCAAAAATGACAAATTTCAAGATGGCAAATGTCAAATGACAAATGTCACAATGCTAAATGTCAAAAATGAAAAGTGTCAAAAATGACAAATTTCAAGATGGCAAATGTCTAAGATGTCAAATGACAAATGTCACAATGCTAAATGTCAAAAATGAAAAGTGTCACCGTGAAAAATGTCAAAAATGACAAATTTCAAGATGGCAAATGTCAAAGATGTCAAATGACAAATGTCACAATGCTAAATGTCAAAAATGAAAAGTGTCACCATGAAAAATGTCAAAAATAACAAATTTCAAGATGGCAAATGTCAAAGATGTCAAATGACAAATGTCACAATGCTAAATGTCAAAAATGAAAAGTGTCACCATGAAAAATGTCAAAAATGACAAATTTCAAGATGGCAAATGTCAAAGATGTCAAATGACAAATGTCACAATGCTAAATGTCAAAAATGAAAAGTGTCACCATGAAAAATGTCAAAAATGACAAATTTCAAGATGGCAAATGTCAAAGATGTCAAATGACAAATGTCACAATGCTAAATGTCAAAAATGAAAAGTGTCAAAAATGACAAATTTCAAGATAGCAAATGTCAAAGATGTCAAATGACAAATGTCACAATGCTAAATGTTAAAAATGAAAAGTGTCAAAAATGACAAATTTCAAGATGGCAAATGTCAAAGATGTCAAATGACAAATGTCACAATGCTAAATGTCAAAAATGAAAAGTGTCACCATGAAAAATGTCAAAAATGACAAAGTTCAAGATGGCAAATGTCAAAGATGTCAAATGACAAATTTCACAGATGTCAAATGACAAATGTCACAATGCTAAATGTCAAAAATGAAAAGTGTCAGAAATGACAAATTTCAAGATGGCAAATGTCTAAGATGTCAAATGACAAATGTCACAATGCTAAATGTCAAAAATGAAAAGTGTCACCGTGAAAAATGTCAAAAATGACAAATTTCAAGATGGCAAATGTCAAAGATGTCAAATGACAAATGTCACAATGCTAAATGTCAAAAATGAAAAGTGTCACCATGAAAAATGTCAAAAATAACAAATTTCAAGATAGCAAATGTCAAAGATGTCAAATGACAAATATCACAATGCTAAATGTCAAAAATGAAAAGTGTCACCATGAAAAATGTCAAAAATGAAAAATTTCAGAATGGCAAATGTCAAAACTAACAAATGTCACAATGCTAAATGTCAAAAATGAAAAGTGTCACCATGAAAAATGTCAAAAATAACAAATTTCAAGATGGCAAATGTCAAAGATGTCAAATGACAAATGTCACAATGCTAAATGTCAAAAATGACAAATTTCAAGATGGCAAATGTCTAAGATGTCAAATGACAAATGTCACAATGCTAAATGTCAAAAATGAAAAGTGTCACCATGAAAAAGGTCAAAAATGACAAATTTCAAGATGGCAAATGTCCAAGATGTCAAATGACAACTGTCACAATGCTAAATGTCAAAAATGAAAAGTGTCACCATGAAAAATGTCAAAAATGGCAAATTTCAAGATGGCAAATGTCAAAGATGTCAAATGACAAATGTCACAATGCTAAATGTCAAAAATGAAAAGTGTCACCATGAAAAATGTCAAAAATGACAAATTTCAAGATGGCAAATGTCAAAGATGTCAAATGACAAATGTCACAATGCTAAATGTCAAAAATGAAAAGTGTCAAAAATGACAAATTTCAAGATGGCAAATGTCTAAGATGTCAAATGACAAATGTCACAATGCTAAATGTCAAAAATGAAAAGTGTCACCGTGAAAAATGTCAAAAATGACAAATTTCAAGATGGCAAATGTCAAAGATGTCAAATGACAAATGTCACAATGCTAAATGTCAAAAATGAAAAGTGTCACCATGAAAAATGTCAAAAATGACAAATTTCAAGATGGCAAATGTCCAAGATGTCAAATGACAAATGTCACAATGCTAAATGTCAAAAATGAAAAGTGTCCCCATGAAAAATGTCAATAATGACAAATTTCAAGATGGCAAATGTCAAAGATGTCAAATGACAAATGTCACAATGCTAAATGTCAAAAATGAAAAGTGTCACCATGAAAAATGTCAAAAATGACAAATTTCAAGATGGCAAATGTCAAAGATGTCAAATGACAAATGTCACAATGCTAAATGTCAAAAATGAAAAGTGTCAAAAATGACAAATTTCAAGATGGCAAATGTCAAAGATGTCAAATGACAAATGTCACAATGCTAAATGTCAAAAATGAAAAGTGTCACCATAAAAAATGTCAAAAATAACAAAGTTCAAGATGGCAAATGTCAAAGATGTCAAATGACAGATGTCACAATGCTAAATGTCAAAAATGAAAAGTGTCAAAAATGACAAATTTCAAGATGGCAAATGTCAAAGATGTCAAATGACAAATGTCACAATGCTAAATGTCAAAAATGAAAGTGTCACCATGAAAAATGTCAAAAATAACAAATTTCAAATTGGCAAATGTCAAAGATGTCAAATGACAAATGTTACAATGCTAAATGTTAAAAATGAAAAGTGTCACCATGAAAAATGTCAAAAATGACAAATTTCAAGAATGCAAATGTCAAAGATGTCAAATGACAAATGTCACAATGCTAAATGTCAAAAATGAAAAGTGTCACCACGAAAAATGTCAAAAATAACAAATTTCAAGATGGCAAATGTCAAAGATGTCAAATGACAAATGTCACAATGCTAAATGTCAATAATGAAAAGTGTCACCATGAAAAATGTCAAAAATAACAAATTTCAAGATGGCAAATGTCAAAACTGACAAATGTCATAATGCTAAATGTCAAAAATGAAAAGTGTCACCATGAAAAATGTCAAAAATGACAAATTTCAAGATGGCAAATGTCAAAGATGTCAAATGACAACTGTCACAATGCTAAATGTCAAAAATGAAAAGTGTCACCATGAAAAATGTCAAAAATGACAAAGTTCAAGATGGCAAATGTCAAAGATGTCAAATAACAAATGTCACAGATGTCAAATGACAAATGTCACAATGCTAAATGTCAAAAATGAAAAGTGTCAGAAATGACAAATTTCAAGATGGCAAATGTCTAAGATGTCAAATGACAAATGTCACAATGCTAAATGTCAAAAATGAAAAGTGTCACCGTGAAAAATGTCAAAAATGACAAATTTCAAGATGGCAAATGTCAAAGATGTCAAATGACAAATGTCACAATGCTAAATGTCAAAAATGAAAAGTGTCACCATAAAATGTCAAAAATAACAAATTTCAAGATGGCAAATGTCAAAGATGTCAAATGACAAATGTCACAATGCTAAATGTCAATAATGAAAAGTGTCACCATAAAAAATGTCAAAAATAACAAAGTTCAAGATGGCAAATGTCAAAGATGTCAAATGACAGATGTCACAATGCTAAATGTCAAAAATGAAAAGTGTCAAAAATGACAAATTTCAAGATGGCAAATGTCAAAGATGTCAAATGACAAATGTCACAATGCTAAATGTCAAAAATGAAAAGTGTCACCATGAAAAATGTCAAAAATGACAAAGTTCAAGATGGCAAATGTCAAAGATGTCAAATGACAAATGTCACAGATGTCAAATGACAAATGTCACAATGCTAAATGTCAAAAATGAAAAGTGTCAGAAATGACAAATTTCAAGATGGCAAATGTCTAAGATGTCAAATGACAAATGTCACAATGCTAAATGTCAAAATTGAAAAGTGTCACCGTGAAAAATGTCAAAAATGACAAATTTCAAGATGGCAAATGTCAAAGATGTCAAATGACAAATGTCACAATGCTAAATGTCAAAAATGAAAAGTGTCACCATAAAATGTCAAAAATAACAAATTTCAAGATGGCAAATGTCAAAGATGTCAAATGACAAATGTCACAATGCTAAATGTCAAAAATGAAAAGTGTCACCATGAAAAATGTCAAAAATGAAAAATTTCAAAATGGCAAATGTCAAAACTAACAAATGTCACAATGCTAAATGTCAAAAATAAAAAGTGTCACCATGAAAAATGTCAAAAATAACAAATTTAAAGATGGCAAATGTCAAAGATGTCAAATGACAAATGTCACAATGCTAAATGTCAAAAATGACAAATTTCAATATGGCAAATGTCTAAGATGTCAAATGACAAATGTCACAATGCTAAATGTCAAAAATGAAAAGTGTCACCATGAAAAAGGTCAAAAATGACAAATTTCAAGATGGCAAATGTCCAAGATGTCAAATGACAACTGTCACAATGCTAAATGTCAAAAATGAAAAGTGTCACCATGAAAAATGTCAAAAATAACAAATTTCAAGATGGCAAATGTCAAAGATGTCAAATGACAAATGTCACAATGCTAAATGTCAAAAATGAAAAGTGTCACCATGAAAAATGTCAAAAATAACTAATTTCAAGATGGCAAATGTCAAAGATGTCAAATGACAAATGTCACAATGCTAAATGTCAAAAATGAAAAGTGTCAAAAATGACAAATTTCAAGATGGCAAATGTCAAAGATGTCAAATGACAAATTTCACAATGCTAAATGTCAAAAATGAAAAGTGTCACCATGAAAAATGTCAAAAATAACAAATTTCAAGATGGCAAATGTCAAAGATGTCAAATGACAAATGTCACAATGCTAAATGTCAAAAATGAAAAGTGTCACCATGAAAAATGTCAAAAATGACAAATTTCAAGATGGCAAATGTCAAAGATGTCAAATGAAAAATGTCACAATGCTAAATGTCAAAAATGAAAAGTGTCACCATGAAAAATGTCAAAAATAACAAATTTCAAGATGGCAAATGTCAAAGATGTCAAATGACAAATGTCACAATGCTAAATGTCAAAAATGAAAAGTGTTACCATGAAAAATGTCAAAAATGACAAATTTCAAGATGGCAAATGTCAAAGATGTCAAATGACAAATGTCACAATGCTAAATGTCAAAAATGAAAAGTGTCACCATGAAAAATGTCAAAAATAACTAATTTCAAGATGGCAAATGTCAAAGATGTCAAATGACAAATGTCACAATGCTAAATGTCAAAAATGAAAAGTGTCAAAAATGACAAATTTCAAGATGGCAAATGTCAAAGATGTCAAATGACAAATTTCACAATGCTAAATGTCAAAAATGAAAAGTGTCACCATGAAAAATGTCAAAAATAACAAATTTCAAGATGGCAAATGTCAAAGATGTCAAATGACAAATGTCACAATGCTAAATGTCAAAAATGAAAAGTGTCACCATGAAAAATGTCAAAAATGACAAATTTCAAGATGGCAAATGTCAAAGATGTCAAATGACAAATGTCACAATGCTAAATGTCAAAAATGAAAAGTGTCACCATGAAAAATGTCAAAAATAACAAATTTCAAGATGGCAAATGTCAAAGATGTCAAATGACAAATGTCACAATGCTAAATGTCAAAAATAAAAAGTGTCACCATGAAAAATGTCAAAAATAACAATTTTCAAGATGGCAAATGTCAAAACTGACAAATGTCACAATGCTCAATGTCAAAAATGAAAAGTGTCACCATGAAAAATGTCAAAAATGACAAATTTCAAGATGGCAAATGTCAAAGATGTCAAATGACAAATGTCACAATGCTAAATGTCAAAAATAAAAAGTGTCACCATGAAAAATGTCAAAAATAACAAATTTCAAGATGGCAAATGTCAAAGATGTCAAATGACAAATGTCACAATGCTAAATGTTAAAAATGAAAAGTGTCACCATGAAAAATGTCAAAAATAACAAATTTCAAGATGGCAAATGTCAAAGATGTCAAATGACAAATGTCACAATGCTAAATGTCAAAAATGGCAAATTTCAAGATAGCAAATGTCTAAGATGTCAAATGACAAATGTCACAATGTTAAATGTCAAAAATGAAAAGTGTCACCATAAAAAATGTCAAAAATGACAAATTTCAAGATGGCAAATGTCAATACTGACAAATGTCACAATGCTAAATGTCAAAAATGAAAAGTGTCACCATAAAAAATGTCAAAAATAACAAATTTCAAGATGGCAAATGTCAAAGATGTCAAATGACAAATGTCACAATGCTAAATGTCAAAAATGACAAATTTCAAGATGGCAAATGTCTAAGATGTCAAATGACAAATGTCACAATGTTAAATGTCAAAAATGAAAAGTGTCACCATGAAAAATGTCAAAAATGACAAATTTCAAGATGGCAAATGTCAAAGATGTCAAATGACAAATGTCACAATGCTAAATGTCAAAAATGAAAAGTGTCACCATGAAAAATGTCAAAAATGACAAATTTCAAGATGGCAAATGTCAAATGACAAATGTCACAATGCTAAATGTCAAAAATGAAAAGTGTCAAAAATGACAAATTTCAAGATGGCAAATGTCTAAGATGTCAAATGACAAATGTCACAATGCTAAATGTCAAAAATGAAAAGTGTCACCGTGAAAAATGTCAAAAATGACAAATTTCAAGATGGCAAATGTCAAAGATGTCAAATGACAAATGTCACAATGCTAAATGTCAAAAATGAAAAGTGTCACCATGAAAAATGTCAAAAATAACAAATTTCAAGATGGCAAATGTCAAAGATGTCAAA
Organism: Altica lythri; assembly: GCA_964028335.1. Classification (NCBI taxonomy): domain Eukaryota; kingdom Metazoa; phylum Arthropoda; class Insecta; order Coleoptera; family Chrysomelidae; genus Altica; species Altica lythri. Next base: position 13,745,940 of record OZ034800.1, on the reverse strand, counting down.
TGACAAATGTCACAATGCTAAATGTCAAAAATGAAAAGTGTCACCATGAAAAATGTCAAAAATGACAAATTTCAAGATGGCAAATGTCAAAGATGTCAAATGACAAATGTCACAATGCTAAATGTCAAAAATGAAAAGTGTCACCATGAAAAATGTCAAAAATGACAAATTTCAAGATGGCAAATGTCAAAGATGTCAAATGACAAATGTCACAATGCTAAATGTCAAAAATGAAAAGTGTCAAAAATGACAAATTTCAAGATAGCAAATGTCAAAGATGTCAAATGACAAATGTCACAATGCTAAATGTTAAAAATGAAAAGTGTCAAAAATGACAAATTTCAAGATGGCAAATGTCAAAGATGTCAAATGACAAATGTCACAATGCTAAATGTCAAAAATGAAAAGTGTCACCATGAAAAATGTCAAAAATGACAAAGTTCAAGATGGCAAATGTCAAAGATGTCAAATGACAAATTTCACAGATGTCAAATGACAAATGTCACAATGCTAAATGTCAAAAATGAAAAGTGTCAGAAATGACAAATTTCAAGATGGCAAATGTCTAAGATGTCAAATGACAAATGTCACAATGCTAAATGTCAAAAATGAAAAGTGTCACCGTGAAAAATGTCAAAAATGACAAATTTCAAGATGGCAAATGTCAAAGATGTCAAATGACAAATGTCACAATGCTAAATGTCAAAAATGAAAAGTGTCACCATGAAAAATGTCAAAAATAACAAATTTCAAGATAGCAAATGTCAAAGATGTCAAATGACAAATATCACAATGCTAAATGTCAAAAATGAAAAGTGTCACCATGAAAAATGTCAAAAATGAAAAATTTCAGAATGGCAAATGTCAAAACTAACAAATGTCACAATGCTAAATGTCAAAAATGAAAAGTGTCACCATGAAAAATGTCAAAAATAACAAATTTCAAGATGGCAAATGTCAAAGATGTCAAATGACAAATGTCACAATGCTAAATGTCAAAAATGACAAATTTCAAGATGGCAAATGTCTAAGATGTCAAATGACAAATGTCACAATGCTAAATGTCAAAAATGAAAAGTGTCACCATGAAAAAGGTCAAAAATGACAAATTTCAAGATGGCAAATGTCCAAGATGTCAAATGACAACTGTCACAATGCTAAATGTCAAAAATGAAAAGTGTCACCATGAAAAATGTCAAAAATGGCAAATTTCAAGATGGCAAATGTCAAAGATGTCAAATGACAAATGTCACAATGCTAAATGTCAAAAATGAAAAGTGTCACCATGAAAAATGTCAAAAATGACAAATTTCAAGATGGCAAATGTCAAAGATGTCAAATGACAAATGTCACAATGCTAAATGTCAAAAATGAAAAGTGTCAAAAATGACAAATTTCAAGATGGCAAATGTCTAAGATGTCAAATGACAAATGTCACAATGCTAAATGTCAAAAATGAAAAGTGTCACCGTGAAAAATGTCAAAAATGACAAATTTCAAGATGGCAAATGTCAAAGATGTCAAATGACAAATGTCACAATGCTAAATGTCAAAAATGAAAAGTGTCACCATGAAAAATGTCAAAAATGACAAATTTCAAGATGGCAAATGTCCAAGATGTCAAATGACAAATGTCACAATGCTAAATGTCAAAAATGAAAAGTGTCCCCATGAAAAATGTCAATAATGACAAATTTCAAGATGGCAAATGTCAAAGATGTCAAATGACAAATGTCACAATGCTAAATGTCAAAAATGAAAAGTGTCACCATGAAAAATGTCAAAAATGACAAATTTCAAGATGGCAAATGTCAAAGATGTCAAATGACAAATGTCACAATGCTAAATGTCAAAAATGAAAAGTGTCAAAAATGACAAATTTCAAGATGGCAAATGTCAAAGATGTCAAATGACAAATGTCACAATGCTAAATGTCAAAAATGAAAAGTGTCACCATAAAAAATGTCAAAAATAACAAAGTTCAAGATGGCAAATGTCAAAGATGTCAAATGACAGATGTCACAATGCTAAATGTCAAAAATGAAAAGTGTCAAAAATGACAAATTTCAAGATGGCAAATGTCAAAGATGTCAAATGACAAATGTCACAATGCTAAATGTCAAAAATGAAAGTGTCACCATGAAAAATGTCAAAAATAACAAATTTCAAATTGGCAAATGTCAAAGATGTCAAATGACAAATGTTACAATGCTAAATGTTAAAAATGAAAAGTGTCACCATGAAAAATGTCAAAAATGACAAATTTCAAGAATGCAAATGTCAAAGATGTCAAATGACAAATGTCACAATGCTAAATGTCAAAAATGAAAAGTGTCACCACGAAAAATGTCAAAAATAACAAATTTCAAGATGGCAAATGTCAAAGATGTCAAATGACAAATGTCACAATGCTAAATGTCAATAATGAAAAGTGTCACCATGAAAAATGTCAAAAATAACAAATTTCAAGATGGCAAATGTCAAAACTGACAAATGTCATAATGCTAAATGTCAAAAATGAAAAGTGTCACCATGAAAAATGTCAAAAATGACAAATTTCAAGATGGCAAATGTCAAAGATGTCAAATGACAACTGTCACAATGCTAAATGTCAAAAATGAAAAGTGTCACCATGAAAAATGTCAAAAATGACAAAGTTCAAGATGGCAAATGTCAAAGATGTCAAATAACAAATGTCACAGATGTCAAATGACAAATGTCACAATGCTAAATGTCAAAAATGAAAAGTGTCAGAAATGACAAATTTCAAGATGGCAAATGTCTAAGATATCAAATGACAAATGTCACAATGCTAAATGTCAAAAATGAAAAGTGTCACCGTGAAAAATGTCAAAAATGACAAATTTCAAGATGGCAAATGTCAAAGATGTCAAATGACAAATGTCACAATGCTAAATGTCAAAAATGAAAAGTGTCACCATAAAATGTCAAAAATAACAAATTTCAAGATGGCAAATGTCAAAGATGTCAAATGACAAATGTCACAATGCTAAATGTCAATAATGAAAAGTGTCACCATAAAAAATGTCAAAAATAACAAAGTTCAAGATGGCAAATGTCAAAGATGTCAAATGACAGATGTCACAATGCTAAATGTCAAAAATGAAAAGTGTCAAAAATGACAAATTTCAAGATGGCAAATGTCAAAGATGTCAAATGACAAATGTCACAATGCTAAATGTCAAAAATGAAAAGTGTCACCATGAAAAATGTCAAAAATGACAAAGTTCAAGATGGCAAATGTCAAAGATGTCAAATGACAAATGTCACAGATGTCAAATGACAAATGTCACAATGCTAAATGTCAAAAATGAAAAGTGTCAGAAATGACAAATTTCAAGATGGCAAATGTCTAAGATGTCAAATGACAAATGTCACAATGCTAAATGTCAAAATTGAAAAGTGTCACCGTGAAAAATGTCAAAAATGACAAATTTCAAGATGGCAAATGTCAAAGATGTCAAATGACAAATGTCACAATGCTAAATGTCAAAAATGAAAAGTGTCACCATAAAATGTCAAAAATAACAAATTTCAAGATGGCAAATGTCAAAGATGTCAAATGACAAATGTCACAATGCTAAATGTCAAAAATGAAAAGTGTCACCATGAAAAATGTCAAAAATGAAAAATTTCAAAATGGCAAATGTCAAAACTAACAAATGTCACAATGCTAAATGTCAAAAATAAAAAGTGTCACCATGAAAAATGTCAAAAATAACAAATTTAAAGATGGCAAATGTCAAAGATGTCAAATGACAAATGTCACAATGCTAAATGTCAAAAATGACAAATTTCAATATGGCAAATGTCTAAGATGTCAAATGACAAATGTCACAATGCTAAATGTCAAAAATGAAAAGTGTCACCATGAAAAAGGTCAAAAATGACAAATTTCAAGATGGCAAATGTCCAAGATGTCAAATGACAACTGTCACAATGCTAAATGTCAAAAATGAAAAGTGTCACCATGAAAAATGTCAAAAATAACAAATTTCAAGATGGCAAATGTCAAAGATGTCAAATGACAAATGTCACAATGCTAAATGTCAAAAATGAAAAGTGTCACCATGAAAAATGTCAAAAATGACAAATTTCAAGATGGCAAATATCAAAGATGTCAAATGACAAATGTCACAATGCTAAATGTCAAAAATGAAAAGTGTCACCATGAAAAATGTCAAAAATGACAAATTTCAAGATGGCAAATGTCAAAGATGTCAAATGACAAATGTCACAATGCTAAATGTCAAAAATGAAAAGTGTCACCATGAAAAATGTCAAAAATAACAAAGTTCAAGATGGCAAATGTCAAAGATGTCAAATGACAGATGTCACAATGCTAAATGTCAGAAATGAAAAGTGTCAAAAATGACAAATTTCAAGATGGCAAATGTCAAAGATGTCAAATGACAAATGTCACAATGCTAAATGTCAAAAATGAAAAGTGTCACCATGAAAAATGTCAAAAATGACAAATTTCAAGATGGCAAATGTCAAAGATGTCAAATGACAAATGTCACAATGCTAAATGTCAAAAATGAAAAGTGTCACCATGAAAAATGTCAAAAATAACAAATTTCAAGATGGCAAATGTCAAAGATGTCAAATGACAAATGTCACAATGCTAAATGTCAAAAATGAAAAGTGTCACCATGAAAAATGTCAAAAATGACAAATTTCAAGATGGCAAATGTCAAAGATGTCAAATGACAAATGTCACAATGCTAAATGTCAAAAATGAAAAGTGTCACCATGAAAAATGTCAAAAATGACAAATTTCAAGATGGCAAATGTCAAAGATGTCAAATGACAAATGTCACAATGCTAAATGTCAAAAATGAAAAGTGTCACCATAAAAAATGTCAAAAATAACAAAGTTCAAGATGGCAAATGTCAAAGATGTCAAATGACAGATGTCACAATGCTAAATGTCAAAAATGAAAAGTGTCAAAAATGACAAATTTCAAGATGGCAAATGTCTAAGATGTCAAATGACAAATGTCACAATGCTGAATGTCAAAAATGACAAATTTCAAGATGGCAAATGTCAAAGTGTCAAATGACAAATGTCACAATGCTAAATGTCAAAAATGAAAAGTGTCACCATGAAAAATGTCAAAAATAACAAATTTCAAGATGGCAAATGTCAAAGATGTCAAATGACAAATGTCACAATGCTAAATGTCAAAAATGAAAAGTGTCAAAAATGACAAATTTCAAGATGGCAAATGTCTAAGATGTCAAATGACAAATGTCACAATGCTAAATGTCAAAAATGAAAAGTGTCACCATGAAAAATGTCAAAAATAACAAATTTCAAGATGGCAAATGTCAAAGATGTCAAATGACAAATGTCACAATGCTAAATGTCAAAAATGACAAATTTCAATATGGCAAATGTCTAAGATGTCAAATGACAAATGTCACAATGCTAAATGTCAAAAATGAAAAGTGTCACCATGAAAAAGGTCAAAAATGACAAATTTCAAGATGGCAAATGTCCAAGATGTCAAATGACAACTGTCACAATGCTAAATGTCAAAAATGAAAAGTGTCACCATGAAAAATGTCAAAAATGGCAAATTTCAAGATGGCAAATGTCAAAGATGTCAAATGACAAATGTCACAATGCTAAATGTCAAAAATGAAAAGTGTCAAAAATGACAAATTTCAAGATGGCAAATGTCTAAGATGTCAAATGACAAATGTCACAATGCTGAATGTCAAAAATGAAAAGTGTCACTGTGAAAAATGTCAAAAATGACAAATTTTAAGATGGCAAATGTCAAAGTGTCAAATGACAAATGTCACAATGCTAAATGTCAAAAATGAAAAGTGTCACCATGAAAATTGTCAAAAATGACAAATTTCAAGATGGCAAATGTCAAAGATGTCAAATGACAAATGTCACAATGCTAAATGTCAAAAATGAAAAGTGTCCCCATAAAAAATGTCAATAATGACAAATTTCAAGATGGCAAATGTCAAAGATGTCAAATGACAAATGTCACAATGCTAAATGTCAAAAATGAGAAGTGTCACCATGAAAAATGTCAAAAATGACAAATTTCAAGATGGCAAATGTCAAAGATGTCAAATGACAAATGTCACAATGCTAAATGTCAAAAATGAAAAGTGTCACCATGAAAAATGACAAATTTCAAGATGGCAAATGTCAAAGATGTCAAATGACAAATGTCACAATGCTAAATGTCAAAAATGAAAAGTGTCACCATGAAAAATGTCAAAAATGACAAATTTCAAGATGGCAAATATCAAAGATGTCAAATGACAAATGTCACAATACTAAATGTCAAAAATGACAAATTTCAAGATGGCAAATGTCAAAGATGTCAAATGACAAATGTCACAATGCTAAATGTCAAAAATGAAAAGTGTCACCATGAAAAATGTCAAAAATGACAAATTTCAAGATGGCAAATGTCAAAGATGTCAAATGACAAATGTCACAATGCTAAATGTCAAAAATGAAAAGTGTCAAAAATGACAAATTTCAAGATGGCAAATGCCTAAGATGTCAAATGACAAATGTCACAATGAGTAATGTCAAAAATGAAAAGTGTCACCATGAAAAATGTCAAAAATGACAAATTTCAAGATGGCAAATGTCAAAGATGTCAAATGACAAATGTCACAATGCTAAATGTTAAAAATGAAAAGTGTCAAAAATGACAAATTTCAAGATGGCAAATGTCAAAGATGTCAAATGACAAATGTCACAATGCTAAATGTCAAAAATGAAAAGTGTCACCATGAAAAATGTCAAAAATGACAAAGTTCAAGATGGCAAATGTCAAAGATGTCAAATGACAAATTTCACAGATGTCAAATGACAAATGTCACAATGCTAAATGTCAAAAATGAAAAGTGTCAGAAATGACAAATTTCAAGATGGCAAATGTCTAAGATGTCAAATGACAAATGTCACAATGCTAAATGTCAAAAATGAAAAGTGTCACCGTGAAAAATGTCAAAAATGACAAATTTCAAGATGGCAAATGTCAAAGATGTCAAATGACAAATGTCACAATGCTAAATGTCAAAAATGAAAAGTGTCACCATGAAAAATGTCAAAAATAACAAATTTCAAGATGGCAAATGTCAAAGATGTCAAATGACAAATGTCACAATGCTAAATGTCAAAAATGAAAAGTGTCACCATGAAAAATGTCAAAAATGAAAAATTTCAAAATGGCAAATGTCAAAACTAACAAATGTCACAATGCTAAATGTCAAAAATGAAAAGTGTCACCATGAAAAATGTCAAAAATAACAAATTTCAAGATGGCAAATGTCAAAGATGTCAAATGACAAATGTCACAATGCTAAATGTCAAAAATGACAAATTTCAAGATGGCAAATGTCTAAGATGTCAAATGACAAATGTCACAATGCTAAATGTCAAAAATGAAAAGTGTCACCATGAAAAAGGTCAAAAATGACAAATTTCAAGATGGCAAATGTCCAAGATGTCAAATGACAACTGTCACAATGCTAAATGTCAAAAATGAAAAGTGTCACCATGAAAAATGTCAAAAATGGCAAATTTCAAGATGGCAAATGTCAAAGATGTCAAATGACAAATGTCACAATGCTAAATGTCAAAAATGAAAAGTGTCAAAAATGACAAATTTCAAGATGGCAAATGTCTAAGATGTCAAATGACAAATGTCACAATGCTGAATGCCAAAAATGAAAAGTGTCACTGTAAAAAATGTCAAAAATGACAAATTTCAAGATGGCAAATGTCAAAGTGTCAAATGACAAATGTCACAATGCTAAATGTCAAAAATGAAAAGTGTCACCATGAAAAATGTCAAAAATGACAAATTTCAAGATGGCAAATGTTAAAGATGTCAAATGACAAATGTCACAATGCTAAATGTCAAAAATGAAAAGTGTCCCCATGAAAAATGTCAATAATGACAAATTTCAAGATGGCAAATGTCAAAGATGTCAAATAACAAATGTCACAATGCTAAATGTCAAAAATGAGAAGTGTCACCATGAAAAATGTCAAAAATGACAAATTTCAAGATGGCAAATGTCAAAGATGTCGAATATGACAAATGTCACAATGCTAAATGTCAAAAATGAAAAGTGTCACCATAAAAAATGTCAAAAATGACAAATTTCAAGATGGCAAATGTCAAAGATGTCAAATGAAAAATGTCACAATGCTAAATGTCAAAAATGAAAAGTGTCAAAAATGACAAATTTCAAGATGGCAAATGTCTAAGATGTCAAATGACAAATGTCACAATGCTAAATGTCAAAAATGAAAAGTGTCACCATGAAAAATGTCAAAAATGACAAATTTCAAGATGGCAAATGTCAAAGATGTCAAATGACAAATGTCACAATGCTAAATGTCAAAAATGAAAAGTGTCACCATGAAAAATGTCAAAAATGACAAATTTCAAGATGGCAAATGTCAAAGATGTCAAATGACAAATGTCACAATGCTAAATGTCAAAAATGAAAAGTGTCACCATGAAAAATGTCAAAAATGACAAAGTTCAAGATGGCAAATGTCAAAACTGACAAATGTCACAAAGCTAAATGTCAAAAATGATAAGTGTCACCATAAAAAATGTCAAAAATGACAAATTTCAAGATGGCAAATGTCAAAGATGTCAAATGACAAATGTCACAATGCTAAATGTCAAAAATGAAAAGCGTCACCATGAAAAATGTCAAAAATGACAAATTTCAAGATGGCAAATGTCAAAGATGTCGAATATGACAAATGTCACGATGCTAAATGTCAAAAATGAAAAGTGTCACCGTGAAAAATGTCACAAATGACAAATTTCAGGATGGCAAATGTCAAAGATGACAAATGACAAATGTCACAATGCTAAATGTCAAAAATGAAAAGTGTCACCATGAAAAATGTCAAAAATGACAAATTTCAAGATGGCAAATATCAAAGATGTCAAATGACAAATGTCACAATGCTAAATGTTAAAAATGACAAATTTCAGGATGGCAAATGTCAAAGATGTCAAATGACAAATGTCACAATGCTAAATGTCAAAAATGAAAAGTGTCACCATAAAATATGTCAAAAATGACAAATTTCAAGATGGCAAATGTCAAAGATGTCAAATGACAAATGTCACCATAAAATGGCAAAAATAACAAATTTCAAGATGGCAAATGTCAAAGATGTCAAATGACAAATGTCACAATGCTAAATGTCAAAAATGAAAAGTGTCACCATGAAAAATGTCAAAAATGACAAATTTTAAGATGGCAAATGTCAAAGATGTCAAATGACAAATGTCACAATGCTAAATGTCAAAAATGAAAAAAATCACCATGAAAAATGTCAAAAATGACAAATTTCAAGATGGCAAATGTCAAAGATGTCAAATGACAAATGTCACAGTGCTAAATGTCAAAAATGAAAAGTGTCACCATGAAAAATGTCAAAAATAACAAATTTCAAGATGGCAAATGTCAAAGATGTCAAATGACAGATGTCACAATGCTAAATGTCAAAAATAAAAAGTGTCAAAAATGACAAATTTCAAGATGGCAAATGACAAATGTCACAATGCTAAATGTCAAAAATGAAAGTGTCACCATGAAAAATGTCAAAAATAACAAATTTAAAGATGGCAAATGTCAAAGATGTCAAATGACAAATGTCACAATGCTAAATGTCAAAAATGAAAAGTGTCACCATGAAAAATGTCAAAAATGACAAATTTCAAGAATGCAAATGTCAAAGATGTCAAATGACAAATGTCACAATGCTAAATGTCAAAAATGTCACCATGAAAAATGTCAAAAATAACAAATTTCAAGATGGCAAATGTCAAAGATGTCAAATGACAAATGTCACAATGCTAAATGTCAAAAATGAAAAGTGTCACCATGAAAAATGTCAAAAATGACAAATTTCAAGATGGCAAATGTCAAAACTGACAAATTTCATAATGCTAAATGTCAAAAATGAAAAGTGTCACCATGAAAAATGTCAAAAATGACAAATTTCAAGATGGCAAATGTCAAAACTGACAAATGTCATAATGCTAAATGTCAAAAATGAAAAGTGTCACCATGAAAAATGTCAAAAATGACAAATTTCAAGATGGCAAATGTCAAAGATGTCAAATGACAACTGTCACAATGCTTAATGTCAAAAATGAAAAGTGTCACCATGAAAAATGTCAAAAATGACAAAGTTCAAGATGGCAAATGTCAAAGATGTCAAATGACAAATGTCACAGATGTCAAATGACAAATGTCACAATGCTAAATGTCAAAAATGAAAAGTGTCAGAAATGACAAATTTTAAGATGGCAAATGTCTAAGATGTCAAATGACAAATGTCACAATGCTAAATGTCAAAAATGAAAAGTGTCACCGTGAAAAATGTCAAAAATGACAAATTTCAAGATGGCAAATGTCAAAGATGTCAAATGACAAATGTCACAATGCTAAATGTCAAAAATGAAAAGTGTCACCATAAAATGTCAAAAATAACAAATTTCAAGATGGCAAATGTCAAAGATGTCAAATGACAAATGTCACAATGCTAAATGTCAATAATGAAAAGTGTCACCATAAAAAATGTCAAAAATAACAAAGTTCAAGATGGCAAATGTCAAAGATGTCAAATGACAGATGTCACAATGCTAAATGTCAAAAATGAAAAGTGTCAAAAATGACAAATTTCAAGATGGCAAATGTCAAAGATGTCAAATGACAAATGTCACAATGCTAAATGTCAAAAATGAAAAGTGTCACCATGAAAAATGTCAAAAATGACAAAGTTCAAGATGGCAAATGTCAAAGATGTCAAATGACAAATGTCACAGATGTCAAATGACAAATGTCACAATGCTAAATGTCAAAAATGAAAAGTGTCAGAAATGACAAATTTCAAGATGGCAAATGTCTAAGATGTCAAATGACAAATGTCACAATGCTAAATGTCAAAAATGAAAAGTGTCACCGTGAAAAATGTCAAAAATGACAAATTTCAAGATGGCAAATGTCAAAGATGTCAAATGACAAATGTCACAATGCTAAATGTCAAAAATGAAAAGTGTCACCATAAAATGTCAAAAATAACAAATTTCAAGATGGCAAATGTCAAAGATGTCAAATGACAAATGTCACAATGCTAAATGTCAAAAATGAAAAGTGTCACCATGAAAAATGTCAAAAATGAAAAATTTCAAAATGGCAAATGTCAAAACTAACAAATGTCACAATGCTAAATGTCAAAAATGAAAAGTGTCACCATAAAAAATGTCAAAAATAACAAATTTCAAGATGGCAAATGTCAAAGATGTCAAATGACAAATGTCACAATGCTAAATGTCAAAAATGACAAATTTCAATATGGCAAATGTCTAAGATGTCAAATGACAAATGTCACAATGCTAAATGTCAAAAATGAAAAGTGTCACCATGAAAAAGGTCAAAAATGACAAATTTCAAGATGGCAAATGTCCAAGATGTCAAATGACAACTGTCACAATGCTAAATGTCAAAAATGAAAAGTGTCACCATGAAAAATGTCAAAAATAACAAATTTCAAGATGGCAAATGTCAAAGATGTCAAATGACAAATGTCACAATGCTAAATGTCAAAAATGAAAAGTGTCACCATGAAAAATGTCAAAAATGACAAATTTCAAGATGGCAAATATCAAAGATGTCAAATGACAAATGTCACAATGCTAAATGTCAAAAATGAAAAGTGTCACCATGAAAAATGTCAAAAATGACAAATTTCAAGATGGCAAATGTCAAAGATGTCAAATGACAAATGTCACAATGCTAAATGTCAAAAATGAAAAGTGTCACCATGAAAAATGTCAAAAATAACAAAGTTCAAGATGGCAAATGTCAAAGATGTCAAATGACAGATGTCACAATGCTAAATGTCAAAAATGAAAAGTGTCAAAAATGACAAATTTCAAGATGGCAAATGTCAAAGATGTCAAATGACAAATGTCACAATGCTAAATGTCAAAAATGAAAAGTGTCACCATGAAAAATGTCAAAAATGACAAATTTCAAGATGGCAAATGTCAAAGATGTCAAATGACAAATGTCACAATGCTAAATGTCAAAAATGAAAAGTGTCACCAAGAAAATGGCAAAAATAACAAATTTCAAGATGGCAAATGTCAAAGATGTCAAATGACAAATGTCACAATGCTAAATGTCAAAAATGACAAATTTCAAGATGGCAAATGTCTAAGATGTCAAATGACAAATGTCACAATGTTAAATGTCAAAAATGAAAAGTGTCACCATAAAAAATGTCAAAAATGACAAATTTCAAGATGGCAAATGTCAATACTGACAAATGTCACAATGCTAAATGTCAAAAATGAAAAGTGTCACCATAAAAAATGTCAAAAATAACAAATTTCAAGATGGCAAATGTCAAAGATGTCAAATGACAAATGTCACAATGCTAAATGTCAAAAATGACAAATTTCAAGATGGCAAATGTCTAAGATGTCAAATGACAAATGTCACAATGTTAAATGTCAAAAATGAAAAGTGTCACCATGAAAAATGTCAAAAATGACAAATTTCAAGATGGCAAATGTCAAAGATGTCAAATGACAAATGTCACAATGCTAAATGTCAAAAATGAAAAGTGTCACCATGAAAAATGTCAAAAATGACAAATTTCAAGATGGCAAATGTCAAAGATGTCAAATGACAAATGTCACAATGCTAAATGTCAAAAATGAAAAGTGTCAAAAATGACAAATTTCAAGATGGCAAATGTCTAAGATGTCAAATGACAAATGTCACAATGCTAAATGTCAAAAATGAAAAGTGTCACCGTGAAAAATGTCAAAAATGACAAATTTCAAGATGGCAAATGTCAAAGATGTCAAATGACAAATGTCACAATGCTAAATGTCAAAAATGAAAAGTGTCACCATGAAAAATGTCAAAAATAACAAATTTCAAGATGGCAAATGTCAAAGATGTCAAATGACAAATGTCACAATGCTAAATGTCAAAAATGAAAAGTGTCACCATGAAAAATGTCAAAAATGACAAATTTCAAGATGGCAAATGTCAAAGATGTCAAATGACAAATGTCACAATGCTAAATGTCAAAAATGAAAAGTGTCACCATGAAAAATGTCAAAAATGACAAATTTCAAGATGGCAAATGTCAAAGATGTCAAATGACAAATGTCACAATGCTAAATGTCAAAAATGAAAAGTGTCAAAAATGACAAATTTCAAGATAGCAAATGTCAAAGATGTCAAATGACAAATGTCACAATGCTAAATGTTAAAAATGAAAAGTGTCAAAAATGACAAATTTCAAGATGGCAAATGTCAAAGATGTCAAATGACAAATGTCACAATGCTAAATGTCAAAAATGAAAAGTGTCACCATGAAAAATGTCAAAAATGACAAAGTTCAAGATGGCAAATGTCAAAGATGTCAAATGACAAATTTCACAGATGTCAAATGACAAATGTCACAATGCTAAATGTCAAAAATGAAAAGTGTCAGAAATGACAAATTTCAAGATGGCAAATGTCTAAGATGTCAAATGACAAATGTCACAATGCTAAATGTCAAAAATGAAAAGTGTCACCGTGAAAAATGTCAAAAATGACAAATTTCAAGATGGCAAATGTCAAAGATGTCAAATGACAAATGTCACAATGCTAAATGTCAAAAATGAAAAGTGTCACCATGAAAAATGTCAAAAATAACAAATTTCAAGATGGCAAAGGTCAAAGATGTCAAATGACAAATGTCACAATGCTAAATGTCAAAAATGAAAAGTGTCACCATGAAAAATGTCAAAAATGAAAAATTTCAAAATGGCAAATGTCAAAACTAACAAATGTCACAATGCTAAATGTCAAAAATGAAAGGTGTCACCATGAAAAATGTCAAAAATAACAAATTTCAAGATGGCAAATGTCAAAGATGTCAAATGACAAATGTCACAATGCTAAATGTCAAAAATGACAAATTTCAAGATGGCAAATGTCTAAGATGTCAAATGACAAATGTCACAATGCTAAATGTCAAAAATGAAAAGTGTCACCATGAAAAAGGTCAAAAATGACAAATTTCAAGATGGCAAATGTCCAAGATGTCAAATGACAACTGTCACAATGCTAAATGTCAAAAATGAAAAGTGTCACCATGAAAAATGTCAAAAATGGCAAATTTCAAGATGGCAAATGTCAAAGATGTCAAATGACAAATGTCACAATGCTAAATGTCAAAAATGAAAAGTGTCACCATGAAAAATGTCAAAAATGACAAATTTCAAGATGGCAAATGTCAAAGATGTCAAATGACAAATGTCACAATGCTAAATGTCAAAAATGAAAAGTGTCAAAAATGACAAATTTCAAGATGGCAAATGTCTAAGATGTCAAATGACAAATGTCACAATGCTAAATGTCAAAAATGAAAAGTGTCACCGTGAAAAATGTCAAAAATGACAAATTTCAAGATGGCAAATGTCAAAGATGTCAAATGACAAATGTCACAATGCTAAATGTCAAAAATGAAAAGTGTCACCATGAAAAATGTCAAAAATGACAAATTTCAAGATGGCAAATGTCCAAGATGTCAAATGACAAATGTCACAATGCTAAATGTTAAAAATGAAAAGTGTCCCCATGAAAAATGTCAATAATGACAAATTTCAAGATGGCAAATGTCAAAGATGTCAAATGACAAATGTCACAATGCTAAATGTCAAAAATGAAAAGTGTCACCATGAAAAATGTCAAAAATGACAAATTTCAAGATGGCAAATGTCAAAGATGTCAAATGACAAATGTCACAATGCTAAATGTCAAAAATGAAAAGTGTCAAAAATGACAAATTTCAAGATGGCAAATGTCAAAGATGTCAAATGACAAATGTCACAATGCTAAATGTCAAAAATGAAAAGTGTCACCATAAAAAATGTCAAAAATAACAAAGTTCAAGATGGCAAATGTCAAAGATGTCAAATGACAGATGTCACAATGCTAAATGTCAAAAATGAAAAGTGTCAAAAATGACAAATTTCAAGATGGCAAATGTCAAAGATGTCAAATGACAAATGTCACAATGCTAAATGTCAAAAATGAAAGTGTCACCATGAAAAATGTCAAAAATAACAAATTTCAAATTGGCAAATGTCAAAGATGTCAAATGACAAATGTTACAATGCTAAATGTCAAAAATGAAAAGTGTCACCATGAAAAATGTCAAAAATGACAAATTTCAAGAATGCAAATGTCAAAGATGTCAAATGACAAATGTCACAATGCTAAATGTCAAAAATGAAAAGTGTCACCACGAAAAATGTCAAAAATAACAAATTTCAAGATGGCAAATGTCAAAGATGTCAAATGACAAATGTCACAATGCTAAATGTCAATAATGAAAAGTGTCACCATGAAAAATGTCAAAAATGACAAATTTCAAGATGGCAAATGTCAAAACTGACAAATGTCATAATGCTAAATGTCAAAAATGAAAAGTGTCACCATGAAAAATGTCAAAAATGACAAATTTCAAGATGGCAAATGTCAAAGATGTCAAATGACAACTGTCACAATGCTAAATGTCAAAAATGAAAAGTGTCACCATGAAAAATGTCAAAAATGACAAAGTTCAAGATGGCAAATGTCAAAGATGTCAAATGACAAATGTCACAGATGTCAAATGACAAATGTCACAATGCTAAATGTCAAAAATGAAAAGTGTCAGAAATGACAAATTTCAAGATGGCAAATGTCTAAGATGTCAAATGACAAATGTCACAATGCTAAATGTCAAAAATGAAAAGTGTCACCGTGAAAAATGTCAAAAATGACAAATTTCAAGATGGCAAATGTCAAAGATGTCAAATGACAAATGTCACAATGCTAAATGTCAAAAATGAAAAGTGTCACCATAAAATGTCAAAAATAACAAATTTCAAGATGGCAAATGTCAAAGATGTCAAATGACAAATGTCACAATGCTAAATGTCAATAATGAAAAGTGTCACCATAAAAAATGTCAAAAATAACAAAGTTCAAGATGGCAAATGTCAAAGATGTCAAATGACAGATGTCACAATGCTAAATGTCAAAAATGAAAAGTGTCAAAAATGACAAATTTCAAGATGGCAAATGTCAAAGATGTCAAATGACAAATGTCACAATGCTAAATGTCAAAAATGAAAAGTGTCACCATGAAAAATGTCAAAAATGACAAAGTTCAAGATGGCAAATGTCAAAGATGTCAAATGACAAATGTCACAGATGTCAAATGACAAATGTCACAATGCTAAATGTCAAAAATGAAAAGTGTCAGAAATGACAAATTTCAAGATGGCAAATGTCTAAGATGTCAAATGACAAATGTCACAATGCTAAATGTCAAAAATGAAAAGTGTCACCGTGAAAAATGTCAAAAATGACAAATTTCAAGATGGCAAATGTCAAAGATGTCAAATGACAAATGTCACAATGCTAAATGTCAAAAATGAAAAGTGTCACCATAAAATGTCAAAAATAACAAATTTCAAGATGGCAAATGTCAAAGATGTCAAATGACAAATGTCACAATGCTAAATGTCAAAAATGAAAAGTGTCACCATGAAAAATGTCAAAAATTAAAAATTTCAAAATGGCAAATGTCAAAACTAACAAATGTCACAATGCTAAATGTCAAAAATGAAAAGTGTCACCATGAAAAATGTCAAAAATAACAAATTTAAAGATGGCAAATGTCAAAGATGTCAAATGACAAATGTCACAATGCTAAATGTCAAAAATGATAAATTTCAATATGGCAAATGTCTAAGATGTCAAATGACAAATGTCACAATGCTAAATGTCAAAAATGAAAAGTGTCACCATGAAAAAGGTCAAAAATGACAAATTTCAAGATGGCAAATGTCCAAGATGTCAAATGACAACTGTCACAATGCTAAATGTCAAAAATGAAAAGTGTCACCATGAAAAATGTCAAAAATAACAAATTTCAAGATGGCAAATGTCAAAGATGTCAAATGACAAATGTCACAATGCTAAATGTCAAAAAGGAAAAGTGTCACCATGAAAAATGTCAAAAATGACAAATTTCAAGATGGCAAATATCAAAGATGTCAAATGACAAATTTCACAATGCTAAATGTCAAAAATGAAAAGTGTCACCATGAAAAATGTCAAAAATAACAAATTTCAAGATGGCAAATGTCAAAGATGTCAAATGACAAATGTCACAATGCTAAATGTCAAAAATGAAAAGTGTCACCATGAAAAATGTCAAAAATGACAAATTTCAAGATGGCAAATGTCAAAGATGTCAAATGACAAATGTCACAATGCTAAATGTCAAAAATGAAAAGTGTCACCATGAAAAATGTCAAAAATAACAAATTTCAAGATGGCAAATGTCAAAGATGTCAAATGACAAATGTCACAATGCTAAATGTCAAAAATGAAAAGTGTGACCATGAAAAATGTCAAAAATGGCAAATTTCAAGATGGCAAATGTCAAAGATGTCAAATGACAAATGTCACAATGCTAAATGTCAAAAATGAAAAGTGTCACCATGAAAAATGTCAAAAATAACAAATTTCAAGATGGCAAATGTCAAAGATGTCAAATGACAAATGTCACAATGCTAAATGTCAAAAATGAAAAGTGTCACCTTGAAAAATGTCAAAAATGACAAATTTCAAGATGGCAAATGTCAAAACTGACAAATGTCACAATGCTAAATGTCAAAAATGAAAAGTGTCACCATGAAAAATGTCAAAAATGACAAATTTCAAGATGGCAAATGTCAAAGATGTCAAATGACAAATGTCACAATGCTAAATGTCAAAAATAAAAAGTGTTACCATGAAAAATGTCAAAAATAACAAATTTCAAGATGGCAAATGTCAAAGATGTCAAATGACAAATGTCACAATGCTAAATGTTAAAAATGAAAAGTGTCACCATGAAAAATGTCAAAAATAACAAATTTCAAGATGGCAAATGTCAAAGATGTCAAATGACAAATGTCACAATGCTAAATGTCAAAAATGACAAATTTCAAGATGGCAAATGTCTAAGATGTCAAATGACAAATGTCACAATGTTAAATGTCAAAAATGAAAAGTGTCACCATGAAAAATGTCAAAAATGACAAATTTCAAGATGGCAAATGTCAAAACTGACAAATGTCACAATGCTAAATGTCAAAAATGAAAAGTGTCACCATAAAAAATGTCAAAAATAACAAATTTCAAGATGGCAAATGTCAAAGATGTCAAATGACAAATGTCACAATGCTAAACGTCAAAAATGACAAATTTCAAGATGGCAAATGTCAAAGATGTCAAATGACAAATGTCAAAAATGAAAAGTGTCACCATGAAAAATGTCAAAAATGACAAATTTCAAGATGGCAAATGTCAAAGATGTCAAATGAAAAATGTCACAATGCTAAATGTCAAAAATGAAAAGTGTCACCATGAAAAATGTCAAAAATAACAAATTTCAAGATGGCAAATGTCAAAGATGTCAAATGACAAATGTCACAATGCTAAATGTCAAAAATGAAAAGTGTTACCATGAAAAATGTCAAAAATGACAAATTTCAAGATGGCAAATGTCAAAGATGTCAAATGACAAATGTCACAATGCTAAATGTCAAAAATGAAAAGTGTCACCATGAAAAATGTCAAAAATAACTAATTTCAAGATGGCAAATGTCAAAGATGTCAAATGACAAATGTCACAATGCTAAATGTCAAAAATGAAAAGTGTCAAAAATGACAAATTTCAAGATGGCAAATGTCAAAGATGTCAAATGACAAATTTCACAATGCTAAATGTCAAAAATGAAAAGTGTCACCATGAAAAATGTCAAAAATAACAAATTTCAAGATGGCAAATGTCAAAGATGTCAAATGACAAATGTCACAATGCTAAATGTCAAAAATGAAAAGTGTCACCATGAAAAATGTCAAAAATGACAAATTTCAAGATGGCAAATGTCAAAGATGTCAAATGACAAATGTCACAATGCTAAATGTCAAAAATGAAAAGTGTCACCATGAAAAATGTCAAAAATAACAAATTTCAAGATGGCAAATGTCAAAGATGTCAAATGACAAATGTCACAATGCTAAATGTCAAAAATAAAAAGTGTCACCATGAAAAATGTCAAAAATAACAAATTTCAAGATGGCAAATGTCAAAACTGACAAATGTCACAATGCTAAATGTCAAAAATGAAAAGTGTCACCATGAAAAATGTCAAAAATGACAAATTTCAAGATGGCAAATGTCAAAGATGTCAAATGACAAATGTCACAATGCTAAATGTCAAAAATAAAAAGTGTCACCATGAAAAATGTCAAAAATAACAAATTTCAAGATGGCAAATGTCAAAGATGTCAAATGACAAATGTCACAATGCTAAATGTCAAAAATGACAAATTTCAAGATGGCAAATGTCTAAGATGTCAAATGACAAATGTCACAATGTTAAATGTCAAAAATGAAAAGTGTCACCATAAAAAATGTCAAAAATGACAAATTTCAAGATGGCAAATGTCAATACTGACAAATGTCACAATGCTAAATGTCAAAAATGAAAAGTGTCACCATAAAAAATGTCAAAAATAACAAATTTCAAGATGGCAAATGTCAAAGATGTCAAATGACAAATGTCACAATGCTAAATGTCAAAAATGACAAATTTCAAGATGGCAAATGTCTAAGATGTCAAATGACAAATGTCACAATGTTAAATGTCAAAAATGAAAAGTGTCACCATGAAAAATGTCAAAAATGACAAATTTCAAGATGGCAAATGTCAAAGATGTCAAATGACAAATGTCACAATGCTAAATGTCAAAAATGAAAAGTGTCACCATGAAAAATGTCAAAAATGACAAATTTCAAGATGGCAAATGTCAAATGACAAATGTCACAATGCTAAATGTCAAAAATGAAAAGTGTTAAAAATGACAAATTTCAAGATGGCAAATGTCTAAGATGTCAAATGACAAATGTCACAATGCTAAATGTCAAAAATGAAAAGTGTCACCGTGAAAAATGTCAAAAATGACAAATTTCAAGATGGCAAATGTCAAAGATGTCAAATGACAAATGTCACAATGCTAAATGTCAAAAATGAAAAGTGTCACCATGAAAAATGTCAAAAATAACAAATTTCAAGATGGCAAATGTCAAAGATGTCAAATGACAAATGTCACAATGCTAAATGTCAAAAATGAAAAGTGTCACCATGAAAAATGTCAAAAATGACAAATTTCAAGATGGCAAATGTCAAAGATGTCAAATGACAAATGTCACAATGCTAAATGTCAAAAATGAAAAGTGTCACCATGAAAAATGTCAAAAATGACAAATTTCAAGATGGCAAATGTCAAAGATGTCAAATGACAAATGTCACAATGCTAAATGTCAAAAATGAAAAGTGTCAAAAATGACAAATTTCAAGATAGCAAATGTCAAAGATGTCAAATGACAAATGTCACAATGCTAAATGTTAAAATTGAAAAGTGTCAAAAATGACAAATTTCAAGATGGCAAATGTCAAAGATGTCAAATGACAAATGTCACAATGCTAAATGTCAAAAATGAAAAGTGTCACCATGAAAAATGTCAAAAATGACAAAGTTCAAGATGGCAAATGTCAAAGATGTCAAATGACAAATTTCACAGATGTCAAATGACAAATGTCACAATGCTAAATGTCAAAGATGAAAAGTGTCAGAAATGACAAATTTCAAGATGGCAAATGTCTAAGATGTCAAATGACAAATGTCACAATGCTAAATGTCAAAAATGAAAAGTGTCACCGTGAAAAATGTCAAAAATGACAAATTTCAAGATGGCAAATGTCAAAGATGTCAAATGACAAATGTCACAATGCTAAATGTCAAAAATGAAAAGTGTCACCATGAAAAATGTCAAAAATAACAAATTTCAAGATGGCAAATGTCAAAGATGTCAAATGACAAATGTCACAATGCTAAATGTCAAAAATGAAAAGTGTCACCATGAAAAATGTCAAAAATGAAAAATTTCAGAATGGCAAATGTCAAAACTAACAAATGTCACAATGCTAAATGTCAAAAATGAAAAGTGTCACCATGAAAAATGTCAAAAATAACAAATTTCAAGATGGCAAATGTCAAAGATGTCAAATGACAAATGTCACAATGCTAAATGTCAAAAATGACAAATTTCAAGATGGCAAATGTCTAAGATGTCAAATGACAAATGTCACAATGCTAAATGTCAAAAATGAAAAGTGTCACCATGAAAAAGGTCAAAAATGACAAATTTCAAGATGGCAAATGTCCAAGATGTCAAATGACAACTGTCACAATGCTAAATGTCAAAAATGAAAAGTGTCACCATGAAAAATGTCAAAAATGGCAAATTTCAAGATGGCAAATGTCAAAGATGTCAAATGACAAATGTCACAATGCTAAATGTCAAAAATGAAAAGTGTCACCATGAAAAATGTCAAAAATGACAAATTTCAAGATGGCAAATGTCAAAGATGTCAAATGACAAATGTCACAATGCTAAATGTCAAAAATGAAAAGTGTCAAAAATGACAAATTTCAAGATGGCAAATGTCTAAGATGTCAAATGACAAATGTCACAATGCTAAATGTCAAAAATGAAAAGTGTCACCGTGAAAAATGTCAAAAATGACAAATTTCAAGATGGCAAATGTCAAAGATGTCAAATGACAAATGTCACAATGCTAAATGTCAAAAATGAAAAGTGTCACCATGAAAAATGTCAAAAATGACAAATTTCAAGATGGCAAATGTCCAAGATGTCAAATGACAAATGTCACAATGCTAAATGTCAAAAATGAAAAGTGTCCCCATGAAAAATGTCAATAATGACAAATTTCAAGATGGCAAATGTCAAAGATGTCAAATGAGAAATGTCACAATGCTAAATGTCAAAAATGAAAAGTGTCACCATGAAAAATGTCAAAAATGACAAATTTCAAGATGGCAAATGTCAAAGATGTCAAATGACAAATGTCACAATGCTAAATGTCAAAAATGAAAAGTGTCAAAAATGACAAATTTCAAGATGGCAAATGTCAAAGATGTCAAATGACAAATGTCACAATGCTAAATGTCAAAAATGAAAAGTGTCACCATAAAAAATGTCAAAAATAACAAAGTTCAAGATGGCAAATGTCAAAGATGTCAAATGACAGATGTCACAATGCTAAATGTCAAAAATGAAAAGTGTCAAAAATGACAAATTTCAAGATGGCAAATGTCAAAGATGTCAAATGACAAATGTCACAATGCTAAATGTCAAAAATGAAAGTGTCACCATGAAAAATGTCAAAAATAACAAAATTCAAATTGGCAAATGTCAAAGATGTCAAATGACAAATGTTACAATGCTAAATGTCAAAAATGAAAAGTGTCACCATGAAAAATGTCAAAAATGACAAATTTCAAGAATGCAAATGTCAAAGATGTCAAATGACAAATGTCACAATGCTAAATGTCAAAAATGAAAAGTGTCACCACGAAAAATGTCAAAAATAACAAATTTCAAGATGGCAAATGTCAAAGATGTCAAATGACAAATGTCACAATGCTAAATGTCAATAATGAAAAGTGTCACCATGAAAAATGTCAAAAATGACAAATTTCAAGATGGCAAATGTCAAAACTGACAAATGTCATAATGCTAAATGTCAAAAATGAAAAGTGTCACCATGAAAAATGTCAAAAATGACAAATTTCAAGATGACAAATGTCAAAGATGTCAAATGACAACTGTCACAATGCTAAATGTCAAAAATGAAAAGTGTCACCATGAAAAATGTCAAAAATGACAAAGTTCAAGATGGCAAATGTCAAAGATGTCAAATGACAAATGTCACAGATGTCAAATGACAAATGTCACAATGCTAAATGTCAAAAATGAAAAGTGTCAGAAATGACAAATTTCAAGATGGCAAATGTCTAAGATGTCAAATGACAAATGTCACAATGCTAAATGTCAAAAATGAAAAGTGTCACCGTGAAAAATGTCAAAAATGACAAATTTCAAGATGGCAAATGTCAAAGATGTCAAATGACAAATGTCACAATGCTAAATGTCAAAAATGAAAAGTGTCACCATAAAATGTCAAAAATAACAAATTTCAAGATGGCAAATGTCAAAGATGTCAAATGACAAATGTCACAATGCTAAATGTCAATAATGAAAAGTGTCACCATAAAAAATGTCAAAAATAACAAAGTTCAAGATGGCAAATGTCAAAGATGTCAAATGACAGATGTCACAATGCTAAATGTCAAAAATGAAAAGTGTCAAAAATGACAAATTTCAAGATGGCAAATGTCAAAGATGTCAAATGACAAATGTCACAATGCTAAATGTCAAAAATGAAAAGTGTCACCATGAAAAATGTCAAAAATGACAAAGTTCAAGATGGCAAATGTCAAAGATGTCAAATGACAAATGTCACAGATGTCAAATGACAAATGTCACAATGCTAAATGTCAAAAATGAAAAGTGTCGGAAATGACAAATTTCAAGATGGCAAATGTCTAAGATGTCAAATGACAAATGTCACAATGCTAAATGTCAAAAATGAAAAGTGTCACCGTGAAAAATGTCAAAAATGACAAATTTCAAGATGGCAAATGTCAAAGATGTCAAATGACAAATGTCACAATGCTAAATGTCAAAAATGAAAAGTGTCACCATAAAATGTCAAAAATAACAAATTTCAAGATGGCAAATGTCAAAGATGTCAAATGACAAATGTCACAATGCTAAATGTCAAAAATGAAAAGTGTCACCATAAAAAATGTCAAAAATGAAAAATTTCAAAATGGCAAATGTCAAAACTAACAAATGTCACAATGCTAAATGTCAAAAATAAAAAGTGTCACCATAAAAAATGTCAAAAATAACAAATTTAAAGATGGCAAATGTCAAAGATGTCAAATGACAAATGTCACAATGCTAAATGTCAAAAATGACAAATTTCAATATGGCAAATGTCTAAGATGTCAAATGACAAATGTCACAATGCTAAATGTCAAAAATGAAAAGTGTCACCATGAAAAAGGTCAAAAATGACAAATTTCAAGATGGCAAATGTCCAAGATGTCAAATGACAACTGTCACAATGCTAAATGTCAAAAATGAAAAGTGTCACCATGAAAAATGTCAAAAATAACAAATTTCAAGATGGCAAATGTCAAAGATGTCAAATGACAAATGTCACAATGCTAAATGTCAAAAATGAAAAGTGTCACCATGAAAAATGTCAAAAATGACAAATTTCAAGATGGCAAATATCAAAGATGTCAAATGACAAATGTCACAATGCTAAATGTCAAAAATGAAAAGTGTCACCATGAAAAATGTCAAAAATGACAAATTTCAAGATGGCAAATGTCAAAGATGTCAAATGACAAATGTCACAATGCTAAATGTCAAAAATGAAAAGTGTCACCATGAAAAATGTCAAAAATAACAAAGTTCAAGATGGCAAATGTCAAAGATGTCAAATGACAGATGTCACAATGCTAAATGTCAAAAATGAAAAGTGTCAAAAATGACAAATTTCAAGATGGCAAATGTCAAAGATGTCAAATGACAAATGTCACAATGCTAAATGTCAAAAATGAAAAGTGTCACCATGAAAAATGTCAAAAATGACAAATTTCAAGATGGCAAATGTCAAAGATGTCAAATGACAAATGTCACAATGCTAAATGTCAAAAATGAAAAGTGTCACCATGAAAAATGTCAAAAATAACAAATTTCAAGATGGCAAATGTCAAAGATGTCAAATGACAAATGTCACAATGCTAAATGTCAAAAATGAAAAGTGTCACCATGAAAAATGTCAAAAATGACAAATTTCAAGATGGCAAATGTCAAAGATGTCAAATGACAAATGTCACAATGCTAAATGTCAAAAATGAAAAGTGTCACCATGAAAAATGTCAAAAATGACAAATTTCAAGATGGCAAATGTCAAAGATGTCAAATGACAAATGTCACAATGCTAAATGTCAAAAATGAAAAGTGTCACCATAAAAAATGTCAAAAATAACAAAGTTCAAGATGGCAAATGTCAAAGATGTCAAATGACAGATGTCACAATGCTAAATGTCAAAAATGAAAAGTGTCAAAAATGACAAATTTCAAGATGGCAAATGTCTAAGATGTCAAATGACAAATGTCACAATGCTGAATGTCAAAAATGAAAAGTGTCACTGTGAAAAATGTCAAAAATGACAAATTTCAAGATGGCAAATGTCAAAGTGTCAAATGACAAATGTCACAATGCTAAATGTCAAAAATGAAAAGTGTCACCATGAAAAATGTCAAAAATAACAAATTTCAAGATGGCAAATGTCAAAGATGTCAAATGACAAATGTCACAATGCTAAATGTCAAAAATGAAAAGTGTCAAAAATGACAAATTTCAAGATGGCAAATGTCTAAGATGTCAAATGACAAATGTCACAATGCTAAATGTCAAAAATAAAAAGTGTCACCATGAAAAATGTCAAAATTAACAAATTTCAAGATGGCAAATGTCAAAGATGTCAAATGACAAATGTCACAATGCTAAATGTCAAAAATGACAAATTTCAATATGGCAAATGTCTAAGATGTCAAATGACAAATGTCACAATGCTAAATGTCAAAAATGAAAAGTGTCACCATGAAAAAGGTCAAAAATGACAAATTTCAAGATGGCAAATGTCCAAGATGTCAAATGACAACTGTCACAATGCTAAATGTCAAAAATGAAAAGTGTCACCATGAAAAATGTCAAAAATGGCAAATTTCAAGATGGCAAATGTCAAAGATGTCAAATGACAAATGTCACAATGCTAAATGTCAAAAATGAAAAGTGTCAAAAATGACAAATTTCAAGATGGCAAATGTCTAAGATGTCAAATGACAAATGTCACAATGCTGAATGTCAAAAATGAAAAGTGTCACTGTGAAAAATGTCAAAAATGACAAATTTTAAGATGGCAAATGTCAAAGTGTCAAATGACAAATGTCACAATGCTAAATGTCAAAAATGAAAAGTGTCACCATGAAAATTGTCAAAAATGACAAATTTCAAGATGGCAAATGTCAAAGATGTCAAATGACAAATGTCACAATGCTAAATGTCAAAAATGAAAAGTGTCCCCATAAAAAATGTCAATAATGACAAATTTCAAGATGGCAAATGTCAAAGATGTCAAATGACAAATGTCACAATGCTAAATGTCAAAAATGAGAAGTGTCACCATGAAAAATGTCAAAAATGACAAATTTCAAGATGGCAAATGTCAAAAATGTCAAATGACAAATGTCACAATGCTAAATGTCAAAAATGAAAAGTGTCACCATGAAAAATGACAAATTTCAAGATGGCAAATGTCAAAGATGTCAAATGACAAATGTCACAATGCTAAATGTCAGAAATGAAAAGTGTCACCATGAAAAATGTCAAAAATGACAAATTTCAAGATGGCAAATATCAAAGATGTCAAATGACAAATGTCACAATACTAAATGTCAAAAATGACAAATTTCAAGATGGCAAATGTCAAAGATGTCAAATGACAAATGTCACAATGCTAAATGTCAAAAATGAAAAGTGTCACCATGAAAAATGTCAAAAATGACAAATTTCAAGATGGCAAATGTCAAAGATGTCAAATGACAAATGTCACAATGCTAAATGTCAAAAATGAAAAGTGTCAAAAATGACAAATTTCAAGATGGCAAATGCCTAAGATGTCAAATGACAAATGTCACAATGAGTAATGTCAAAAATGAAAAGTGTCACCATGAAAAATGTCAAAAATGACAAATTTCAAGATGGCAAATGTCAAAGATGTCAAATGACAAATGTCACAATGCTAAATGTTAAAAATGAAAAGTGTCAAAAATGACAAATTTCAAGATGGCAAATGTCAAAGATGTCAAATGACAAATGTCACAATGCTAAATGTCAAAAATGAAAAGTGTCACCATGAAAAATGTCAAAAATGACAAAGTTCAAGATGGCAAATGTCAAAGATGTCAAATGACAAATTTCACAGATGTCAAATGACAAATGTCACAATGCTAAATGTCAAAAATGAAAAGTGTCAGAAATAACAAATTTCAAGATGGCAAATGTCTAAGATGTCAAATGACAAATGTCACAATGCTAAATGTCAAAAATGAAAAGTGTCACCATGAAAAATGTCAAAAATGAAAAGTGTCAAAAATCACAAATTTCAAGATGGCAAATGTCTAAGATGTCAAATGACAAATGTCACAATGCTGAATGTCAAAAATGAAAAGTGTCACTGTGAAAAATGTCAAAAATGACAAATTTCAAGATGGCAAATGTCAAAGTGTCAAATGACAAATGTCACAATGCTAAATGTCAAAAATGAAAAGTGTCACCATAAAATGTCAAAAATAACAAATTTCAAGATGGCAAATGTCAAAGATGTCAAATGACAAATGTCACAATGCTAAATGTCAAAAATGAAAAGTGTCACCATAAAAAATGTCAAAAATGAAAAATTTCAAAATGGCAAATGTCAAAACTAACAAATGTCACAATGCTAAATGTCAAAAATAAAAAGTGTCACCATAAAAAATGTCAAAAATAACAAATTTAAAGATGGCAAATGTCAAAGATGTCAAATGACAAATGTCACAATGCTAAATGTCAAAAATGACAAATTTCAATATGGCAAATGTCTAAGATGTCAAATGACAAATGTCACAATGCTAAATGTCAAAAATGAAAAGTGTCACCATGAAAAAGGTCAAAAATGACAAATTTCAAGATGGCAAATGTCCAAGATGTCAAATGACAACTGTCACAATGCTAAATGTCAAAAATGAAAAGTGTCACCATGAAAAATGTCAAAAATAACAAATTTCAAGATGGCAAATGTCAAAGATGTCAAATGACAAATGTCACAATGCTAAATGTCAAAAATGAAAAGTGTCACCATGAAAAATGTCAAAAATGACAAATTTCAAGATGGCAAATATCAAAGATGTCAAATGACAAATGTCACAATGCTAAATGTCAAAAATGAAAAGTGTCACCATGAAAAATGTCAAAAATGACAAATTTCAAGATGGCAAATGTCAAAGATGTCAAATGACAAATGTCACCATGCTAAATGTCAAAAATGAAAAGTGTCACCATGAAAAATGTCAAAAATAACAAAGTTCAAGATGGCAAATGTCAAAGATGTCAAATGACAGATGTCACAATGCTAAATGTCAAAAATGAAAAGTGTCAAAAATGACAAATTTCAAGATGGCAAATGTCAAAGATGTCAAATGACAAATGTCACAATGCTAAATGTCAAAAATGAAAAGTGTCACCATGAAAAATGTCAAAAATGACAAATTTCAAGATGGCAAATGTCAAAGATGTCAAATGACAAATGTCACAATGCTAAATGTCAAAAATGAAAAGTGTCACCATGAAAAATGTCAAAAATAACAAATTTCAAGATGGCAAATGTCAAAGATGTCAAATGACAAATGTCACAATGCTAAATGTCAAAAATGAAAAGTGTCACCATGAAAAATGTCAAAAATGACAAATTTCAAGATGGCAAATGTCAAAGATGTCAAATGACAAATGTCACAATGCTAAATGTCAAAAATGAAAAGTGTCACCATGAAAAATGTCAAAAATGACAAATTTCAAGATGGCAAATGTCAAAGATGTCAAATGACAAATGTCACAATGCTAAATGTCAAAAATGAAAAGTGTCACCATAAAAAATGTCAAAAATAACAAAGTTCAAGATGGCAAATGTCAAAGATGTCAAATGACAGATGTCACAATGCTAAATGTCAAAAATGAAAAGTGTCAAAAATGACAAATTTCAAGATGGCAAATGTCTAAGATGTCAAATGACAAATGTCACAATGCTGAATGTCAAAAATGAAAAGTGTCACTGTGAAAAATGTCAAAAATGACAAATTTCAAGATGGCAAATGTCAAAGTGTCAAATGACAAATGTCACAATGCTAAATGTCAAAAATGAAAAGTGTCACCATGAAAAATGTCAAAAATAACAAATTTCAAGATGGCAAATGTCAAAGATGTCAAATGACAAATGTCACAATGCTAAATGTCAAAAATGAAAAGTGTCAAAAATGACAAATTTCAAGATGGCAAATGTCTAAGATGTCAAATGACAAATGTCACAATGCTAAATGTCAAAAATAAAAAGTGTCACCATGAAAAATGTCAAAATTAACAAATTTCAAGATGGCAAATGTCAAAGATGTCAAATGACAAATGTCACAATGCTAAATGTCAAAAATGACAAATTTCAATATGGCAAATGTCTAAGATGTCAAATGACAAATGTCACAATGCTAAATGTCAAAAATGAAAAGTGTCACCATGAAAAAGGTCAAAAATGACAAATTTCAAGATGGCAAATGTCCAAGATGTCAAATGACAACTGTCACAATGCTAAATGTCAAAAATGAAAAGTGTCACCATGAAAAATGTCAAAAATGGCAAATTTCAAGATGGCAAATGTCAAAGATGTCAAATGACAAATGTCACAATGCTAAATGTCAAAAATGAAAAGTGTCAAAAATGACAAATTTCAAGATGGCAAATGTCTAAGATGTCAAATGACAAATGTCACAATGCTGAATGTCAAAAATGAAAAGTGTCACTGTGAAAAATGTCAAAAATGACAAATTTTAAGATGGCAAATGTCAAAGTGTCAAATGACAAATGTCACAATGCTAAATGTCAAAAATGAAAAGTGTCACCATGAAAATTGTCAAAAATGACAAATTTCAAGATGGCAAATGTCAAAGATGTCAAATGACAAATGTCACAATGCTAAATGTCAAAAATGAAAAGTGTCCCCATAAAAAATGTCAATAATGACAAATTTCAAGATGGCAAATGTCAAAGATGTCAAATGACAAATGTCACAATGCTAAATGTCAAAAATGAGAAGTGTCACCATGAAAAATGTCAAAAATGACAAATTTCAAGATGGCAAATGTCAAAAATGTCAAATGACAAATGTCACAATGCTAAATGTCAAAAATGAAAAGTGTCACCATGAAAAATGACAAATTTCAAGATGGCAAATGTCAAAGATGTCAAATGACAAATGTCACAATGCTAAATGTCAAAAATGAAAAGTGTCACCATGAAAAATGTCAAAAATGACAAATTTCAAGATGGCAAATATCAAAGATGTCAAATGACAAATGTCACAATACTAAATGTCAAAAATGACAAATTTCAAGATGGCAAATGTCAAAGATGTCAAATGACAAATGTCACAATGCTAAATGTCAAAAATGAAAAGTGTCACCATGAAAAATGTCAAAAATGACAAATTTCAAGATGGCAAATGTCAAAGATGTCAAATGACAAATGTCACAATGCTAAATGTCAAAAATGAAAAGTGTCAAAAATGACAAATTTCAAGATGGCAAATGCCTAAGATGTCAAATGACAAATGTCACAATGAGTAATGTCAAAAATGAAAAGTGTCACCATGAAAAATGTCAAAAATGACAAATTTCAAGATGGCAAATGTCAAAGATGTCAAATGACAAATGTCACAATGCTAAATGTTAAAAATGAAAAGTGTCAAAAATGACAAATTTCAAGATGGCAAATGTCAAAGATGTCAAATGACAAATGTCACAATGCTAAATGTCAAAAATGAAAAGTGTCACCATGAAAAATGTCAAAAATGACAAAGTTCAAGATGGCAAATGTCAAAGATGTCAAATGACAAATTTCACAGATGTCAAATGACAAATGTCACAATGCTAAATGTCAAAAATGAAAAGTGTCAGAAATAACAAATTTCAAGATGGCAAATGTCTAAGATGTCAAATGACAAATGTCACAATGCTAAATGTCAAAAATGAAAAGTGTCACCGTGAAAAATGTCAAAAATGACAAATTTCAAGATGGCAAATGTCAAAGATGTCAAATGACAAATGTCACAATGCTAAATGTCAAAAATGAAAAGTGTCACCATGAAAAATGTCAAAAATAACAAATTTCAAGATGGCAAATGTCAAAGATGTCAAATGACAAATGTCACAATGCTAAATGTCAAAAATGAAAAGTGTCACCATGAAAAATGTCAAAAATGAAAAATTTCAAATTGGCAAATGTCAAAACTAACAAATGTCACAATGCTAAATGTCAAAAATGAAAAGTGTCACCATGAAAAATGTCAAAAATAACAAATTTCAAGATGGCAAATGTCAAAGATGTCAAATGACAAATGTCACAATGCTAAATGTCAAAAATGACAAATTTCAAGATGGCAAATGTCTAAGATGTCAAATGACAAATGTCACAATGCTAAATGTCAAAAATGAAAAGTGTCACCATGAAAAAGGTCAAAAATGACAAATTTCAAGATGGCAAATGTCCAAGATGTCAAATGACAACTGTCACAATGCTAAATGTCAAAAATGAAAAGTGTCACCATGAAAAATGTCAAAAATGGCAAATTTCAAGATGGCAAATGTCAAAGATGTCAAATGACAAATGTCACAATGCTAAATGTCAAAAATGAAAAGTGTCAAAAATGACAAATTTCAAGATGGCAAATGTCTAAGATGTCAAATGACAAATGTCACAATGCTGAATGCCAAAAATGAAAAGTGTCACTGTGAAAAATGTCAAAAATGACAAATTTCAAGATGGCAAATGTCAAAGTGTCAAATGACAAATGTCACAATGCTAAATGTCAAAAATGAAAAGTGTCACCATGAAAAATGTCAAAAATGACAAATTTCAAGATGGCAAATGTTAAAGATGTCAAATGACAAATGTCACAATGCTAAATGTCAAAAATGAAAAGTGTCCCCATGAAAAATGTCAATAATGACAAATTTCAAGATGGCAAATGTCAAAGATGTCAAATAACAAATGTCACAATGCTAAATGTCAAAAATGAGAAGTGTCACCATGAAAAATGTCAAAAATGACAAATTTCAAGATGGCAAATGTCAAAGATGTCGAATATGACAAATGTCACAATGCTAAATGTCAAAAATGAAAAGTGTCACCATAAAAAATGTCAAAAATGACAAATTTCAAGATGGCAAATGTCAAAGATGTCAAATGAAAAATGTCACAATGCTAAATGTCAAAAATGAAAAGTGTCAAAAATGACAAATTTCAAGATGGCAAATGTCTAAGATGTCAAATGACAAATGTCACAATGCTAAATGTCAAAAATGAAAAGTGTCACCATGAAAAATGTCAAAAATGACAAATTTCAAGATGGCAAATGTCAAAGATGTCAAATGACAAATGTCACAATGCTAAATGTCAAAAATGAAAAGTGTCACCATGAAAAATGTCAAAAATGACAAATTTCAAGATGACAAATGTCAAAGATGTCAAATGACAAATGTCACAATGCTAAATGTCAAAAATGAAAAGTGTCACCATGAAAAATGTCAAAAATGACAAAGTTCAAGATGGCAAATGTCAAAACTGACAAATGTCACAAAGCTAAATGTCAAAAATGATAAGTGTCACCATAAAAAATGTCAAAAATGACAAATTTCAAGATGGCAAATGTCAAAGATGTCAAATGACAAATGTCACAATGCTAAATGTCAAAAATGAAAAGCGTCACCATGAAAAATGTCAAAAATGACAAATTTCAAGATGGCAAATGTCAAAGATGTCGAATATGACAAATGTCACGATGCTAAATGTCAAAAATGAAAAGTGTCACCGTGAAAAATGTCACAAATGACAAATTTCAAGATGGCAAATGTCAAAGATGACAAATGACAAATGTCACAATGCTAAATGTCAAAAATGAAAAGTGTCACCATGAAAAATGTCAAAAATGACAAATTTCAAGATGGCAAATATCAAAGATGTCAAATGACAAATGTCACAATGCTAAATGTTAAAAATGACAAATTTCAGGATGGCAAATGTCAAAGATGTCAAATGACAAATGTCACAATGCTAAATGTCAAAAATGAAAAGTGTCACCATAAAATATGTCAAAAATGACAAATTTCAAGATGGCAAATGTCAAAGATGTCAAATGACAAATGTCACAATGCTAAATGTCAAAAATGAAAAGTGTCACCATAAAATGGCAAAAATAACAAATTTCAAGATGGCAAATGTCAAAGATGTCAAATGACAAATGTCACAATGCTAAATGTCAAAAATGAAAAGTGTCACCATGAAAAATGTCAAAAATGACAAATTTCAAGATGGCAAATGTCAAAGATGTCAAATGACAAATGTCACAATGCTAAATGTCAAAAATGAAAAAAATCACCATGAAAAATGTCAAAAATGACAAATTTCAAGATGGCAAATGTCAAAGATGTCAAATGACAAATGTCACAGTGCTAAATGTCAAAAATGAAAAGTGTCACCATGAAAAATGTCAAAAATAACAAATTTCAAGATGGCAAATGTCAAAGATGTCAAATGACAGATGTCACAATGCTAAATGTCAAAAATAAAAAGTGTCAAAAATGACAAATTTCAAGATGGCAAATGACAAATGTCACAATGCTAAATGTCAAAAATGAAAGTGTCACCATGAAAAATGTCAAAAATAACAAATTTAAAGATGGCAAATGTCAAAGATGTCAAATGACAAATGTCACAATGCTAAATGTCAAAAATGAAAAGTGTCACCATGAAAAATGTCAAAAATGACAAATTTCAAGAATGCCAATGTCAAAGATGTCAAATGACAAATGTCACAATGCTAAATGTCAAAAATGTCACCATGAAAAATGTCAAAAATAACAAATTTCAAGATGGCAAATGTCAAAGATGTCAAATGACAAATGTCACAATGCTAAATGTCAAAAATGAAAAGTGTCACCATGAAAAATGTCAAAAATGACAAATTTCAAGATGGCAAATGTCAAAACTGACAAATTTCATAATGCTAAATGTCAAAAATGAAAAGTGTCACCATGAAAAATGTCAAAAATGACAAATTTCAAGATGGCAAATGTCAAAACTGACAAATGTCATAATGCTAAATGTCAAAAATGAAAAGTGTCACCATGAAAAATGTCAAAAATGACAAATTTCAAGATGGCAAATGTCAAAGATGTCAAATGACAACTGTCACAATGCTAAATGTCAAAAATGAAAAGTGTCACCATGAAAAATGTCAAAAATGACAAAGTTCAAGATGGCAAATGTCAAAGATGTCAAATGACAAATGTCACAGATGTCAAATGACAAATGTCACAATGCTAAATGTCAAAAATGAAAAGTGTCAGAAATGACAAATTTCAAGATGGCAAATGTCTAAGATGTCAAATGACAAATGTCACAATGCTAAATGTCAAAAATGAAAAGTGTCACCGTGAAAAATGTCAAAAATGACAAATTTCAAGATGGCAAATGTCAAAGATGTCAAATGACAAATGTCACAATGCTAAATGTCAAAAATGAAAAGTGTCACCATAAAATGTCAAAAATAACAAATTTCAAGATGGCAAATGTCAAAGATGTCAAATGACAAATGTCACAATGCTAAATGTCAATAATGAAAAGTGTCACCATAAAAAATGTCAAAAATAACAAAGTTCAAGATGGCAAATGTCAAAGATGTCAAATGACAGATGTCACAATGCTAAATGTCAAAAATGAAAAGTGTCAAAAATGACAAATTTCAAGATGGCAAATGTCAAAGATGTCAAATGACAAATGTCACAATGCTAAATGTCAAAAATGAAAAGTGTCACCATGAAAAATGTCAAAAATGACAAAGTTCAAGATGGCAAATGTCAAAGATGTCAAATGACAAATGTCACAGATGTCAAATGACAAATGTCACAATGCTAAATGTCAAAAATGAAAAGTGTCAGAAATGACAAATTTCAAGATGGCAAATGTCTAAGATGTCAAATGACAAATGTCACAATGCTAAATGTCAAAAATGAAAAGTGTCACCGTGAAAAATGTCAAAAATGACAAATTTCAAGATGGCAAATGTCAAAGATGTCAAATGACAAATGTCACAATGCTAAATGTCAAAAATGAAAAGTGTCACCATAAAATGTCAAAAATAACAAATTTCAAGATGGCAAATGTCAAAGATGTCAAATGACAAATGTCACAATGCTAAATGTCAAAAATGAAAAGTGTCACCATGAAAAATGTCAAAAATGAAAAATTTCAAAATGGCAAATGTCAAAACTAACAAATGTCACAATGCTAAATGTCAAAAATGAAAAGTGTCACCATGAAAAATGTCAAAAATAACAAATTTCAAGATGGCAAATGTCAAAGATGTCAAATGACAAATGTCACAATGCTAAATGTCAAAAATGACAAATTTCAATATGGCAAATGTCTAAGATGTCAAATGACAAATGTCACAATGCTAAATGTCAAAAATGAAAAGTGTCACCATGAAAAAGGTCAAAAATGACAAATTTCAAGATGGCAAATGTCCAAGATGTCAAATGACAACTGTCACAATGCTAAATGTCAAAAATGAAAAGTGTCATTATGAAAAATGTCAAAAATAACAAATTTCAAGATGGCAAATGTCAAAGATGTCAAATGACAAATGTCACAATGCTAAATGTCAAAAATGAAAAGTGTCACCATGAAAAATGTCAAAAATGACAAATTTCAAGATGGCAAATATCAAAGATGTCAAATGACAAATGTCACAATGCTAAATTTCAAAAATGAAAAGTGTCACCATGAAAAATGTCAAAAATGACAAATTTCAAGATGGCAAATGTCAAAGATGTCAAATGACAAATGTCACAATGCTAAATGTCAAAAATGAAAAGTGTCACCATGAAAAATGTCAAAAATAACAAAGTTCAAGATGGCAAATGTCAAAGATGTCAAATGACAGATGTCACAATGCTAAATGTCAAAAATGAAAAGTGTCAAAAATGACAAATTTCAAGATGGCAAATGTCAAAGATGTCAAATGACAAATGTCACAATGCTAAATGTCAAAAATGAAAAGTGTCACCATGAAAAATGTCAAAAATGACAAATTTCAAGATGGCAAATGTCAAAGATGTCAAATGACAAATGTCACAATGCTAAATGTCAAAAATGAAAAGTGTCACCAAGAAAATGGCAAAAATAACAAATTTCAAGATGGCAAATGTCAAAGATGTCAAATGACAAATGTCACAATGCTAAATGTCAAAAATGAAAAGTGTCACCATGAAAAATGTCAAAAATGACAAATTTCAAGATGGCAAATATCAAAGATGTCAAATGACAAATGTCACAATGCTAAATGTCAAAAATGAAAAGTGTCACCATGAAAAATGTCAAAAATGACAAGTTTCAAGATGGCAAATGTCAAAGATGTCAAATGACAAATGTCACAATGCTAAATGTCAGAAATGAAAAGTGTCACCATAAAAAATGTCAAAAATAACAAAGTTCAAGATGGCAAATGTCAAAGATGTCAAATGACAGATGTCACAATGCTAAATGTCAAAAATGAAAAGTGTCAAAAATGACAAATTTCAAGATGGCAAATGTCTAAGATGTCAAATGACAAATGTCACAATGCTGAATGTCAAAAATGAAAAGTGTCACTGTGAAAAATGTCAAAAATGACAAATTTCAAGATGGCAAATGTCAAAGTGTCAAATGACAAATGTCACAATGCTAAATGTCAAAAATGAAAAGTGTCACCATGAAAAATGTCAAAAATAACAAATTTCAAGATGGCAAATGTCAAAGATGTCAAATGACAAATGTCACAATGCTAAATGTCAAAAATGAAAAGTGTCAAAAATGACAAATTTCAAGATGGCAAATGTCTAAGATGTCAAATGACAAATGTCACAATGCTAAATGTCAAAAATGAAAAGTGTCACCATGAAAAATGTCAAAAATAACAAATTTCAAGATGGCAAATGTCAAAGATGTCAAATGACAAATGTCACAATGCTAAATGTCAAAAATGACAAATTTCAATATGGCAAATGTCTAAGATGTCAAATGACAAATGTCACAATGCTAAATGTCAAAAATGAAAAGTGTCACCATGAAAAAGGTCAAAAATGACAAATTTCAAGATGGCAAATGTCCAAGATGTCAAATGACAACTGTCACAATGCTAAATGTCAAAAATGAAAAGTGTCACCATGAAAAATGTCAAAAATGGCAAATTTCAAGATGGCAAATGTCAAAGATGTCAAATGACAAATGTCACAATGCTAAATGTCAAAAATGAAAAGTGTCAAAAATGACAAATTTCAAGATGGCAAATGTCTAAGATGTCAAATGACAAATGTCACAATGCTGAATGTCAAAAATGAAAAGTGTCACTGTGAAAAATGTCAAAAATGACAAATTTCAAGATGGCAAATGTCAAAGTGTCAAATGACAAATGTCACAATGCTAAATGTCAAAAATGAAAAGTGTCACCATGAAAAATGTCAAAAATGACAAATTTCAAGATGGCAAATGTCAAAGATGTCAAATGACAAATGTCACAATGCTAAATGTCAAAAATGAAAAGTGTCCCCATAAAAAATGTCAATAATGACAAATTTCAAGATGGCAAATGTCAAAGATGTCAAATGACAAATGTCACAATGCTAAATGTCAAAAATGAGAAGTGTCACCATGAAAAATGTCAAAAATGACAAATTTCAAGATGGCAAATGTCAAAGATGTCAAATGACAAATGTCACAATGCTAAATGTCAAAAATGAAAAGTGTCACCATGAAAAATGACAAATTTCAAGATGGCAAATGTCAAAGATGTCAAATGACAAATGTCACAATGCTAAATGTCAAAAATGAAAAGTGTCACCATGAAAAATGTCAAAAATGACAAATTTCAAGATGGCAAATATCAAAGATGTCAAATGACAAATGTCACAATACTAAATGTCAAAAATGACAAATTTCAAGATGGCAAATGTCAAAGATGTCAAATGACAAATGTCACAATGCTAAATGTCAAAAATGAAAAGTGTCACCATGAAAAATGTCAAAAATGACAAATTTCAAGATGGCAAATGTCAAAGATGTCAAATGACAAATGTCACAATGCTAAATGTCAAAAATGAAAAGTGTCAAAAATGACAAATTTCAAGATGGCAAATGCCTAAGATGTCAAATGACAAATGTCACAATGAGTAATGTCAAAAATGAAAAGTGTCACCATGAAAAATGTCAAAAATGACAAATTTCAAGATGTCAAATGACAAATGTCACAATGCTAAATGTCAAAAATGAAAAGTCTCACCATGAAAAATGTCAAAAATGACAAAGTTCAAGATGGCAAATGTCAAAGATGTCAAATGACAAATTTCACAGATGTCAAATGACAAATGTCACAATGCTAAATGTCAAAAATGAAAAGTGTCAGAAATGACAAATTTCAAGATGGCAAATGTCTAAGATGTCAAATGACAAATGTCACAATGCTAAATGTCAAAAATGAAAAGTGTCACCGTGAAAAATGTCAAAAATGACAAATTTCAAGATGGCAAATGTCAAAGATGTCAAATGACAAATGTCACAATGCTAAATGTCAAAAATGAAAAGTGTCACCATGAAAAATGTCAAAAATAACAAATTTTAAGATGGCAAATGTCAAAGATGTCAAATGACAAATGTCACAATGCTAAATGTCAAAAATGAAAAGTGTCACCATGAAAAATGTCAAAAATGAAAAATTTCAAAATGGCAAATGTCAAAACTAACAAATGTCACAATGCTAAATGTCAAAAATGAAAAGTGTCACCATGAAAAATGTCAAAAATAACAAATTTCAAGATGGCAAATGTCAAAGATGTCAAATGACAAATGTCACAATGCTAAATGTCAAAAATGACAAATTTCAAGATGGCAAATGTCTAAGATGTCAAATGACAAATGTCACAATGCCAAATGTCAAAAATGAAAAGTGTCACCATGAAAAAGGTCAAAAATGACAAATTTCAAGATGGCAAATGTCCAAGATGTCAAATGACAACTGTCACAATGCTAAATGTCAAAAATGAAAAGTGTCACCATGAAAAATGTCAAAAATGGCAAATTTCAAGATGGCAAATGTCAAAGATGTCAAATGACAAATGTCACAATGCTAAATGTCAAAAATGAAAAGTGTCAAAAATGACAAATTTCAAGATGGCAAATGTCTAAGATGTCAAATGACAAATGTCACAATGCTGAATGCCAAAAATGAAAAGTGTCACTGTGAAAAATGTCAAAAATGACAAATTTCAAGATGGCAAATGTCAAAGTGTCAAATGACAAATGTCACAATGCTAAATGTCAAAAATGAAAAGTGTCACCATGAAAAATGTCAAAAATGACAAATTTCAAGATGGCAAATGTTAAAGATGTCAAATGACAAATGTCACAATGCTAAATGTCAAAAATGAAAAGTGTCCCCATGAAAAATGTCAATAATGACAAATTTCAAGATGGCAAATGTCAAAGATGTCAAATAACAAATGTCACAATGCTAAATGTCAAAAATGAGAAGTGTCACCATGAAAAATGTCAAAAATGACAAATTTCAAGATGGCAAATGTCAAAGATGTCGAATATGACAAATGTCACAATGCTAAATGTCAAAAATGAAAAGTGTCACCATAAAAAATGTCAAAAATGACAAATTTCAAGATGGCAAATGTCAAAGATGTCAAATGAAAAATGTCACAATGCTAAATGTCAAAAATGAAAAGTGTCAAAAATGACAAATTTCAAGATGGCAAATGTCTAAGATGTCAAATGACAAATGTCACAATGCTAAATGTCAAAAATAAAAAGTGTCACCATGAAAAATGTCAAAAATGACAAATTTCAAGATGGCAAATGTCAAAGATGTCAAATGACAAATGTCACAATGCTAAATGTCAAAAATGAAAAGTGTCACCATGAAAAATGTCAAAAATGACAAATTTCAAGATGGCAAATGTCAAAGATGTCAAATGACAAATGTCACAATGCTAAATGTCAAAAATGAAAAGTGTTACCATGAAAAATGTCAAAAATGA
This sequence comes from Altica lythri, assembly GCA_964028335.1. NCBI lineage: Eukaryota > Metazoa > Arthropoda > Insecta > Coleoptera > Chrysomelidae > Altica > Altica lythri. The sequence goes on along the minus strand of OZ034800.1, from coordinate 13,705,817 downwards.
CAAATTTCAAGATGGCAAATGTCAAAACTGACAAATGTCACAATGCTAAATGTCAAAAATGATAAGTGTCACCATAAAAAATGTCAAAAATGACAAATTTCAAGATGGCAAATGTCAAAGATGTCAAATGACAAATGTCACAATGCTAAATGTCAAAAATGAAAAGCGTCACCATGAAAAATGTCAAAAATGACAAATTTCAAGATGGCAAATGTCAAAGATGTCGAATATGACAAATGTCACGATGCTAAATGTCAAAAATGAAAAGTGTCACCGTGAAAAATGTCACAAATGACAAATTTCAAGATGGCAAATGTCAAAGATGACAAATGACAAATGTCACAATGCTAAATGTCAAAAATGAAAAGTGTCACCATGAAAAATGTCAAAAATGACAAATTTCAAGATGGCAAATATCAAAGATGTCAAATGACAAATGTCACAATGCTAAATGTTAAAAATGACAAATTTCAGGATGGCAAATGTCAAAGATGTCAAATGACAAATGTCACAATGCTAAATGTCAAAAATGAAAAGTGTCACCATAAAATATGTCAAAAATGACAAATTTCAAGATGGCAAATGTCAAAGATGTCAAATGACAAATGTCACAATGCTAAATGTCAAAAATGAAAAGTGTCACCATAAAATGGCAAAAATAACAAATTTCAAGATGGCAAATGTCAAAGATGTCAAATGACAAATGTCACAATGCTAAATGTCAAAAATGAAAAGTGTCACCATGAAAAATGTCAAAAATGACAAATTTCAAGATGGCAAATGTCAAAGATGTCAAATGACAAATGTCACAATGCTAAATGTCAAAAATGAAAAAAATCACCATGAAAAATGTCAAAAATGACAAATTTCAAGATGGCAAATGTCAAAGATGTCAAATGACAAATGTCACAGTGCTAAATGTCAAAAATGAAAAGTGTCACCATGAAAAATGTCAAAAATAACAAATTTCAAGATGGCAAATGTCAAAGATGTCAAATGACAGATGTCACAATGCTAAATGTCAAAAATAAAAAGTGTCAAAAATGACAAATTTCAAGATGGCAAATGACAAATGTCACAATGCTAAATGTCAAAAATGAAAGTGTCACCATGAAAAATGTCAAAAATAACAAATTTAAAGATGGCAAATGTCAAAGATGTCAAATGACAAATGTCACAATGCTAAATGTCAAAAATGAAAAGTGTCACCATGAAAAATGTCAAAAATGACAAATTTCAAGAATGCAAATGTCAAAGATGTCAAATGACAAATGTCACAATGCTAAATGTTAAAAATGACAAATTTCAGGATGGCAAATGTCAAAGATGTCAAATGACAAATGTCACAATGCTAAATGTCAAAAATGAAAAGTGTCACCATAAAATATGTCAAAAATGACAAATTTCAAGATGGCAAATGTCAAAGATGTCAAATGACAAATGTCACAATGCTAAATGTCAAAAATGAAAAGTGTCACCATAAAATGGCAAAAATAACAAATTTCAAGATGGCAAATGTCAAAGATGTCAAATGACAAATGTCACAATGCTAAATGTCAAAAATGAAAAGTGTCACCATGAAAAATGTCAAAAATGACAAATTTCAAGATGGCAAATGTCAAAGATGTCAAATGACAAATGTCACAATGCTAAATGTCAAAAATGAAAAAAATCACCATGAAAAATGTCAAAAATGACAAATTTCAAGATGGCAAATGTCAAAGATGTCAAATGACAAATGTCACAGTGCTAAATGTCAAAAATGAAAAGTGTCACCATGAAAAATGTCAAAAATAACAAATTTCAAGATGGCAAATGTCAAAGATGTCAAATGACAGATGTCACAATGCTAAATGTCAAAAATAAAAAGTGTCAAAAATGACAAATTTCAAGATGGCAAATGACAAATGTCACAATGCTAAATGTCAAAAATGAAAGTGTCACCATGAAAAATGTCAAAAATAACAAATTTAAAGATGGCAAATGTCAAAGATGTCAAATGACAAATGTCACAATGCTAAATGTCAAAAATGAAAAGTGTCACCATGAAAAATGTCAAAAATGACAAATTTCAAGAATGCAAATGTCAAAGATGTCAAATGACAAATGTCACAATGCTAAATGTCAAAAATGTCACCATGAAAAATGTCAAAAATAACAAATTTCAAGATGGCAAATGTCAAAGATGTCAAATGACAAATGTCACAATGCTAAATGTCAAAAATGAAAAGTGTCACCATGAAAAATGTCAAAAATGACAAATTTCAAGATGGCAAATGTCAAAACTGACAAATTTCATAATGCTAAATGTCAAAAATGAAAAGTGTCACCATGAAAAATGTCAAAAATAAATTTCAAGATGGCAAATGTCAAAGATGTCAAATGACAAATGTCACAATGCTAAATGTCAAAAATGAAAAGTGTCATTATGAAAAATGTCAAAAATGACAAATTTCAAGATGGCAAATGTCAAAACTGACAAATGTCACAATTCTAAATGTCAAAAATGAAAAGTGTCACCATGAAAAATGTCAAAAATAACAAATTTCAAGATGGCAAATGTCAAAGATGTCAAATGACAAATGTCACAATGCTAAATTCAAAAATGACAAATTTCAAGATGGCAAATATCAAAAAAGTCAAATGACAAATGTCACAATGCTAAATGTCAAAAATGAAAAGGGTCACCATGAAAAATGTCAAAAATGACAAATTTCAAGATGGCAAATGTCAAAGATGTCAAATGACAAATGTCACAATGCTAAATGTCAAAAATGAAAAGTGTCACCATGAAAAATGTTAAAAATGACAAATTTCAAGATGGCAAATGTCAAAGATGTCAAATGACAAATGTCACAATGCTAAATGTCAAAAATGAAAAGTGTCAAAAATGACAAATTTCAAGATGGCAAATGTCAAAGATGTCAAATGACAAATGTCACAATGCTAAATGTCAAAAATGAAAAGTGTCACCATGAAAAATGTCAAAAATGACAAATTTCAAGATGGCAAATGTCAAAGATGTCAAATGACAAATGTCACAATGCTAAATGTCAAAAATGAAAAGTGTCACCATGAAAAATGTCAAAAATGACAAATTTCAAGATGGCAAATGTCAAAGATGTCAAATGACAAATGTCACAATGCTAAATGTCAAAAATGAAAAGTGTCACCATGAAAAATGTCAAAAATGACAAATTTCAAGATGGCAAATGTCAAAGATGTCAAATGACAAATGTCACAATGCTAAATGTCAAAAATGAAAATTTTCAAAAATGACAAATTTTAAGATGGCAAATGTCTAAGATGTCAAATGACAAATGTCACAATGCTAAATGTCAAAAATGAAAAGTGTCACCGTGAAAAATGTCAAAAATAACAAATTTCAAGATGGCAAATGTCAAAGATGTCAAATGACAAATGTCACAATGCTAAATGTCAAAAATGAAAAGTGTCACCATGAAAAATGTCAAAAATAACAAATTTCAAGATGGCAAATGTCAAAGATGTCAAATGACAAATGTCACAATGCTAAATGTCAAAAATGAAAAGTGTCACCATGAAAAATGTCAAAAATGACAAATTTCAAGATGGCAAATGTCAAAGATGTCAAATGACAAATGTCACAATGCTAAATGTCAAAAATGAAAAGTGTTACCATGAAAAATGTCAAAAATAACAAATTTCAAGATGGCAAATGTCAAAGATGTCAAATGACAGATGTCACAATGCTAAATGTCAAAAATGAAAAGTGTTAAAAATGACAAATTTCAAGATGGCAAATGTCAAAGATGTCAAATGACAAATGTCACAATGCTAAATGTCAAAAATGAAAAGTGTCACCATGAAAAATGTCAAAAATGACAAAGTTCAAGATGGCAAATGTCAAAGATGTCAAATGACAAATGTTACAATGCTAAATGTCAAAAATGAAAAGTGTCAGAAATGACAAATTTCAAGATGGCAAATGTCTAAGATGTCAAATGACAAATGTCACAATACTAAATGTCAAAAATGAAAAGTATCACCGTCAAAAATGTCAAAAATGACAAATTTCAAGATGGCAAATGTCAAAGATGTCAAATGACAAATGTCACAATGCTAAATGTCAAAAAAAAAAGTGTCACCATGAAAAATGTCAAAAATAACAAATTTCAAGATGGCAAATGTCAAAGATTTCAAATGACAAATGTCACAATGCTAAATGTCAAAAATGAAAAGTGTCACCATGAAAAATAACAAAAATGAAAAATTTCAAAATGGCAAATGTCAAAACTAACAAATGTCACAATGCTAAATGTCAAAAATGAAAAGTGTCACCATGAAAAATGTCAAAAATAACAAATTTCAAGATGGCAAATGTCAAAGATGTCAAATGACAAATGTCACAATGCTAAATGTCAAAAATGACAAATTTCAAGATGGCAAATGTTTAAGATGTCAAATGACAAATGTCACAATGCTAAATGTCAAAAATGAAAAGTGTTACTATGAAAAAGGTCAAAAATGACAAATTTCAAGATGGCAAATGTCCAAGATGTCAAATGACAAATGTCACAATGCTAAATGTCAAAAATGAAAAGTGTCACCATGAAAAATGTCAAAAATGGCAAATTTTAAGATGGCAAATGTCAAAGATGTCAAATGACAAATGTCACAATGCTAAATGTCAAAAATGAAAAGTGTCAAAAATGACAAATTTCTAGATGGTAAATGTCTAAGATGTCAAATGACAAATGTCACAATGCTGAATGTCAAAAATGAAAAGTGTCACTGTAAAAATGTCAAAAATGACAAATTTCAAGATGGCAAATGTCAAAGTGTCAAATGACAAATGTCACAATGCTAAATGTCAAAAATGAAAAGTGTCACCATGAAAAATGTTAAAAATGACAAATTTCAAGATGGCAAATGTCAAAGATGTCAAATGACAAATGTCACAATGCTAAATGTCAAAAATGAAAAGTGTCCCCATGAAAAATGTCAATAATGACAAATTTCAAGATGGCAAATGTCAAAGATGTCAAATGACAAATGTCACAATGCTAAATGTCAAAAATAAGAAGTGTCACCATGAAAAATGTCAAAAATGACAAATTTCAAGATGGCAAATGTCAAAGATGTCGAATATGACAAATGTCACAATGCTAAATGTCAAAAATGAAAAGTGTCACCATAAAAAATGTCAAAAATGACAAATTTCAAGATGGCAAATGTCAAAGATGTCAAATGAAAAATGTCACAATGCTAAATGTCAAAAATGAAAAGTGTCAAAAATGACAAATTTCAAGATGGCAAATGTCAAAGATGTCAAATGACAAATGTCACAATGCTAAATGTCAAAAATGAAAAGTGTCACCATGAAAAATGTCAAAAATGACAAATTTCAAGATGGCAAATGTCAAAACTGACAAATGTCACAATGCTAAATGTCAAAAATGAAAAGTGTCACCATGAAAAATGTCAAAAATGACAAATTTCAAGATGGCAAATGTCAAAGATGTCAAATAACAAATGTCACAATGCTAAATGTCAAAAATAAAAAGTGTCACCATGAAAAATGTCAAAAATAACAAATTTCAAGATGGCAAATGTCAAAGATGTCAAATGACAAATGTCACAATGCTAAATGTTAAAAATGAAAAGTGTCACCATGAAAAATGTCAAAAATAACAAATTTCAAGATGGCAAATGTCAAAGATGTCAAATGACAAATGTCACAATGCTAAATGTCAAAAATGACAAATTTCAAGATGGCAAATGTCTAAGATGTCAAATGACAAATGTCACAATGTTAAATGTCAAAAATGAAAAGTGTCACCATGAAAAATGTCAAAAATGACAAATTTCAAGATAACAAATGTCAAAACTGACAAATGTCACAATGCTAAATGTCAAAAATGAAAAGTGTCACCATAAAAAATGTCAAAAATAACAAATTTCAAGATAGCAAATGTCAAAGATGTCAAATGACAAATGTCACAATGCTAAACGTCAAAAATGACAAATTTCAAGATGGCAAATGTCTAAGATGTCAAATGACAAATGTCACAATGTTAAATGTCAAAAATGAAAAGTGTCACCATGAAAAATATCAAAAATGACAAATTTCAAGATGGCAAATGTCAAAGATGTCAAATGACAAATGTCAAAAATGAAAAGTGTCACCATGAAAAATGTCAAAAATGACAAATTTCAAGATGGCAAATGTCAAAGATGTCAAATGAAAAATGTCACAATGCTAAATGTCAAAAATGAAAAGTGTCACCATGAAAAATGTCAAAAATAACAAATTTCAAGATGGCAAATGTCAAAGATGTCAAATGACAAATGTCACAATGCTAAATGTCAAAAATGAAAAGTGTTACCATGAAAAATGTCAAAAATGACAAATTTCAAGATGGCAAATGTCAAAGATGTCAAATGACAAATGTCACAATGCTAAATGTCAAAAATGAAAAGTGTCACCATTAAAAATGTCAAAAATAACAAATTTCAAGATGGCAAATGTCAAAGATGTCAAATGACAAATGTCACAATGCTAAATGTCAAAAATGAAAAGTGTCAAAAATGACAAATTTCAAGATGGCAAATGTCAAAGATGTCAAATGACAAATTTTACAATGCTAAATGTCAAAAATGAAAAGTGTCACCATGAAAAATGTCAAAAATAACAAATTTCAAGATGGCAAATGTCAAAGATGTCAAATGACAAATGTCACAATGCTAAATGTCAAAAATGAAAAGTGTCACCATAAAAAATGTCAAAAATGACAAATTTCAAGATGGCAAATGTCAAAGATGTCAAATGACAAATGTCACAATGCTAAATGTCAAAAATGAAAAGTGTCACCATGAAAAATGTCAAAAATAACAAATTTCAAGATGGCAAATGTCAAAGATGTCAAATGACAAATGTCACAATGCTAAATGTCAAAAATAAAAAGTGTCACCATGAAAAATGTCAAAAATAACAAATTTCAAGATGGCAAATGTCAAAACTGACAAATGTCACAATGCTAAATGTCAAAAAGGATAAGTGTCACCATGAAAAATGTCAAAAATGACAAATTTCAAGATGGCAAATGTCCAAGATGTCAAATGACAAATGTCACAATGCTAAATGTCAAAAATGAAAAGTGTCACCATGAAAAATGTCAAAAATGGCAAATTTTAAGATGGCAAATGTCAAAGATGTCAAATGACAAATGTCACAATGCTAAATGTCAAAAATGAAAAGTGTCAAAAATGACAAATTTCTAGATGGCAAATGTCTAAGATGTCAAATGACAAATGTCACAATGCTGAATGTCAAAAATGAAAAGTGTCACTGTAAAAATGTCAAAAATGACAAATTTCAAGATGGCAAATGTCAAAGTGTCAAATGACAAATGTCACAATGCTAAATGTCAAAAATGAAAAGTGTCACCATGAAAAATGTTAAAAATGACAAATTTCAAGATGGCAAATGTCAAAGATGTCAAATGACAAATGTCACAATGCTAAATGTCAAAAATGAAAAGTGTCCCCATGAAAAATGTCAATAATGACAAATTTCAAGATGGCAAATGTCAAAGATGTCAAATGACAAATGTCACAATGCTAAATGTCAAAAATAAGAAGTGTCACCATGAAAAATGTCAAAAATGACAAATTTCAAGATGGCAAATGTCAAAGATGTCGAATATGACAAATGTCACAATGCTAAATGTCAAAAATGAAAAGTGTCACCATAAAAAATGTCAAAAATGACAAATTTTAAGATGGCAAATGTCAAAGATGTCAAATGAAAAATGTCACAATGCTAAATGTCAAAAATGAAAAGTGTCAAAAATGACAAATTTCAAGATGGCAAATGTCAAAGATGTCAAATGACAAATGTCACAATGCTAAATGTCAAAAATGAAAAGTGTCACCATGAAAAATGTCAAAAATGACAAATTTCAAGATGGCAAATGTCAAAACTGACAAATGTCACAATGCTAAATGTCAAAAATGAAAAGTGTCACCATGAAAAATGTCAAAAATGACAAATTTCAAGATGGCAAATGTCAAAGATGTCAAATGACAAATGTCACAATGCTAAATGTCAAAAATAAAAAGTGTCACCATGAAAAATGTCAAAAATAATAAATTTCAAGATGGCAAATGTCAAAGATGTCAAATGACAAATGTCACAATGCTAAATGTTAAAAATGAAAAGTGTCACCATGAAAAATGTCAAAAATAACAAATTTCAAGATGGCAAATGTCAAAGATGTCAAATGACAAATGTCACAATGCTAAATGTCAAAAATGACAAATTTCAAGATGGCAAATGTCTAAGATGTCAAATGACAAATGTCACAATGTTAAATGTCAAAAATGAAAAGTGTCACCATGAAAAATGTCAAAAATGACAAATTTCAAGATGGCAAATGTCAAAACTGACAAATGTCACAATGCTAAATGTCAAAAATAAAAAGTGTCACCATAAAAAATGTCAAAAATAACAAATTTCAAGATAGCAAATGTCAAAGATGTCAAATGACAAATGTCACAATGCTAAACGTCAAAAATGACAAATTTCAAGATAGCAAATGTCTAAGATGTCAAATGACAAATGTCACAATGTTAAATGTCAAAAATGAAAAGTGTCACCATGAAAAATATCAAAAATGACAAATTTCAAGATGGCAAATGTCAAAGATGTCAAATGACAAATGTCAAAAATGAAAAGTGTCACCATGAAAAATTTCAAAAATGACAAATTTCAAGATGGCAAATGTCAAAGATGTCAAATGAAAAATGTCACAATGCTAAATGTCAAAAATGAAAAGTGTCACCATGAAAAATGTCAAAAATAACAAATTTCAAGATGGCAAATGTCAAAGATGTCAAATGACAAATGTCACAATGCTAAATTTCAAAAATGAAAAGTGTTACCATGAAAAATGTCAAAAATGACAAATTTCAAGATGGCAAATGTCAAAGATGTCAAATGACAAATGTCAAAATGCTAAATGTCAAAAATGAAAAGTGTCACCATTAAAAATGTCAAAAATAACAAATTTCAAGATGGCAAATGTCAAAGATGTCAAATGACAAATGTCACAATGCTAAATGTCAAAAATGAAAAGTGTCAAAAATGACAAATTTCAAGATGGCAAATGTCAAAGATGTCAAATGACAAATTTCACAATGCTAAATGTCAAAAATGAAAAGTGTCACCATGAAAAATGTCAAAAATAACAAATTTCAAGATGGCAAATGTCAAAGATGTCAAATGACAAATGTCACAATGCTAAATGTCAAAAATGAAAAGTGTCACCATGAAAAATGTCAAAAATGACAAATTTCAAGATGGCAAATGTCAAAGATGTCAAATGACAAATGTCACAATGCTAAATGTCAAAAATGAAAAGTGTCACCATGAAAAATGTCAAAAATAACAAATTTCAAGATGGCAAATGTCAAAGATGTCAAATGACAAATGTCACAATGCTAAATGTCAAAAATAAAAAGTGTCACCATGAAAAATGTCAAAAATAACAAATTTCAAGATGGCAAATGTCAAAACTGACAAATGTCACAATGCTAAATGTCAAAAATGAAAAGTGTCACCATGAAAAATGTCAAAAATGACAAATTTCAAGATGGCAAATGTCAAAGATGTCAAATGACAAATGTCACAATGCTAAATGTCAAAAATGAAAAGTGTCATTATGAAAAATGTCAAAAATGTAAAATTTCAAGATGGCAAATGTCAAAACTGACAAATGTCACAATTCTAAATGTCAAAAATGAAAAGTGTCACCATGAAAAATGTCAAAAATAACAAATTTCAAGATGGCAAATGTCAAAGATGTCAAATGACAAATGTCACAATGTCACAATGCTAAATGTCAAAAATGACAAATTTCAAGATGGCAAATGTCAAAAAAGTCAAATGACAAATGTCACAATGCTAAATGTCAAAAATGAAAAGTGTCACCATAAAAAATGTCAAAAATGACAAATTTCAAGATGGCAAATGTCAAAGATGTCAAATGACAAATGTCACAATGCTAAATGTCAAAAATGAAAAGTGTCACCATGAAAAATGACAAATTTCAAGATGGCAAATGTCAAAGATGTCAAATGACAAATGTCACAATGCTAAATGTCAAAAATGAAAAGTGTCACCATGAAAAATCTCAAAAATGACAAATTTCAAGATGGCAAATATCAAAGATGTCAAATGACAAATGTCACAATGCTAAATGTCAAAAATGACAAATTTCAAGATGGCAAATGTCAAAGATGTCAAATGACAAATGTCACAATGCTAAATGTCAAAAATGAAAAGTGTCACCATGAAAAATGTTAAAAATGACAAATTTCAAGATGGCAAATGTCAAAGATGTCAAATGACAAATGTCACAATGCTAAATGTCAAAAATGAAAAGTGTCAAAAATGACAAATTTCAAGATGGCAAATGTCTAAGATGTCAAATGACAAATGTCACAATGCTAAATGTCAAAAATGAAAAGTGTCACCATGAAAAATGTCAAAAATGACAAATTTCAAGATGGCAAATGTCAAAGATGTCAAATAACAAATGTCACAATGCTAAATGTCAAAAATAAAAAGTGTCACCATGAAAAATGTCAAAAATGACAAATTTCAAGATGGCAAATGTCAAAGATGTCAAATGACAAATGTCACAATGCTAAATGTCAAAAATGAAAATTTTCAAAAATGACAAATTTTAAGATGGCAAATGTCTAAGATGTCAAATGACAAATGTCACAATGCTAAATGTCAAAAATGAAAAGTGTCACCGTGAAAAATGTCAAAAATAACAAATTTCAAGATGGCAAATGTCAAAGATGTCAAATGACAAATGTCACAATGCTAAATGTCAAAAATGAAAAGTGTCACCATGAAAAATGTCAAAAATAACAAATTTCAAGATGGCAAATGTCAAAGATGTCAAATGACAAATGTCACAATGCTAAATGTCAAAAATGAAAAGTGTCACCATGAAAAATGTCAAAAATGACAAATTTCAAGATGGCAAATGTCAAAGATGTCAAATGACAAATGTCACAATGCTAAATGTCAAAAATGAAAAGTGTCACCATGAAAAATGTCAAAAATAACAAATTTCAAGATGGCAAATGTCAAAGATGTCAAATGACAGATGTCACAATGCTAAATGTCAAAAATGAAAAGTGTTAAAAATGACAAATTTCAAGATGGCAAATGTCAAAGATGTCAAATGACAAATGTCACAATGCTAAATGTCAAAAATGAAAAGTGTCACCATGAAAAATGTCAAAAATGACAAAGTTCAAGATGGCAAATGTCAAAGATGTCAAATGACAAATGTCACAATGCTAAATGTCAAAAATGAAAAGTGTCAGAAATGACAAATTTCAAGATGGCAAATGTCTAAGATGTCAAATGACAAATGTCACAATACTAAATGTCAAAAATGAAAAGTATCACTGTCAAAAATGTCAAAAATGACAAATTTCAAGATGGCAAATGTCAAAGATGTCAAATGACAAATGTCACAATGCTAAATGTCAAAAATAAAAAGTGTCACCATGAAAAATGTCAAAAATAACAAATTTCAAGATGGCAAATGTCAAAGATTTCAAATGACAAATGTCACAATGCTAAATGTCAAAAATGAAAAGTGTCACCATGAAAAATAACAAAAATGAAAAATTTCAAAATGGCAAATGTCAAAACTAACAAATGTCACAATGCTAAATGTCAAAAATGAAAAGTGTCACCATGAAAAATGTCAAAAATAACAAATTTCAAGATGGCAAATGTCAAAGATGTCAAATGACAAATGTCACAATGCTAAATGTCAAAAATGACAAATTTCAAGATGGCAAATGTCTAAGATGTCAAATGACAAATGTCACAATGCTAAATGTCAAAAATGAAAAGTGTTACCATGAAAAAGGTCAAAAATGACAAATTTCAAGATGGCAAATGTCCAAGATGTCAAATGACAAATGTCACAATGCTAAATGTCAAAAATGAAAAGTGTCACCATGAAAAATGTCAAAAATGGCAAATTTTAAGATGGCAAATGTCAAAGATGTCAAATGACAAATGTCACAATGCTAAATGTCAAAAATGAAAAGTGTCAAAAATAACAAATTTCAAGATGGCAAATGTCAAAGATGTCAAATGACAAATGTCACAATGCTAAATGTCAAAAATGACAAATTTCAAGATGGCAAATGTCTAAGATGTCAAATGACAAATGTCACAATGTTAAATGTCAAAAATGAAAAGTGTCACCATGAAAAATGTCAAAAATGACAAATTTCAAGATGGCAAATGTCAAAACTGACAAATGTCACAATGCTAAATGTCAAAAATGAAAAGTGTCACCATAAAAAATGTCAAAAATAACAAATTTCAAGATAGCAAATGTCAAAGATGTCAAATGACAAATGTCACAATGCTAAACGTCAAAAATGACAAATTTCAAGATGGCAAATGTCTAAGATGTCAAATGACAAATGTCACAATGTTAAATGTCAAAAATGAAAAGTGTCACCATGAAAAATATCAAAAATGACAAATTTCAAGATGGCAAATGTCAAAGATGTCAAATGACAAATGTCAAAAATGAAAAGTGTCACCATGAAAAATGTCAAAAATGACAAATTTCAAGATGGCAAATGTCAAAGATGTCAAATGAAAAATGTCACAATGCTAAATGTCAAAAATGAAAAGTGTCACCATGAAAAATGTCAAAAATAACAAATTTCAAGATGGCAAATGTCAAAGATGTCAAATGACAAATGTCACAATGCTAAATGTCAAAAATGAAAAGTGTTACCATGAAAAATGTCAAAAATGACAAATTTCAAGATGGCAAATGTCAAAGATGTCAAATGACAAATGTCACAATGCTAAATGTCAAAAATGAAAAGTGTCACCATTAAAAATGTCAAAAATAACAAATTTCAAGATGGCAAATGTCAAAGATGTCAAATGACAAATGTCACAATGCTAAATGTCAAAAATGAAAAGTGTCAAAAATGACAAATTTCAAGATGGCAAATGTCAAAGATGTCAAATGACAAATTTCACAATGCTAAATGTCAAAAATGAAAAGTGTCACCATGAAAAATGTCAAAAATAACAAATTTCAAGATGGCAAATGTCAAAGATGTCAAATGACAAATGTCACAATGCTAAATGTCAAAAATGAAAAATGTCACCATAAAAAATGTCAAAAATGACAAATTTCAAGATGGCAAATGTCAAAGATGTCAAATGACAAATGTCACAATGCTAAATGTCAAAAATGAAAAGTGTCACCATGAAAAATGTCAAAAATAACAAATTTCAAGATGGCAAATGTCAAAGATGTCAAATGACAAATGTCACAATGCTAAATGTCAAAAATAAAAAGTGTCACCATGAAAAATGTCAAAAATAACAAATTTCAAGATGGCAAATGTCAAAACTGACAAATGTCACAATGCTAAATGTCAAAAAGGATAAGTGTCACCATGAAAAATGTCAAAAATGACAAATTTCAAGATGGCAAATGTCCAAGATGTCAAATGACAAATGTCACAATGCTAAATGTCAAAAATGAAAAGTGTCACCATGAAAAATGTCAAAAATGGCAAATTTTAAGATGGCAAATGTCAAAGATGTCAAATGACAAATGTCACAATGCTAAATGTCAAAAATGAAAAGTGTCAAAAATGACAAATTTCTAGATGGCAAATGTCTAAGATGTCAAATGACAAATGTCACAATGCTGAATGTCAAAAATGAAAAGTGTCACTGTAAAAATGTCAAAAATGACAAATTTCAAGATGGCAAATGTCAAAGTGTCAAATGACAAATGTCACAATGCTAAATGTCAAAAATGAAAAGTGTCACCATGAAAAATGTTAAAAATGACAAATTTCAAGATGGCAAATGTCAAAGATGTCAAATGACAAATGTCACAATGCTAAATGTCAAAAATGAAAAGTGTCCCCATGAAAAATGTCAATAATGACAAATTTCAAGATGGCAAATGTCAAAGATGTCAAATGACAAATGTCACAATGCTAAATGTCAAAAATAAGAAGTGTCACCATGAAAAATGTCAAAAATGACAAATTTCAAGATGGCAAATGTCAAAGATGTCGAATATGACAAATGTCACAATGCTAAATGTCAAAAATGAAAAGTGTCACCATAAAAAATGTCAAAAATGACAAATTTTAAGATGGCAAATGTCAAAGATGTCAAATGAAAAATGTCACAATGCTAAATGTCAAAAATGAAAAGTGTCAAAAATGACAAATTTCAAGATGGCAAATGTCAAAGATGTCAAATGACAAATGTCACAATGCTAAATGTCAAAAATGAAAAGTGTCACCATGAAAAATGTCAAAAATGACAAATTTTAAGATGGCAAATGTCAAAACTGACAAATGTCACAATGCTAAATGTCAAAAATGAAAAGTGTCACCATGAAAAATGTCAAAAATGACAAATTTTAAGATGGCAAATGTCAAAGATGTCAAATGACAAATGTCACAATGCTAAATGTCAAAAATAAAAAGTGTCACCATGAAAAATGTCAAAAATAATAAATTTCAAGATGGCAAATGTCAAAGATGTCAAATGACAAATGTCACAATGCTAAATGTTAAAAATGAAAAGTGTCACCATGAAAAATGTCAAAAATAACAAATTTCAAGATGGCAAATGTCAAAGATGTCAAATGACAAATGTCACAATGCTAAATGTCAAAAATGACAAATTTCAAGATGGCAAATGTCTAAGATGTCAAATGACAAATGTCACAATGTTAAATGTCAAAAATGAAAAGTGTCACCATGAAAAATGTCAAAAATGACAAATTTCAAGATGGCAAATGTCAAAACTGACAAATGTCACAATGCTAAATGTCAAAAATAAAAAGTGTCACCATAAAAAATGTCAAAAATAACAAATTTCAAGATAGCAAATGTCAAAGATGTCAAATGACAAATGTCACAATGCTAAACGTCAAAAATGACAAATTTCAAGATGGCAAATGTCTAAGATGTCAAATGACAAATGTCACAATGTTAAATGTCAAAAATGAAAAGTGTCACCATGAAAAATATCAAAAATGACAAATTTCAAGATGGCAAATGTCAAAGATGTCAAATGACAAATGTCAAAAATGAAAAGTGTCACCATGAAAAATTTCAAAAATGACAAATTTCAAGATGGCAAATGTCAAAGATGTCAAATGAAAAATGTCACAATGCTAAATGTCAAAAATGAAAAGTGTCACCATGAAAAATGTCAAAAATAACAAATTTCAAGATGGCAAATGTCAAAGATGTCAAATGACAAATGTCACAATGCTAAATTTCAAAAATGAAAAGTGTTACCATGAAAAATGTCAAAAATGACAAATTTCAAGATGGCAAATGTCAAAGATGTCAAATGACAAATGTCAAAATGCTAAATGTCAAAAATGAAAAGTGTCACCATTTAAAATGTCAAAAATAACAAATTTCAAGATGGCAAATGTCAAAGATGTCAAATGACAAATGTCACAATGCTAAATGTCAAAAATGAAAAGTGTCAAAAATGACAAATTTCAAGATGGCAAATGTCAAAGATGTCAAATGACAAATTTCACAATGCTAAATGTCAAAAATGAAAAGTGTCACCATGAAAAATGTCAAAAATAACAAATTTCAAGATGGCAAATGTCAAAGATGTCAAATGACAAATGTCACAATGCTAAATGTCAAAAATGAAAAGTGTCACCATGAAAAATGTCAAAAATGACAAATTTCAAGATGGCAAATGTCAAAGATGTCAAATGACAAATGTCACAATGCTAAATGTCAAAAATGAAAAGTGTCACCATGAAAAATGTCAAAAATAACAAATTTCAAGATGGCAAATGTCAAAGATGTCAAATGACAAATGTCACAATGCTAAATGTCAAAAATAAAAAGTGTCACCATGAAAAATGTCAAAAATAACAAATTTCAAGATGGCAAATGTCAAAACTGACAAATGTCACAATGCTAAATGTCAAAAATGAAAAGTGTCACCATGAAAAATGTCAAAAATGACAAATTTCAAGATGGCAAATGTCAAAGATGTCAAATGACAAATGTCACAATGCTAAATGTCAAAAATGAAAAGTGTCATTATGAAAAATGTCAAAAATGTAAAATTTCAAGATGGCAAATGTCAAAACTGACAAATGTCACAATTCTAAATGTCAAAAATGAAAAGTGTCACCATGAAAAATGTCAAAAATAACAAATTTCAAGATGGCAAATGTCAAAGATGTCAAATGACAAATGTCACAATGTCACAATGCTAAATGTCAAAAATGACAAATTTCAAGATGGCAAATGTCAAAAAAGTCAAATGACAAATGTCACAATGCTAAATGTCAAAAATGAAAAGTGTCACCATAAAAAATGTCAAAAATGACAAATTTCAAGATGGCAAATGTCAAAGATGTCAAATGACAAATGTCACAATGCTAAATGTCAAAAATGAAAAGTGTCACCATGAAAAATGACAAATTTCAAGATGGCAAATGTCAAAGATGTCAAATGACAAATGTCACAATGCTAAATGTCAAAAATGAAAAGTGTCACCATGAAAAATCTCAAAAATGACAAATTTCAAGATGGCAAATATCAAAGATGTCAAATGACAAATGTCACAATGCTAAATGTCAAAAATGACAAATTTCAAGATGGCAAATGTCAAAGATGTCAAATGACAAATGTCACAATGCTAAATGTCAAAAATGAAAAGTGTCACCATGAAAAATGTTAAAAATGACAAATTTCAAGATGGCAAATGTCAAAGATGTCAAATGACAAATGTCACAATGCTAAATGTCAAAAATGAAAAGTGTCAAAAATGACAAATTTCAAGATGGCAAATGTCTAAGATGTCAAATGACAAATGTCACAATGCTAAATGTCAAAAATGAAAAGTGTCACCATGAAAAATGTCAAAAATGACAAATTTCAAGATGGCAAATGTCAAAGATGTCAAATAACAAATGTCACAATGCTAAATGTCAAAAATAAAAAGTGTCACCATGAAAAATGTCAAAAATGACAAATTTCAAGATGGCAAATGTCAAAGATGTCAAATGACAAATGTCACAATGCTAAATGTCAAAAATGAAAATTTTCAAAAATGACAAATTTTAAGATGGCAAATGTCTAAGATGTCAAATGACAAATGTCACAATGCTAAATGTCAAAAATGAAAAGTGTCACCGTGAAAAATGTCAAAAATAACAAATTTCAAGATGGCAAATGTCAAAGATGTCAAATGACAAATGTCACAATGCTAAATGTCAAAAATGAAAAGTGTCACCATGAAAAATGTCAAAAATAACAAATTTCAAGATGGCAAATGTCAAAGATGTCAAATGACAAATGTCACAATGCTAAATGTCAAAAATGAAAAGTGTCACCATGAAAAATGTCAAAAATGACAAATTTCAAGATGGCAAATGTCAAAGATGTCAAATGACAAATGTCACAATGCTAAATGTCAAAAATGAAAAGTGTCACCATGAAAAATGTCAAAAATAACAAATTTCAAGATGGCAAATGTCAAAGATGTCAAATGACAGATGTCACAATGCTAAATGTCAAAAATGAAAAGTGTTAAAAATGACAAATTTCAAGATGGCAAATGTCAAAGATGTCAAATGACAAATGTCACAATGCTAAATGTCAAAAATGAAAAGTGTCACCATGAAAAATGTCAAAAATGACAAAGTTCAAGATGGCAAATGTCAAAGATGTCAAATGACAAATGTCACAATGCTAAATGTCAAAAATGAAAAGTGTCAGAAATGACAAATTTCAAGATGGCGAATGTCTAAGATGTCAAATGACAAATGTCACAATACTAAATGTCAAAAATGAAAAGTATCACCGTCAAAAATGTCAAAAATGACAAATTTCAAGATGGCAAATGTCAAAGATGTCAAATGACAAATGTCACAATGCTAAATGTCAAAAATAAAAAGTGTCACCATGAAAAATGTCAAAAATAACAAATTTCAAGATGGCAAATGTCAAAGATTTCAAATGACAAATGTCACAATGCTAAATGTCAAAAATGAAAAGTGTCACCATGAAAAATAACAAAAATGAAAAATTTCAAAATGGCAAATGTCAAAACTAACAAATGTCACAATGCTAAATGTCAAAAATGAAAAGTGTCACCATGAAAAATGTCAAAAATAACAAATTTCAAGATGGCAAATGTCAAAGATGTCAAATGACAAATGTCACAATGCTAAATGTCAAAAATGACAAATTTCAAGATGGCAAATGTCTAAGATGTCAAATGACAAATGTCACAATGCTAAATGTCAAAAATGAAAAGTGTCACCATGAAAAAGGTCAAAAATGACAAATTTCAAGATGGCAAATGTCCAAGATGTCAAATGACAAATGTCACAATGCTAAATGTCAAAAATGAAAAGTGTCACCATGAAAAATGTCAAAAATGGCAAATTTTAAGATGGCAAATGTCAAAGATGTCAAATGACAAATGTCACAATGCTAAATGTCAAAAATGAAAAGTGTCAAAAATGACAAATTTCTAGATGGCAAATGTCTAAGATGTCAAATGACAAATGTCACAATGCTGAATGTCAAAAATGAAAAGTGTCACTGTAAAAATGTCAAAAATGACAAATTTCAAGATGGCAAATGTCAAAGTGTCAAATGACAAATGTCACAATGCTAAATGTCAAAAATGAAAAGTGTCACCATGAAAAATGTTAAAAATGACAAATTTCAAGATGGCAAATGTCAAAGATGTCAAATGACAAATGTCACAATGCTAAATGTCAAAAATGAAAAGTGTCCCCATGAAAAATGTCAATAATGACAAATTTCAAGATGGCAAATGTCAAAGATGTCAAATGACAAATGTCACAATGCTAAATGTCAAAAATAAGAAGTGTCACCATGAAAAATGTCAAAAATGACAAATTTTAAGATGGCAAATGTCAAAGATGTCGAATATGACAAATGTCACAATGCTAAATGTCAAAAATGAAAAGTGTCACCATAAAAAATGTCAAAAATGACAAATTTCAAGATGGCAAATGTCAAAGATGTCAAATGAAAAATGTCACAATGCTAAATGTCAAAAATGAAAAGTGTCAAAAATGACAAATTTCAAGATGGCAAATGTCAAAGATGTCAAATGACAAATGTCACAATGCTAAATGTCAAAAATGAAAAGTGTCACCATGAAAAATGTCAAAAATGACAAATTTCAAGATGGCAAATGTCAAAACTGACAAATGTCACAATGCTAAATGTCAAAAATGAAAAGTGTCACCATGAAAAATGTCAAAAATGACAAATTTCAAGATGGCAAATGTCAAAGATGTCAAATGACAAATGTCACAATGCTAAATGTCAAAAATAAAAAGTGTCACCATGAAAAATGTCAAAAATGACAAATTTCAAGATGGCAAATGTCAAAGATGTCAAATGACAAATGTCACAATGCTAAATGTCAAAAATAAAAAGTGTCACCATGAAAAATGTCAAAAATAACAAATTTCAAGATGGCAAATGTCAAAGATGTCAAATGACAAATAATGTCACAATGCTAAATGTCAAAAATGACAAATTTCAAGATGGCAAATGTCTAAGATGTCAAATGACAAATGTCACAATGTTAAATGTCAAAAATGAAAAGTGTCACCATAAAAAATGTCAAAAATGACAAATTTCAAGATGGCAAATGTCAAAACTGACAAATGTCACAATGCTAAATGTCAAAAATGAAAAGTGTCACCATAAAAAATGTCAAAAATAACAAATTTCAAGATGGCAAATGTCAAAGATGTCAAATGACAAATGTCACAATGCTAAACGTCAAAAATGACAAATTTCAAGATGGCAAATGTCTAAGATGTCAAATGACAAATGTCACAATGTTAAATGTCAAAAATGAAAAGTGTCACCATAAAAAATATCAAAAATGACAAATTTCAAGATGGCAAATGTCAAAGATGTCAAATGACAAATGTCAAAAATGAAAAGTGTCACCATGAAAAATGTCAAAAATGACAAATTTCAAGATGGCAAATGTCAAAGATGTCAAATGAAAAATGTCACAATGCTAAATGTCAAAAATGAAAAGTGTCACCATGAAAAATGTCAAAAATAACAAATTTCAAGATGGCAAATGTCAAAGATGTCAAATGACAAATGTCACAATGCTAAATGTCAAAAATGAAAAGTGTCACCATGAAAAATGTCAAAAATGACAAATTTCAAGATGGCAAATGTCAAAGATGTCAAATGACAAATGTCACAATGCTAAATGTCAAAAATGAAAAGTGTCACCATGAAAAATGTCAAAAATAACAAATTTCAAGATGGCAAATGTCAAAGATGTCAAATGACAAATGTCACAATGCTAAATGTCAAAAATAAAAAGTGTCACCATGAAAAATGTCAAAAATAACAAATTTCAAGATGGCAAATGTCAAAACTGACAAATGTCACAATGCTAAATGTCAAAAATGAAAAGTGTCACCATGAAAAATGTCAAAAATGACAAATTTCAAGATGGCAAATGTCAAAGATGTCAAATGACAAATGTCACAATGCTAAATGTCAAAAATAAAAAGTGTCACCATGAAAAATGTCAAAAATAACAAATTTCAAGATGGCAAATGTCAAAGATGTCAAATGACAAATGTCACAATGCTAAATGTTAAAAATGAAAAGTGTCAAAAATGACAAATTTCAAGATGGCAAAT
Source organism: Altica lythri (assembly GCA_964028335.1). Classification (NCBI taxonomy): domain Eukaryota; kingdom Metazoa; phylum Arthropoda; class Insecta; order Coleoptera; family Chrysomelidae; genus Altica; species Altica lythri. The sequence continues at coordinate 13,685,013 of OZ034800.1, read as the reverse complement.
GTCTAAGATGTCAAATGACAAATGTCACAATGCTAAATGTCAAAAATGAAAAGTGTCACCGTGAAAAATGTCAAAAATGACAAATTTCAAGATGGCAAATGTCAAAGATGTCAAATGACAAAGGTCACAATGCTAAATGTCAAAAATGAAAAGTGTCACCATGAAAAATGTCAAAAATGACAAATTTCAAGATGGCAAATGTCCAAGATGTCAAATGACAAATGTCACAATGCTAAATGTCAAAAATGAAAAGTGTCCCCATGAAAAATGTCAATAATGACAAATTTCAAGATGGCAAATGTCAAAGATGTCAAATGACAAATGTCACAATGCTAATTGTCAAAAATGAAAAGTGTCACCGTGAAAAATGTCAAAAATGACAAATTTCAAGATGGCAAATGTCAAAGATGTCAAATGACAAATGTCACAATGCTAAATGTCAAAAATGAAAAGTGTCACCATGAAAAATGTCAAAAATAACAAATTTCAAGATGGCAAATGTCAAAGATGTCAAATGACAAATGTCACAATGCTAAATGTCAAAAATGACAAATTTCAAGATGGCAAATGTCAAAAATGTCAAATGACAAATGTCACAATGCTAAATGTCAAAATGAAAAGTGTCACCATGAAAAATGTCAAAAATGACAAATTTCAAGATGGCAAATGTCAAAGATGTCAAATGACAAATGTCACAATGCTAAATGTCAAAAATGACAAATTTCAAGATGGCAAATGTCAAAGATGTCAAATGACAAATGTCACAATGCTAAATGTCAAAAATGAAAAGTGTCACCATGAAAAATGTCAAAAATGACAAATTTCAAGATGGCAACTGTCAAAGATGCCAAATGACAAATGTCAAAAATGAAAAGTGTCACCATGAAAAATGTCAAAAATGACAAATTTCAAGATGGCAAATGTCAAAGATGTCAAATGACAAATGTCACAATGCTAAATGTCAAAAATGACAAATTTCAAGATGGCAAATGTCAAAAATGTCAAATGACAAATGTCACAATGCTAAATGTCAAAATGAAAAGTGTCACCATGAAAAATGTCAAAAATGACAAATTTCAAGATGGCAAATGTCAAAGATGTCAAATGACAAATGTCACAATGCTAAATGTCAAAAATGACAAATTTCAAGATGGCAAATGTCAAAGATGTCAAATGACAAATGTCACAATGCTAAATGTCAAAAATGAAAAGTGTCACCATGAAAAATGTCAAAAATGACAAATTTCAAGATGGCAACTGTCAAAGATGCCAAATGACAAATGTCAAAAATGAAAAGTGTCACCATGAAAAATGTCAAAAATGACAAATTTCAAGATGGCAAATGTCAAAGATGTCAAATGAAAAATGTCACAATGCTAAATGTCAAAAATGAAAAGTGTCACCATGAAAAATGTCAAAAATAACAAATTTCAAGATGGCAAATGTCAAAGATGTCAAATGACAAATGTCACAATGCTAAATGTCAAAAATGAAAAGTGTTACCATGAAAAATGTCAAAAATGACAAATTTCAAGATGGCAAATGTCAAAGATGTCAAATGACAAATGTCACAATGCTAAATGTCAAAAATGAAAAGTGTCACCATGAAAAATGTCAAAAATAACAAATTTCAAGATGGCAAATGTCAAAGATGTCAAATGACAAATGTCACAATGCTAAATGTCAAAAATGAAAAGTGTCAAAAATGACAAATTTCAAGATGGCAAATGTCAAAGATGTCAAATGACAAATTTCACAATGCTAAATATCAAAAATGAAAAGTGTCACCATGAAAAATGTCAAAAATAACAAATTTCAAGATGGCAAATGTCAAAGATGTCAAATGACAAATGTCACAATGCCAAATGTCAAAAATGAAAAGTGTCACCATGAATAATGTCAAAAATGACAAATTTCAAGATGGCAAATGTCAAAGATGTCAAATGACAAATGTCACAATGCTAAATGTCAAAAATGAAAAGTGTCACCATGAAAAATGTTAAAAATGACAAATTTCAAGATGGCAAATGTCAAAGATGTCAAATGACAAATGTCACAATGCTAAATGTCAAAAATGAAAAGTGTCCCCATGAAAAATGTCAATAATGACAAATTTCAAGATGGCAAATGTCAAAGATGTCAAATGACAAATGTCACAATGCTAAATGTCAAAAATAAGAAGTGTCACCATGAAAAATGTCAAAAATGACAAATTTCAAGATGGCCAATGTCAAAGATGTCAAATGACAAATGTCACAATGCTAAATGTCAAAAATAAAAAGTGTCACCATGAAAAATGTCAAAAATAACAAATTTCAAGATGGCAAATGTCAAAGATGTCAAATGACAAATGTCACAATGCTAAATGTTAAAAATGAAAAGTGTCACCATGAAATATGTCAAAAATAACAAATTTCAAGATGGCAAATGTCAAAGATGTCAAATGACAAATGTCACAATGCTAAATGTCAAAAATGACAAATTTCAAGATGGCAAATGTCTAAGATGTCAAATGACAAATGTCACAATGTTAAATGTCAAAAATGAAAAGTGTCACCATGAAAAATGTCAAAAATGACAAATTTCAAGATGGCAAATGTCAATACTGACAAATGTCACAATGCTAAATGTCAAAAATGAAAAGTGTCACCATAAAAAATGTCAAAAATAACAAATTTCAAGATGGCAAATGTCAAAGATGTCAAATGACAAATGTCACAATGCTAAATGTCAAAAATGACAAATTACAAGATGGCAAATGTCTAAGATGTCAAATGACAAATGTCACAATGTTAAATGTCAAAAATGAAAAGTGTCACCATGAAAAATGTCAAAAATGACAAATTTCAAGATGGCAAATGTCAAAGATGTCAAATGACAAATGTCACAATGCTAAATGTCAAAAATGAAAAGTGTCACCATGAAAAATGTCAAAAATGACAAATTTTAAGATGGCAAATGTCAAAGATGTCAAATGACAAATGTCACAATGCTAAATGTCAAAAATGAAAAGTGTCAAAAATGACAAATTTCAAGATGGCAAATGTCTAAGATGTCAAATGACAAATGTCACAATGCTAAATGTCAAAAATGAAAAGTGTCACCGTGAAAAATGTCAAAAATGACAAATTTCAAGATGGCAAATGTCAAAGATGTCAAATGACAAATGTCACAATGCTAAATGTCAAAAATGAAAAGTGTCACCATGAAAAATGTCAAAAATGACAAATTTCAAGATGGCAAATGTCCAAGATGTCAAATGACAAATGTCACAATGCTAAATGTCAAAAATGAAAAGTGTCCCCATGAAAAATGTCAATAATGACAAATTTCAAGATGGCAAATGTCAAAGATGTCAAATGACAAATGTCACAATGCTAAATGTCAAAAATGAAAAGTGTCAAAAATGACAAATTTCAAGATGGCAAATGTCAAAGATGTCAAATGACAAATTTCACAATGCTAAATGTCAAAAATGAAAAGTGTCACCATGAAAAATGTCAAAAATAACAAATTTCAAGATGGCAAATGTCAAAGATGTCAAATGACAAATGTCACAATGCTAAATGTCAAAAATGAAAAGTGTCACCATGAAAAATGACAAATTTCAAGATGGAAAATGTCAAAGATGTCAAATGACAAATGTCACAATGCTTAATGTCAAAAATGAAAAGTGTCACCATGAAAAATGTCAAAAATAACAAATTTCAAGATGGCAAATGTCAAAGATGTCAAATGACAAATGTCACAATGCTAAATGTTAAAAATGAAAAGTGTTACCATGAAAAATGTCAAAAATGACAAATTTCAAGATGGCAAATGTCAAAGATGTCAAATGACAAATGTCACAATGCTAAATGTCAAAAATGAAAAGTGTCACCATGAAAAATGTCAAAAATAACAAATTTCAAGATGGCAAATGTCAAAGATGTCAAATGACAAATGTCATAATGCTAAATGTCAAAAATGAAAAGTGTCAAAAATGACAAATTTCAAGATGGCAAATGTCAAAGATGTCAAATGACAAATTTCACAATGCTTAATGTCAAAAATGAAAAGTGTCACCATGAAAAATGTCAAAAATAACAAATTTCAAGATGGCAAATGTCAAAGATGTCAAATGACAAATGTCACAATGCTAAATGTCAAAAATGAAAAGTGTGACCATGAAAAATGTCAAAAATGGCAAATTTCAAGATGGCAAATGTCAAAGATGTCAAATGACAAATGTCACAATGCTAAATGTCAAAAATGAAAAGTGTCACCATGAAAAATGTCAAAAATAACAAATTTCAAGATGGCAAATGTCAAAGATGTCAAATGACAAATGTCACAATGCTAAATGTCAAAAATGAAAAGTGTCACCATGAAAAATGTCAAAAATAACAAATTTCAAGATGGCAAATGTCAAAGATGTCAAATGACAAATGTCACAATGCTAAATGTTAAAAATGAAAAGTGTCACCATGAAAAATGTCAAAAATAACAAATTTCAAGATGGCAAATGTCAAAGATGTCAAATGACAAATGTCACAATGCTAAATGTCAAAAATGACAAATTTCAAGATGGCAAATGTCTAAGATGTCAAATGACAAATGTCACAATGTTAAATGTCAAAAATGAAAAGTGTCACCATGAAAAATGTCAAAAATGACAAATTTCAAGATGGCAAATGTCAAAACTGACAAATGTCACAATGCTAAATGTCAAAAATGAAAAGTGTCACCATAAAAAATGTCAAAAATAACAAATTTCAAGATGGCAAATGTCAAAGATGTCAAATGACAAATGTCACAATGCTAAACGTCAAAAATGACAAATTTCAAGATGGCAAATGTCTAAGATGTCAAATGACAAATGTCACAATGTTAAATGTCAAAAATGAAAAGTGTCACCATGAAAAATGTCAAAAATGACAAATTTCAAGATGGCAAATGTCAAAGATGTCAAATGACAAATGTCAAAAATGAAAAGTGTCACCATGAAAAATGTCAAAAATGACAAATTTCAGGATGGCAAATGTCAAAGATGTCAAATGAAAAATGTCACAATGCTAAATGTCAAAAATGAAAAGTGTCACCATGAAAAATGTCAAAAATAACAAATTTCAAGATGGCAAATGTCAAAGATGTCAAATGACAAATGTCACAATGCTAAATGTCAAAAATGAAAAGTGTTACCATGAAAAATGTCAAAAATGACAAACTTCAAGATGGCAAATGTCAAAGATGTCAAATGACAAATGTCACAATGCTAAATGTCAAAAATGAAAAGTGTCACCATGAAAAATGTCAAAAATAACAAATTTCAAGATGGCAAATGTCAAAGATGTCAAATGACAAATGTCACAATGCTAAATGTCAAAAATAAAAAGTGTCAAAAATGACAAATTTCAAGATGGCAAATGTCAAAGATGTCAAATGACAAATTTCACAATGCTAAATGTCAAAAATGAAACGTGTCACCATGAAAAATGTCAAAAATAACAAATTTCAAGATGGCAAATGTCAAAGATGTCAAATGACAAATGTCACAATGCTAAATGTCAAAAATGAAAAGTGTCACCATAAAAAATGTCAAAAATGACAAATTTCAAGATGGCAAATGTCAAAGATGTCAAATGACAAATGTCACAATGCTAAATGTCAAAAATGAAAAGTGTCACCATGAAAAATGTCAAAAATAACAAATTTCAAGATGGCAAATGTCAAAGATGTCAAATGACAAATGTCACAATGCTAAATGTCAAAAATAAAAAGTGTCACCATGAAAAATGTCAAAAATAACAAATTTCAAGATGGCAAATGTCAAAACTGACAAATGTCACAATGCTAAATGTCAAAAATGAAAAGTGTCACCATGAAAAATGTCAAAAATGACAAATTTCAAGATGGCAAATGTCAAAGATGTCAAATGACAAATGTCACAATGCTAAATGTCAAAAATAAAAAGTGTCACCATGAAAAATGTCAAAAATAACAAATTTCAAGATGGCAAATGTCAAAGATGTCAAATGACAAATGTCACAATGCTAAATGTTAAAAATGAAAAGTGTCACCATGAAAAATGTCAAAAATAACAAATTTCAAGATGGCAAATGTCAAAGATGTCAAATGACAAATGTCACAATGCTAAATGTCAAAAATGACAAATTTCAAGATGCTAAATGTCTAAGATGTCAAATGACAAATGTCACAATGTTAAATGTCAAAAATGAAAAGTGTCACCATAAAAAATGTCAAAAATGACAAATTTCAAGATGGCAAATGTCAATACTGACAAATGTCACAATGCTAAATGTCAAAAATGAAAAGTGTCACCATAAAAAATGTCAAAAATAACAAATTTCAAGATGGCAAATGTCAAAGATGTCAAATGACAAATGTCACAATGCTAAATGTCAAAAATGACAAATTTCAAGATGGCAAATGTCTAAGATGTCAAATGACAAATGTCACAATGTTAAATGTCAAAAATGAAAAGTGTCACCATGAAAAATGTCAAAAATGACAAATTTCAAGATGGCAAATGTCAAAGATGTCAAATGACAAATGTCACAATGCTAAATGTCAAAAATGAAAAGTGTCACCATGAAAAATGTCAAAAATGACAAATTTCAAGATGGCAAATGTCAAAGATGTCAAATGACAAATGTCACAATGCTAAATGTCAAAAATGAAAAGTGTCAAAAATGACAAATTTCAAGATGGCAAATGTCTAAGATGTCAAATGACAAATGTCACAATGCTAAATGTCAAAAATGAAAAGTGTCACCGTGAAAAATGTCAAAAATGACAAATTTCAAGATGGCAAATGTCAAAGATGTCAAATGACAAATGTCACAATGCTAAATGTCAAAAATGAAAAGTGTCACCATGAAAAATGTCAAAAATGACAAATTTCAAGATGGCAAATGTCCAAGATGTCAAATGACAAATGTCACAATGCTAAATGTCAAAAATGAAAAGTGTCCCCATGAAAAATGTCAATAATGACAAATTTCAAGATGGCAAATGTCAAAGATGTCAAATGACAAATGTCACAATGCTAAATGTCAAAAATGAAAAGTGTCACCATGAAAAATGTCAAAAATGACAAATTTCAAGATGGCAAATGTCAAAGATGTCAAATGACAAATGTCACAATGCTAAATGTCAAAAATGAAAAGTGTCAAAAATGACAAATTTCAAGATGGCAAATGTCTAAGATGTCAAATGACAAATGTCACAATGCTAAATGTCAAAAATGAAAAGTGTCACCATGAAAAATGTCAAAAATGACAAATTTTAAGATGGCAAATGTCAAAGATGTCAAATGACAAATGTCACAATGCTAAATGTCAAAAATGAAAAGTGTCACCATGAAAAATGTCAAAAATAACAAATTTCAAGATGGCAAATGTCAAAGATATCAAATGACAAATGTCACAATGCTAAATGTCAAAAATGAAAAGTGTTACCATGAAAAATGTCAAAAATGACAAATTTCAAGATGGCAAATGTCAAAGATGTCAAATGACAAATGTCACAATGCTAAATGTCAAAAATGAAAAGTGTCACCATGAAAAATGTCAAAAATAACAAATTTCAAGATGGCAAATGTCAAAGATGTCAAATGACAAATGTCACAATGCTAAATGTCAAAAATGAAAAGTGTCAAAAATGACAAATTTCAAGATGGCAAATGTCAAAGATGTCAAATGACAAATGTCACAATGCTAAATATCAAAAATGAAAAGTGTCACCATAAAAAATGTCAAAAATAACAAATTTCAAGATGGCAAATGTCAAAGATGTCAAATGACAAATGTCACAATGCTAAATGTCAAAAATGAAAAGTGTAACCATGAAAAATGTCAAAAATGACAAATTTCAAGATGGCAAATGTCAAAGATGTCAAATGACAAATGTCACAATGCTAAATGTCAAAAATGAAAAGTGTCACCATGAAAAATGTCAAAAATAACAAATTTCAAGATGGCAAATGTCAAAGATGTCAAATGACAAATGTCACAATGCTAAATGTCAAAAATGAAAAGTGTTACCATGAAAAATGTCAAAAATGACAAATTTCAAGATGGCAAATGTCAAAGATGTCAAATGACAAATGTCACAATGCTAAATGTCAAAAATGAAAAGTGTCACCATGAAAAATGTCAAAAATAACAAATTTCAAGATGGCAAATGTCAAAGATGTCAAATGACAAATGTCACAATGCTAAATGTCAAAAATGAAAAGTGTCAAAAATGACAAATTTCAAGATGGCAAATGTCAAAGATGTCAAATGACAAATTTCACAATGCTAAATGTCAAAAATGAAAAGTGTCACCATGAAAAATGTCAAAAATAACAAATTTCAAGATGGCAAATGTCAAAGATGTCAAATGACAAATGTCACAATGCTAAATGTCAAAAATGAAAAGTGTCACCATGAAAAATGTCGAAAATGACAAATTTCAAGATGGCAAATGTCAAAGATGTCAAATGACAAATGTCACAATGCTTAATGTCAAAAATGAAAAGTGTCACCATGAAAAATGTCAAAAATAACAAATTTCAAGATGGCAAATGTCAAAGATGTCAAATGACAAATGTCACAATGCTAAATGTCAAAAATGAAAAGTGATACCATGAAAAATGTCAAAAATGACAAATTTCAAGAATGCAAATGTCAAAGATGTCAAATGACAAATGTCACAATGCTAAATGTCAAAAATGAAAAGTGTCACCATGAAAAATGTCAAAAATAACAAATTTCAAGATGGCAAATGTCAAAGATGTCAAATGACAAATGTCACAATGCTAAATGTCAAAAATGAAAAGTGTCAAAAATGACAAATTTCAAGATGGCAAATGTCAAAGATGTCAAATGACAAATTTCACAATGCTAAATGTCAAAAATGAAAAGTGTCACCATGAAAAATGTCAAAAATAACAAATTTCAAGATGGCAAATGTCAAAGATGTCAAATGACAAATGTCACAATGCTAAATGTCAAAAATGAAAAGTGTGACCATGAAAAATGTCAAAAATGACAAATTTCAAGATGGCAAATGTCAAAGATGTCAAATGACAAATGTCACAATGCTAAATGTCAAAAATGAAAAGTGTCACCATGAAAAATGTCAAAAATAACAAATTTCAAGATGGCAAATGTCAAAGATGTCAAATGACAAATGTCACAATGCTAAATGTCAAAAATGAAAAGTGTCACCATGAAAAATGTCAAAAATGACAAATTTCAAGATGGCAAATGTCAAAGATGTCAAATGACAAATGTCACAATGCTAAATGTCAAAAATAAAAAGTGTTACCATGAAAAATGTCAAAAATAACAAATTTCAAGATGGCAAATGTCAAAGATGTCAAATGACAAATGTTAAAAATGAAAAGTGTCACCATAAAATGTCAAAAATGACAAATTTCAAGATGGCAAATGTCTAAGATGTCAAATGACAAATGTCAAAAATGAAAAGTGTCACCATGAAAAATGTCAAAAATGACAAATTTCAAGATGGCAAATGTCAAAACTGACAAATGTCACAATGCTCAATGTCAAAAATGAAAAGTGTCACCATAAAAAATGTCAAAAATAACAAATTTCAAGATGGCAAATGTCAAAGATGTCAAATGACAAATGTCACAATGCTAAACGTCAAAAATGACAAATTTCAAGATGGCAAATGTCTAAGATGTCAAATGACAAATGTCACAATGTTAAATGTCAAAAATGAAAAGTGTCACCATGAAAAATGTCAAAAATGACAAATTTCAAGATGGCAAATGTCAAAGATGTCAAATGACAAATGTCACAATGCTAAATGTCAAAAATGAAAAGTGTCACCATGAAAAATGTCAAAAATGACAAATTTCAAGATGGCAAATGTCAAAGATGTCAAATGAAAAATGTCACAATGCTAAATGTCAAAAATGAAAAGTGTCACCATGAAAAATGTCAAAAATAACAAATTTTAAGATGGCAAATGTCAAAGATGTCAAATGACAAATGTCACAATGCTAAATGTCAAAAATGAAAAGTGTTACCATGAAAAATGTCAAAAATGACAAATTTCAAGATGGCAAATGTCAAAGATGTCAAATGACAAATGTCACAATGCTAAATGTCAAAAATGAAAAGTGTCACCATAAAAAATGTCAAAAATAACAAATTTCAAGATGGTAAATGTCAAAGATGTTAAATGACAAATGTCACAATGCTAAATGTCAAAAATGAAAAGTGTCAAAAATGACAAATTTCAAGATGGCAAATGTCAAAGATGTCAAATGACAAATTTCACAATGCTAAATGTCAAAAATGAAAAGTGTCACCATGAAAAATGTCAAAAATAACAAATTTCAAGATGGCAAATGTCATAGATGTCAAATGACAAATGTCACAATGCTAAATGTCAAAAATGAAAAGTGTCACCATGAAAAATGTCAAAAATGACAAATTTCAAGATGGCAAATGTCAAAGATGTCAAATGACAAATGTCACAATGCTAAATGTCAAAAATGAAATGTGTCACCATAAAATGTCAAAAATAACAAATTTCAAGATGGCAAATGTCAAAGATGTCAAATGACAAATGTCACAATGCTAAATGTCAAAAATGAAAAGTGTCACCATAAAATGTCAAAAATGACAAATTTCAAGATGGCAAATGTCAAAACTGACAAATGTCACAATGCTAAATGTCAAAAATGAAAAGTGTCACCATGAAAAATGTCAAAAATGACAAATTTCAAGATGGCCAATGTCGAAGATGTCAAATGACAAATGTCACAATGCTAAATGTCAAAAATAAAAAGTGTCACCATGAAAAATGTCAAAAATAACAAATTTCAAGATGGCAAATGTCAAAGATGTCAAATGACAAATGTCACAATGCTAAATGTTAAAAATGAAAAGTGTCACCATGAAAAATGTCAAAAATAACAAATTTCAAGATGGCAAATGTCAAAACTGACAAATGTCACAATGCTAAATGTCAAAAATGAAAAGTGTCACCATAAAAAATGTCAAAAATAACAAATTTCAAGATGGCAAATGTCAAAGATGTCAAATGACAAATGTCACAATGTTAAATGTCAAAAATGAAAAGTGTCACCATGAAAAATGTCAAAAATGACAAATTTCAAGATGGCAAATGTCAAAGATGTCAAATGACAAATGTCACAATGCTAAATGTCAAAAATGAAAAGTGTCAAAAATGACAAATTTCAAGATGGCAAATGTCTAAGATGTCAAATGACAAATGTCACAATGCTAAATGTCAAAAATGAAAAGTGTCACCGTGAAAAATGTCAAAAATGACAAATTTCAAGATGGCAAATGTCAAAGATGTTAAATGACAAATGTCACAATGCTAAATGTCAAAAATGACAAATTTCAAGATGGCAAATGTCTAAGATGTCAAATGACAAATGTCACAATGTTAAATGTCAAAAATGAAAAGTGTCACCATGAAAAATGTCAAAAATAACAAATTTCAAGATGGCAAATGTCAAAACTGACAAATGTCACAATGCTAAATGTCAAAAATGAAAAGTGTCACCATAAAAAATGTCAAAAATAACAAATTTCAAGATGGCAAATGTCAAAGATGTCAAATGACAAATGTCACAATGCTAAATGTCAAAAATGACAAATTTCAAGATGGCAAATGTCTAAGATGTCAAATGACAAATGTCACAATGTTAAATGTCATAAATGAAAAGTGTCACCATGAAAAATGTCAAAAATGACAAATTTCAAGATGGCAAATGTCAAAGATGTCAAATGACAAATGTCACAATGCTAAATGTCAAAAATGAAAAGTGTCAAAAATGACAAATTTCAAGATGGCAAATGTCTAAGATGTCAAATGACAAATGTCACAATGCTAAATGTCAAAAATGAAAAGTGTCACCGTGAAAAATGTCAAAAATGACAAATTTCAAGATGGCAAATGTCAAAGATGTTAAATGACAAATGTCACAATGCTAAATGTCAAAAATGAAAAGTGTCACCATGAAAAATGTCAAAAATGACAAATTTCAAGATGGCAAATGTCAAAGATGTCAAATGACAAATGTCACAATGCTAAATGTCAAAAATGAAAAGTGTCCCCATGAAAAATGTCAATAATGACAAATTTCAAGATGGCAAATGTCAAAGATGTCAAATGACAAATGTCACAATGCTAAATGTCAAAAATGAAAAGTGTCACCATGAAAAATGTCAAAAATGACAAATTTCAAGATGGAAAATGTCAAAGATGTCAAATGACAAATGTCACAATGCTAAATGTCAAAAATGAAAAGTGTCAAAAATGACAAATTTCAAGATGGCAAATGTCTAAGATGTCAAATGACAAATGTCACAATGCTAAATGTCAAAAATGAAAAGTGTCACCATGAAAAATGTCAAAAATGACAAATTTCAAGATGGCAAATGTCAAAGATGTCAAATGACAAATGTCACAATGCTAAATGTCAAAAATGAAAAGTGTTACCATGAAAAATGTCAAAAATGACAAATTTCAAGATGGCAAATGTCAAAACTGACAAATGTCACAATGCTAAATGTCAAAAATGAAAAGTGTCACCATGAAAAATGTCAAAAATGACAAATTTCAAGATGGCAAATGTCCAAGATGTCAAATGACAAATGTCACAATGCTAAATGTCAAAAATGAAAAGTGTCACCATGAAAAATGTCAAAAATGACAAATTTCAAGATGGCAAATGTCAAAGATGTCAAATGACAAATGTCACAATGCTACATGTCAAAAATGAAAAGTGTCAAAAATGACAAATTTCAAGATGGCAAATGTCAAAGATGTCAAATGACAAATGTCACAATGCTAAATGTCAAAAATGAAAAGTGTCACCATAAAAAATGTCAAAAATGACAAGTTTCAAGATGGCAAATGTCAAAACTGACAAATGTCACAATGCTAAATGTCAAAAATGAAAAGTGTCACCATGAAAAATGTCAAAAATAACAAATTTCAAGATGGCAAATGTCAAAGATGTCAAATGACAAATGTCACAATGCTAAATGTCAAAAATGACAAATTTCAAGATGGCAAATGTCAAAGATATCAAATGACAAATGTCACAATGCTAAATGTCAAAAATAAAAAGTGTCACCATGAAAAATGTCAAAAATGACAAATTTTAAGATGGCAAATGTCAAAGATGTCAAATGACAAATGTCACAATGCTAAATGTCAAAAATGAAAAGTGTCACCATGAAAAATGTCAAAAATGACAAATTTCAAGATGGCAAATGTCAAAACTGACAAATGTCACAATGCTAAATGTCAAAAATGATAAGGGTCACCATGAAAAATGTTAAAAATGACAAATTTCAAGATGGCAAATGTCCAAGATGTCAAATGACAAATGTCACAATGCTAAATGTCAAAAATGAAAAGTGTCACCATCAAAAATGGCAAAAATGACAAATTTCAAGATGGCAAATGTCAAAGATGTCAAATGACAAATGTCACAATGCTAAATGTCAAAAATGAAAAGTGTCAAAAATGACAAATTTCAAGATGGCAAATGTCTAAGATGTCAAATGACAAATGTCACAATGCTAAATGTCAAAAATGACAAATTTCAAGATGGCAAATGTCAAAGATGTCAAATGACAAATGTCACAATGCTAAATGTCAAAAATGAAAAGTGTCACCATGAAAAATGTCAAAAATGACAAATTTCAAGATGGCAAATATCAAAGATGTCAAATGACAAATTTCACAATGCTAAATGTCAAAAATGACAAATTTTAAGATGGCAAATGTCAAAGATGTCAAATGACAAATGTCACAATGCTAAATGTCAAAAATGAAAAGTGTCACCATGAAAAATGTCAAAAATGACAAATTTCAAGATGACAAATGTCAAAGATGTCAAATGACAAATGTCACAATGCTAAATGTCAAAAATGAAAAGTGTCAAAAATGACAAATTTCAAGATGGCAAATGTCTAAGATGTCAAATGACAAATGTCACAATGTTAAATGTCAAAAATGAAAAGTGTCACCATGAAAAATGTCAAAAATGACAAATTTCAAGATGGCAAATGTCAAAGATGTCAAATGACAAATGTCACAATGCTAAATGTCAAAAATGAAAAATGTCACCATGAAAAATGTCAAAAATGACAAATTTCAAGATGGCAAATGTCAAAACTGACAAATGTCACAATTCTTAATGTCAAAAATGAAAAGTGTCACCATAAAAAATGTCAAAAATGACAAATTTCAAGATGGCAAATGTCAAAACTGACAAATGTCACAATGCTAAATGTCAAAAATGACAAATTTCAAGATGGCAAATGTCAAAGATGTCAAATGACAAATGTCACAATGCTAAATGTCAAAAATAAAAAGTTTTACCATGAAAAATGTCAAAAATGACAAATTTCAAGATGGCAAATGTCAAAGATGTCAAATGACAAATGTCACAATGCTAAATGTCAAAAATGAAAAGTGTCACCATGAAAAATGTCAAAAATGACAAATTTCAAGATGGCAAATGTTAAAACTGACAAATGTCACAATGCTAAATGTCAAAAATGATAAGTTTCACAATGAAAAATGTCAAAAATGACAAATTTCAAGATGGCAAATGTCAAAGATGTCAAATGACAAATGTCACAATGCTAAATGTCAAAAATGACAAATTTCAAGATGGCAAATGTCTTAGATGTCAAATGACAAATGTCACAATGCTAAATGTCAAAAATGATAAGTGTCACCATGAAAAATGTCAAAAATGACAAATTTCAAGATGGCAAATGTCCAATATGTCAAATGACAAATGTCACAATGCTAAATGTCAAAAATGAAAAGTGTCACCATGAAAAATGTCAAAAATGACAAATTTAAAGATAGCAAATATCACAGATGTCAAATGACAAATGTCACAATGCTAAATGTCAAAAATGAAAAGTGTCAAAAATGACAAATTTCAAGATGGCAAATGTCTAAGATGTCAAATGACAAATGTCACAATGCTAAATGTCAAAAATGAAAAGTGTCACCGTGAAAAATGTCAAAATAACAAATTTCAAGATGGCAAATGTCAAAGATGTCAAATGACAAATGTCACAATGCTAAATGTTAAAAATGAAAAGTGTCACCATAAAAAATGTCAAAAATGACAAATTTCAAGATGTCAAATGTCAAAGATGTCAAATGACAAATGTCACAATGCTAAATGTCAAAAATAAAAAGTGTCCCCATGAAAAATGTCAATAATGACAAATTTCAAGATGGCAAATGTCAAAGATGTCAAATGACAAATGTCACAATTCTAAATGTCAAAAATGAAAAGTGTCACCATGAAAAATGTCAAAAATGACAAATTTCAAGATGGCAAATGTCAAAACTGACAAATGTCACGATGCTAAATGTCAAAAATGACAAATTTCAAGATGGCAAATGTCAAAGATGTCAAATGACAAATGTCACAATGCTAAATGTTAAAAATAAAAAGTGTCACAATGAAAAATGTCAAAAATGACAAATTTCACGATGGCAAATGTCAAAACTGACAATTGTCACAATGCTAAATGTCAAAAATGATAAGTGTCACAATGAAAAATGTCAAAAATAACAAATTTCAAGATGGCAAATGTCAAAGATGTCAAATGACAAATGTCACAATGCTAAATGTCAAAAATGACAAATTTCAAGATGGCAAATGTCTAAGATGTCAAATGACAAATGTCACAATGCTAAATGTCAAAAATAAAAAGTGTCAGCATGAAAAATGTCAAAAATGACAAATTTCAAGATGTCAAATGTCAAAGATGTCAAATGACAAATGTCACAATGCTAAATGTCAAAAATGAAAAGTGTCCCCATGAAAAATGTCAAAAATGACAAATTTTAAGATTTCAAATGTCAAAGATGTCAAATGACAAATGTCACAATGCTAAATGTCAAAAATGAAAAGTGTCCCAATGAAAAATGTCAATAATGACAAATTTCAAGATGGCAAATGTCAAAGATGTCAAATGACAAATGTCACAATGCTAATTGTCAAAAATGAAAAGTGTCACCGTGAAAAATGTCAAAAATGACAAATTTCAAGATGGCAAATGTCAAAGATGTCAAATGACAAATGTCACAATGCTAAATGTCAAAAATAAAAAGTGTCACCATGAAAAATGTCAAAAATAACAAATTTCAAGATGGCAAATGTCAAAGATGTCAAATGACAAATGTCACAATGCTAAATGTCAAAAATGACAAATTTCAAGATGGCAAATGTCAAAAATGTCAAATGACAAATGTCACAATGCTAAATGTTAAAATGAAAAGTGTCACCATGAAAAATGTCAAAAATGACAAATTTCAAGATGGCAAATGTCAAAGATGTCAAATGACAAATGTCACAATGCTAAATGTCAAAAATGAAAAGTGTCACCATGAAAAATGTCAAAAATGACAAATTTCAAGATGGCAAATGTCAAAGATGTCAAATGACAAATGTCACATTGCTAAATGTCAAAAATGAAAAGTGTCACCATGAAAAATGTCAAAAATGACAAATTTCAAGATGGCAAATATTAAAGATGTCAAATGACAAATGTCACAATGCTAAATGTCAAAAATGACAAATTTCAAGATGGCAAATGTCAAAGATGTCAAATGACAAATGTCACAATGCTAAATGTCAAAAATGAAAAGTGTCACCATGAAAAATGTCAAAAATGACAAATTTCAAGATGGCAAATGTCAAAGATGCCAAATGACAAATGTCACAATGCTAAATGTCAAAAACGAAAAGTGTCAAAAATGACAAATTTCAAGATGGCAAATGTCTAAGATGTCAAGTGACAAATGTCACAATGCTAAATGTCAAAAATGAAAAGTGTCACCATGAAAAATGTCAAAAATGACAAATTTCAAAATGGCAAATGTCAAAGATGTCAAATGACAAATGTCACAATGCTAAATGTCAAAAATGAAAAGTGGTACGATGAAAAATGTCAAAAATGATAAATTTCAAGATGGCAAATGTCAAAGATGTCAAATGACAAATGTCACAATGCTAAATGTCAAAAATGAAAAGTGTCACCATGAAAAATGTCAAAAATGACAAATTTCAAGATGGCAAATGTCAAAGATGTCCAAATGACAAATGTCACAATGCTAAATATCAAAAATAAAAAGTGTCACCATGAAAAATGTCAAAAATGACAAATTTCAAGATGGCAAATGTCAAAATTGACAAATGTCACAATGCTAAATGTCAAAAATGATAAGTGTCACCATGAAAAATGTCAAAAATGACAAATTTCAAGATGGCAAATGTCCAAGAGGTCAAATGACAAAAGTCACAATGCTAAATGTCAAAAATGAAAAGTGTCACCATGAAAAATGTCAAAAATGACAAATTTCAAGATGGCAAATGTCAAAGATGTCAAATGACAAATGTCACAATGCTAAATGTCAAAAATGAAAAGTGTCAAAAATGACAAATTTTAAGATGGCAAATGTCTAAGATGTCAAATGACAAATGTCACAATGCTAAATGTCGAAAATGAAAAGTTTCACCGTGAAAAATGTCAAAAATGACAAATTTGAAGATGGCAAATCTCAAAGATGTCAAATGACAAATGTCACAATGCTAAATGTCAAAAATGAAAAGTGTCACCATGAAAAATGTCAAAAATGACAAATTTCAAGATGACAAATTTCAAGATGGCAAATGTCAAAGATGTCAAATGAAAAATGTCACAATGCTAAATGTCAAAAATGAAAAGTGTCAAAAATGACAAATTTCACGATGGCAAATGTCTAAGATGTCACATGACAAATGTCACAATGCTAAATGTTAAAAATGAAAAGTGTCACCATGAAAAATGTCAAAAATGACAAATTTCAAGATGGCAAATGTCAAAACTGACAAATGTCACAATGCTAAATGTCAAAAATGAAAAGTGTCACCATGAAAAATGTCAAAAATAACAAATTTCAAGATGGAAAATGTCAAAGATGTCAAATGACAAATGTCACAATGCTAAATGTCAAAAATGATAAATTTCAAGATGGCAAATGTCAAAGATGTCAAATGACAAATGTCACAATGCTAAATGTCAAAAATGAAAAGTGTCACCATGAAAAATGTCAAAAATGACAAATTTCAAGATGGCAAATGTTAAAGATGTCAAATGACAAATGTCACAATGCTAAATGTCAAAAATGAAAAGTGTCACCATGAAAAATGTCAAAAATGACAAATTTCAAGATGGCAAATGTCAAAGATGTCAAATGACAAATGTCACAATGCGAACTGTCAAAAATGAAAACTGTCACCATGAAAAATGTCAAAAATGACAAATTTCAAGATGGCAAATATCAAAGATGTCAAATGACAAATGTCACAATGCTAAATGTTAAAAATGACAAATTTCAAGATGGCAAATGTCAAAGATGTCAAATGACAAATGTCACAATGCTAAATGTCAAAAATGAAAAGTGTCACCATGAAAAATGTCAAAAATAACAAATTTCAAGATGGCAAATGTCAAAGATGTCAAATGACAAATGTCACAATGCTAAATGTCAAAAATGAAAAGTGTCAAAAATGACAAATTTCAAGATGGCAAATGTCTAAGATGTCAAATCACAAATGTCACAATGCTAAATGTCAAAGATGAAAAGTGTCACCATGAAAAATGTCAAAAATGACAAATTTCAAGATGGCAAATGTCAAAGATGTCAAATGACAAATGTCACAATGCTAAATGTCAAAAATGAAAAGTGTCAATATGAAAAATGTCAAAAATGACAAATTTCAAGATGGCAAATGTCTAAGATGTCACATGACAAATGTCACAATGCTAAATGTCAAAAATGAAAAGCGTCACCATAAAAAAGGTCAAAAATGACAAATTTCAAGATGGCAAATGTCAAAACTGACAAATGTCACAATGCTAAATGTCAAAACTGAAAAGTGTCATCATGAGAAATGTCAAAAATAACAAATTTCAAGATGGCAAATAAAGATGTCAAATGACAAATGTCACAATGCTAAATGTCAAAAATGACAAATTTCAAGATGGCAAATGTCAAAGATGTCAAATGACAAATGTCACAATGCTAAATTTCAAAAATGAAATGTGTCACCATGAAAAATGTCAAAAATGACAAATTTCAAGATGGCAAATGTCAAAGATGTTAAATGACAAATGTCACAATGCTAAATGTCAAAAATAAAAAGTGTCACCATGAAAAATGTCAAAAATGACAAATTTCAAGATGGCAAATGTCAAAGATGTCAAATGACAAATGTCACAATGCTAAATGTCAATAATGAAAAGTGTCACCATGAAAAATGTCAAAAATGACAAATTTCAAGATGGCAAATATCAAAGATGTCAAATGACAAATGTCACAATGCTAAATGTCAAAAATGACAAATTTCAAGATGGCAAATGTCAAAGATGTCAAATGACAAATGTCACAATGCTAAATGTCAAAAATGAAAAGTGTCACCATGAAAAATGTCAAAAATGACAAATTTCAAGATGGCAAATGTCAAAGATGTCAAATGACAAATGTCACAATGCTAAATGTCAAAAATGAAAAATTTCAAGATGGCAAATGTCTAAGATGTCAAATGACAAATGTCACAATGCTAAATGTCAAAAATGAAAAGTGTCACCATGAAAAATGTCAAAAATGACAAATTTCAAGATGGCAAATGTCAAAGATGCCAAATGACAAATGTCACAATGCTAAATGTCAAAAATGAAAAGTGTCACCATGAAAAATGTCAAAAATGACAAATTTCAAGATGGCAAATGTCAAAGATGTCAAATGACAAATGTCACAATGCTAAATGTCAAAAATGAAAAGTGTCAAAAATGACAAATTTCAAGATGGCAAATGTCAAAGATGTCAAATGACAAATGTCACAATGCTAAATGTCAAAAATGAAAAGTGTCACCATGAAAAATGTCAAAAATGACAAATTTCAAGATGGCAAATGTCAAAACTGACAAATGTCACAATGCTAAATGTCAAAAATGAAAAGTGTCGCCATGAAAAATGTCAAAAATAACAAATTTCAAGATGGCAAATGTCAAAGATGTCAAATGACAAATGTCACAATGCTAAATGTCAAAAATGACAAATTTCAAGATGGCAAATGTCAAAGATGTCAAATGACAAATGTCACAATGCTAAATGTCAAAAATAAAAAGTGTCACCATGAAAAATGTCAAAAATGACAAATTTCAAGATGGCAAATGTCAAAGATGTCAAATGACAAATGTCACAATGCTAAATGTCAAAAATGAAAAGTGTCACCATGAAAAATGTCAAAAATGACAAATTTCAAGATGGCAAATGTCAAACCTGACAAATGTCCCAATGCTAAATGTCAAAAATGATAAGTGTCACCATGAAAAGTGTCAAAAATGACAAATTTCAAGATGGCAAATGTCCAAGATGTCAAATGACAAATGTCACAATGCTAAATGTCAAAAATGAAAAGTGTCACCATAAAAAATGTCAAAAATGACAAATTTTAAGATGGCAAATGTCAAAGATGTCAAATGACAAATGTCACAATGCTAAATGTCAAAAATGAAAAGTGTCAAAAATAACAAATTTCAAGATGACAAATGTCAAATATGTCAAATGACAAATGTCACAATGCTAAATGTCAAAAATGAAAAGTGTCACCATGAAAAATGTCAAAAATGACAAATTTCAAGATGGCAAATGTCAAAGATGTCAAATGACAAATTTCACAATGCTAAATGTCAAAAATGAAAAGTGTCAAAAATGACAAATTTCAAGATGGCAAATGTCAAAAATGAAAAGTGTCAAAAATGACAAATTTCAAGATGGCAAATGTCAAAGATGTCAAATGTCACAATGCTAAATGTCAAAAATGAAAAGTGTCAAAAATGAAAAATTTCAAGACGGCAAATGTCTAAGATGTCAAATGACAAATGTCACAATGCTAAATGTCAAAAATGAAAAGTGTCACCGTGAAAAATGTCAAAAATGACAAATTTCAAGATGGCAAATGTCAAAGATGTGAAATGAAAAATGTCAAAATGCTAAATGCCAAAAATGAAAAGTGTCACCATGAAAAATGTCAAAAATGACAAATTTTAAGATAGCAAAGGTCAAAGATGTCAAATGACAAATGTCACAATGCTAAATGTCAAAAATGAAAAGTGTCCCCATGAAAAATGTCAATAATGACAAATTTCAAGATGGCAAATGTCAAAGATGTCAAATGACAAATGTCACAATGCTAAATGTCAAAAATGAAAAGTGTCACCATGAAAAATGTAAAAAATTACAAATTTTAAGATGGCAAATGTCAAAGATGTCGAATATGACAAATGTCACAATGCTAAATGTCAAAAATGAAAAGTGTCACCATGAAAAATGTCAAAAATGACAAATTTCAAGATGGCAAATGTCAAAGATGTCAAATGACAAATGTCACAATGCTAAATGTCAAAAATGAAAAGTGTCACCATGAAAAATGTTAAAAATGACAAATTTTAAGATGGCAAATATCAAAGATGTCAAATGACAAATGTCAAAAATGACAAATTTCAAGATGGCAAATGTCAAAGATGTCAAATGACAAATGTCACAATGCTAAATGTCAAAAATGAAAAGTGTCACCATGAAAAATGTCAAAAATGACAAATTTCAAGATGGCAAATGTCAAAGATGTCAAGTGACAAATGTCACAATGCTAAATGTCAAAAATGAAAAGTGTCACCATGAAAAATGTCAAAAATAACAAATTTCAAGATGGCAAATGTCAAAGATGTCAAATGACAAATGTCACAATGCTAAATGTCAAAAATAAAAAGTGTCACCATAAAATGTCAAAAATGACAAATTTCAAGATGGCAAATGTCAAAGATGTCAAATGGCAAATGTCACAATGCTAAATGTCAAAAATGAAAAGTGTCACCATGAAAAATGTCAAAAATAACAAATTTCAAGATGGCAAATGTCAAAGATGTCAAATGACAAATGTCACAATGCTAAATGTCAAAAATGAAAAGTGTCAAAAATGAAAAGTGTCAAAAATGACAAATTTCAAGATGGCAAATGTCAAAA
Source organism: Altica lythri (assembly GCA_964028335.1). Classification (NCBI taxonomy): domain Eukaryota; kingdom Metazoa; phylum Arthropoda; class Insecta; order Coleoptera; family Chrysomelidae; genus Altica; species Altica lythri. Next base: position 13,662,897 of record OZ034800.1, on the reverse strand, counting down.
CTGACAAATGTCACAATGCTAAATGTCAAAAATGAAAAGTGTCACCATGAAAAATGTCAAAAATGACAAATTTCAAGATGGCAAATGTCCAAGATGTCAAATGACAAATGTCACAATGCTAAATGTCAAAAATGAAAAGTGTCACCATGAAAAATGTCAAAAATGACAAATTTCAAGATGGCAAATGTCAAAGATGTCAAATGACAAATGTCACAATGCTAAATGTCAAAAATGAAAAGTGTCAAAAATGACAAATTTCAAGATGGCAAATGTCAAAGATGTCAAATGACAAATGTCACAATGCTAAATGTCAAAAATGAAAAGTGTCACCATAAAAAATGTCAAAAATGACAAATTTCAAGATGGCAAATGTCAAAACTGACAAATGTCACAATGCTAAATGTCAAAAATGAAAAGTGTCACCATGAAAAATGTCAAAAATAACAAATTTCAAGATGGCAAATGTCAAAGATGTCAAATGACAAATGTCACAATGCTAAATGTCAAAAATGACAAATTTCAAGATGGCAAATGTCAAAGATATCAAATGACAAATGTCACAATGCTAAATGTCAAAAATAAAAAGTGTCACCATGAAAAATGTCAAAAATGACAAATTTTAAGATGGCAAATGTCAAAGATGTCAAATGACAAATGTCACAATGCTAAATGTCAAAAATGAAAAGTGTCACCATGAAAAATGTCAAAAATGACAAATTTCAAGATGGCAAATGTCAAAACTGACAAATGTCACAATGCTAAATGTCAAAAATGATAAGGGTCACCATGAAAAATGTTAAAAATGACAAATTTCAAGATGGCAAATGTCCAAGATGTCAAATGACAAATGTCACAATGCTAAATGTCAAAAATGAAAAGTGTCACCATCAAAAATGGCAAAAATGACAAATTTCAAGATGGCAAATGTCAAAGATGTCAAATGACAAATGTCACAATGCTAAATGTCAAAAATGAAAAGTGTCAAAAATGACAAATTTCAAGATGGCAAATGTCTAAGATGTCAAATGACAAATGTCACAATGCTAAATGTCAAAAATGACAAATTTCAAGATGGCAAATGTCAAAGATTTCAAATGACAAATGTCACAATGCTAAATGTCAAAAATGAAAAGTGTCACCATGAAAAATGTCAAAAATGACAAATTTCAAGATGGCAAATGTCAAACCTGACAAATGTCAAACCTGACAAATGTCCCAATGCTAAATGTCAAAAATGATAAGTGTCACCATGAAAAGTGTCAAAAATGACAAATTTCAAGATGGCAAATGTCCAAGATGTCAAATGACAAATGTCACAATGCTAAATGTCAAAAATGAAAAGTGTCACCATGAAAAATGTCAAAAATGACAAATTTTAAGATAGCAAATGTCAAAGATGTCAAATGACAAATGTCACAATGCTAAATGTCAAAAATGAAAAGTGTCAAAAATGACAAATTTCAAGATGGCAAATGTCTAATATGTCAAATGACAAATGTCACAATGCTAAATGTCAGAAATGAAAAGTGTCACCATGAAAAATGTCAAAAATGACAAATTTCAAGATGGCAAATGTCAAAGATGTCAAATGACAAATGTCACAATGCTAAATGTCAAAAATGAAAAGTGTCAAAAATGACAAATTTCAAGATGGCAAATGTCAAAAATGAAAAGTGTCAAAAATGACAAATTTCAAGATGGCAAATGTCAAAGATGTCAAATGTCACAATGCTAAATGTCAAAAATGAAAAGTGTCAAAAATGAAAAATTTCAAGATGGCAAATGTCTAAGATGTCAAATGACAAATGTCACAATGCTAAATGTCAAAAATGAAAAGTGTCACCGTAAAATGTCAAAAATGACAAATTTCAAGATGGCAAATGTCAAAGATGTGAAATGACAAATGTCAAAATGCTAAATGTCAAAAATGAAAAGTGTCACCATGAAAAATGTCAAAAATGACAAATTTCAAGATAGCAAAGGTCAAAGATGTCAAATGACAAATGTCACAATGCTAAATGTCAAAAATGAAAAGTGTCCCGATGAAAAATGTCAATAATGACAAATTTTAAGATGGCAAATGTCAAAGATGTCAAATGACAAATGTCACAATGCTAAATGTCAAAAATGAAAAGTGTCACCATGAAAAATGTCAAAAATTACAAATTTCAAGATGGCAAATGTCAAAGATGTCGAATATGACAAATGTCACAATGCTAAATGTCAAAAATGAAAAGTGTCACCATGAAAAATGTCAAAAATGACAAATTTCAAGATGGCAAATGTCAAAGATGTCAAATGACAAATGTCACAATGCTAAATGTCAAAAATGAAAAGTGTCACCATGAAAAATGTCAAAAATGACAAATTTTAAGATGGCAAATATCAAAGATGTCAAATGACAAATGTCAAAAATGACAAATTTCAAGATGGCAAATGTCAAAGATGTCAAATGACAAATGTCACAATGCTAAATGTCAAAAATGAAAAGTGTCACCATGAAAAATGTCAAAAATGACAAATTTCAAGATGGCAAATGTCAAAGATGTCAAATGACAAATGTCACAATGCTAAATGTCAAAAATGAAAAGTGTCACCATGAAAAATGTCAAAAATAACAAATTTCAAGATAACAAATGTCAAAGATGTCAAATGACAAATGTCACAATGCTAAATGTCAAAAATGAAAAGTGTCACCATGAAAAATGTCAAAAATGACAAATTTCAAGATGGCAAATGTCAAAGATGTCAAATGGCAAATGTCACAATGCTAAATGTCAAAAATGAAAAGTGTCACCATGAAAAATGTCAAAAATAACAAATTTCAAGATGGCAAATGTCAAAGATGTCAAATGACAAATGTCACAATGCTAAATGTCAAAAATGAAAAGTGTCAAAAATGAAAAGTGTCAGAAATGACAAATTTCAAGATGGCAAATGTCAAAACTGACAAATGTCACAATGCTAAATGTCAAAAATGAAAAGTGTCACCATGAAAAATGTCAAAAATGACAAATTTCAAGATGGCAAATGTCCAAGATGTCAAATGACAAATGTCACAATGCTAAATGTCAAAAATGAAAAGTGTCACCATAAAAAATGTCAAAAATGACAAATTTCAAGATGGCAAATGTCAAAAATGTCAAATGACAAATGTCACAACGCTAAATGTCAAAAATGAAAAGTGTCAAAAATGACAAATTTCAAGATGGCAAATGTCAAAGATGTCAAATGACAAATGTCACAATGCTAAATGTCAAAAATGAAAAGTGTCACCATAAAAAATGTCAAAAATGACAAATTTCAAGATGGCAAATGTCAAAACTGACAAATGTCACAATGCTAAATGTCAAAAATGAAAAGTGTCACCATGAAAAATGTCAAAAATAACAAATTTCAAGATGGCAAATGTCAAAGATGTCAAATGACAAATGTCACAATGCTAAATGTCAAAAATGACAAATTTCAAGATGGCAAATGTCAAAGATATCAAATGACAAATGTCACAATGCTAAATGTCAAAAATAAAAAGTGTCACCATGAAAAATGTCAAAAATGACAAATTTTAAGATGGCAAATGTCAAAGATGTCAAATGACAAATGTCACAATGCTAAATGTCAAAAATGAAAAGTGTCACCATAAAAAATGTCAAAAATGACAAATTTCAAGATGGCAAATGTCAAAACTGACAAATGTCACAATGCTAAATGTCAAAAATGATCAGGGTCACCATGAAAAATGTTAAAAATGACAAATTTCAAGATGGCAAATGTCCAAGATGTCAAATGACAAATGTCACAATGCTAAATGTCAAAAATGAAAAGTGTCACCATCAAAAATAGCAAAAATGACAAATTTCAAGATGGCAAATGTCAAAGATGTCAAATGACAAATGTCACAATGCTAAATGTCAAAAATGAAAAGTGTCAAAAATGACAAATTTCAAGATGGCAAATGTCTAAGATGTCAAATGACAAATGTCACAATGCTAAATGTCAAAAATGACAAATTTCAAGATGGCAAATGTCAAAGATGTCAAATGACAAATGTCACAATGCTAAATGTCAAAAATGAAAAGTGTCACCATGAAAAATGTCAAAAATGACAAATTTCAAGATGGCAAATATCAAAGATGTCAAATGACAAATTTCACAATGCTAAATGTCAAAAATGACAAATTTCAAGATGGCAAATGTCAAAGATGTCAAATGACAAATGTCACAATGCTAAATGTCAAAAATGAAAAGTGTCACCATGAAAAATGTCAAAAATGACAAATTTCAAGATGACAAATGTCAAAGATGTCAAATGACAAATGTCACAATGCTAAATGTCAAAAATGAAAAGTGTCAAAAATGACAAATTTCAAGATGGCAAATGTCTAAGATGTCAAATGACAAATGTCACAATGTTAAATGTCAAAAATGAAAAGTGTCACCATGAAAAATGTCAAAAATGACAAATTTCAAGATGGCAAATGTCAAAGATGTCAAATGACAAATGTCACAATGCTAAATGTCAAAAATGAAAAATGTCACCATGAAAAATGACAAATTTCAAGATGGCAAATGTCAAAACTGACAAATGTCACAATTCTTAATGTCAAAAATGAAAAGTGTCACCATGAAAAATGTCAAAAATGACAAATTTCAAGATGGCAAATGTCAAAACTGACAAATGTCACAATGCTAAATGTCAAAAATGACAAATTTCAAGATGGCAAATGTCAAAGATGTCAAATGACAAATGTCACAATGCTAAATGTCAAAAATAAAAAGTTTTCCCATGAAAAATGTCAAAAATGACAAATTTCAAGATGGCAAATGTCAAAGATGTCAAATGACAAATGTCACAATGCTAAATGTCAAAAATGAAAAGTGTCACTATGAAAAATGTCAAAAATGACAAATTTCAAGATGGCAAATGTCAAAACTGACAAATGTCACAATGCTAAATGTCAAAAATGATAAGTGTCACCATGAAAAATGTCAAAAATGACAAATTTCAAGATGGCAAATGTCCAATATGTCAAATGACAAATGTCACAATGCTAAATGTCAAAAATGAAAAGTGTCAAAAATGACAAATTTCAAGATGGCAAATGTCAAAAATGAAAAGTGTCAAAAATGACAAATTTCAAGATGGCAAATGTCAAAGATGTCAAATGTCACAATGCTAAATGTCAAAAATGAAAAGTGTCAAAAATGAAAAAATTTCAAGACGGCAAATGTCTAAGATGTCAAATGACAAATGTCACAATGCTAAATGTCAAAAATGAAAAGTGTCACCGTGAAAAATGTCAAAAATGACAAATTTCAAGATGGCAAATGTCAAAGATGTGAAATGACAAATGTCAAAATGCTAAATGTCAAAAATGAAAAGTGTCACCATGAAAAATGTCAAAAATGACAAATTTCAAGATAGCAAAGGTCAAAGATGTCAAATGACAAATGTCACAATGCTAAATGTCAAAAATGAAAAGTGTCCCCATGAAAAATGTCAATAATGACAAATTTCAAGATGGCAAATGTCAAAGATGTCAAATGACAAATGTCACAATGCTAAATGTCAAAAATGAAAAGTGTCACCATGAAAAATGTCAAAAATTACAAATTTCAAGATGGCAAATGTCAAAGATGTCGAATATGACAAATGTCACAATGCTAAATGTCAAAAATGAAAAGTGTCACCATGAAAAATGTCAAAAATGACAAATTTCAAGATGGCAAATGTCAAAGATGTCAAATGACAAATGTCACAATGCTAAATGTCAAAAATGAAAAGTGTCACCATGAAAAATGTCAAAAATGACAAATTTTAAGATGGCAAATATCAAAGATGTCAAATGACAAATGTCAAAAATGACAAATTTCAAGATGGCAAATGTCAAAGATGTCAAATGACAAATGTCACAATGCTAAATGTCAAAAATGAAAAGTGTCACCATGAAAAATGTCAAAAATGACAAATTTCAAGATGGCAAATGTCAAAGATGTCAAGTGACAAATGTCACAATGCTAAATATCAAAAATGAAAAGTGTCACTATGAAAAATGTCAAAAATAACAAATTTCAAGATGGCAAATGTCAAAGATGTCAAATGACAAATGTCACAATGCTAAATGTCAAAAATGAAAAGTGTCACCATAAAATGTCAAAAATGACAAATTTCAAGATGGCAAATGTCAAAGATGTCAAATGGCAAATGTCACAATGCTAAATGTCAAAAATGAAAAGTGTCACCATGAAAAATGTCAAAAATAACAAATTTCAAGATGGCAAATGTCAAAGATGTCAAATGACAAATGTCACAATGCTAAATGTCAAAAATGAAAAGTGTCAAAAATGACAAATTTCAAGATGGCAAATGTCAAAACTGACAAATGTCACAATGCTAAATGTCAAAAATGAAAAGTGTCACCATGAAAAATGTCAAAAATGACAAATTTCAAGATGGCAAATGTCCAAGATGTCAAATGACAAATGTCACAATGCTAAATGTCAAAAATGAAAAGTGTCACCATGAAAAATGTCAAAAATGACAAATTTCAAGATGGCAAATGTCAAAGATGTCAAATGACAAATGTCACAATGCTAAATGTCAAAAATGAAAAGTGTCAAAAATGACAAATTTCAAGATGGCAAATGTCAAAGATGTCAAATGACAAATGTCACAATGCTAAATGTCAAAAATGAAAAGTGTCACCATAAAAAATGTCAAAAATGACAAATTTCAAGATGGCAAATGTCAAAACTGACAAATGTCACAATGCTAAATGTCAAAAATGAAAAGTGTCACCATGAAAAATGTCAAAAATAACAAATTTCAAGATGGCAAATGTCAAAGATGTCAAATGACAAATGTCACAATGCTAAATGTCAAAAATGACAAATTTCAAGATGGCAAATGTCAAAGATATCAAATGACAAATGTCACAATGCTAAATGTCAAAAATAAAAAGTGTCACCATGAAAAATGTCAAAAATGACAAATTTTAAGATGGCAAATGTCAAAGATGTCAAATGACAAATGTCACAATGCTAAATGTCAAAAATGAAAAGTGTCACTATGAAAAATGTCAAAAATGACAAATTTCAAGATGGCAAATGTCAAAACTGACAAATGTCACAATGCTAAATGTCAAAAATGATAAGGGTCACCATGAAAAATGTTAAAAATGACAAATTTCAAGATGGCAAATGTCCAAGATGTCAAATGACAAATGTCACAATGCTAAATGTCAAAAATGAAAAGTGTCACCATCAAAAATGGCAAAAATGACAAATTTCAAGATGGCAAATGTCAAAGATGTCAAATGACAAATGTCACAATGCTAAATGTCAAAAATGAAAAGTGTCAAAAATGACAAATTTCAAGATGGCAAATGTCTAAGATGTCAAATGACAAATGTCACAATGCTAAATGTCAAAAATGACAAATTTCAAGATGGCAAATGTCAAAGATGTCAAATGACAAATGTCACAATGCTAAATGTCAAAAATGAAAAGTGTCACCATGAAAAATGTCAAAAATGACAAATTTCAAGATGGCAAATGTCAAACCTGACAAATGTCCCAATGCTAAATGTCAAAAATGATAAGTGTCACCATGAAAAGTGTCAAAAATGACAAATTTCAAGATGGCAAATGTCCAAGATGTCAAATGACAAATGTCACAATGCTAAATGTCAAAAATGAAAAGTGTCACCATGAAAAATGTCAAAAATGACAAATTTTAAGATGGCAAATGTCAAAGATGTCAAATGACAAATGTCACAATGCTAAATGTCAAAAATGAAAAGTGTCAAAAATGACAAATTTCAAGATGGCAAATGTCAAATATGTCAAATGACAAATGTCACAATGCTAAATGTCAAAAATGAAAAGTGTCACCATGAAAAATGTCAAAAATGACAAATTTCAAGATTGCAAATGTCAAAGATGTCAAATGACAAATGTCACAATGCTAAATGTCAAAAATGAAAAGTGTCAAAAATGACAAATTTCAAGATGGCAAATGTCAAAAATGAAAATTGTCAAAAATGACAAATTTCAAGATGGCAAATGTCAAAGATGTCAAATGTCACAATGCTAAATGTCAAAAATGAAAAGTGTCAAAAATGAAAAATTTCAAGATGGCAAATGTCTAAGATGTCAAATGACAAATGTCACAATGCTAAATGTCAAAAATGAAAAGTGTCACCGTGAAAAATGTCAAAAATGACAAATTTCAAGATGGCAAATGTCAAAGATGTGAAATGACAAATGTCAAAATGCTAAATGTCAAAAATGAAAAGTGTTACCATGAAAAATGTCAAAAATGACAAATTTCAAGATAGCAAAGGTCAAAGATGTCAAATGACAAATGTCACAATGCTAAATGTCAAAAATGAAAAGTGTCCCCATGAAAAATGTCAATAATGACAAATTTCAAGATGGCAAATGTCAAAGATGTCAAATGACAAATGTCACAATGCTAAATGTCAAAAATGAAAAGTGTCTCCATGAAAAATGTCAAAAATTACAAATTTCAAGATGGCAAATGTCAAAGATGTCAAATATGACAAATGTCACAATGCTAAATGTCAAAAATGAAAAGTGTCACCATGAAAAATGTCAAAAATGACAAATTTCAAGATGGCAAATATCAAAGATGTCAAATGACAAATGTCATAATGCTAAATGTCAAAAATGAAAAGTGTCACCATGAAAAATGTCAAAAATGACAAATTTTAAGATGGCAAATATCAAAGATGTCAAATGACAAATGTCAAAAATGACAAATTTCAAGATGGCAAATGTCAAAGATGTCAAATGACAAATGTCACAATGCTAAATGTCAAAAATGAAAAGTGTCACCATGAAAAATGTCAAAAATGACAAATTTCAAGATGGCAAATGTCAAAGATGTCAAATGACAAATGTCACAATGCTAAATGTCAAAAATGAAAAGTGTCACCATGAAAAATGTCAAAAATAACAAATTTCAAGATAACAAATGTCAAAGATGTCAAATGACAAATGTCACAATGCTAAATGTCAAAAATGAAAAGTGTCACCATGAAAAATGTCAAAAATGACAAATTTCAAGATGACAAATGTCAAAGATGTCAAATGGCAAATGTCACAATGCTAAATGTCAAAAATGAAAAGTGTCACCATGAAAAATGTCAAAAATAACAAATTTCAAGATGGCAAATGTCAAAGATGTCAAATGACAAATGTCACAATGCTAAATGTCAAAAATGAAAAGTGTCACCATGAAAAATGTCAAAAATGACAAATTTCAAGATGGCAAATGTCCAAGATGTCAAATGACAAATGTCACAATGCTAAATGTCAAAAATGAAAAGTGTCACCATGAAAAATGTCAAAAATGACAAATTTCAAGATGGCAAATGTCAAAGATGTCAAATGACAAATGTCACAATGCTAAATGTCAAAAATGAAAAGTGTCAAAAATGACAAATTTCAAGATGGCAAATGTCAAAGATGTCAAATGACAAATGTCACAATGCTAAATGTCAAAAATGAAAAGTGTCACCATAAAAAATGTCAAAAATGACAAATTTCAAGATGGCAAATGTCAAAACTGACAAATGTCACAATGCTAAATGTCAAAAATGAAAAGTGTCACCATGAAAAATGTCAAAAATAACAAATTTCAAGATGGCAAATGTCAAAGATGTCAAATGACAAATGTCACAATGCTAAATGTCAAAAATGACAAATTTCAAGATGGCAAATGTCAAAGATATCAAATGACAAATGTCACAATGCTAAATGTCAAAAATAAAAAGTGTCACCATGAAAAATGTCAAAAATGACAAATTTTAAGATGGCAAATGTCAAAGATGTCAAATGACAAATGTCACAATGCTAAATGTCAAAAATGAAAAGTGTCACCATGAAAAATGTCAAAAATGACAAATTTCAAGATGGCAAATGTCAAAACTGACAAATGTCACAATGCTAAATGTCAAAAATGATAAGGGTCACCATGAAAAATGTTAAAAATGACAAATTTTAAGATGGCAAATGTCCAAGATGTCAAATGACAAATGTCACAATGCTAAATTTCAAAAATGAAAAGTGTCACCATCAAAAATGGCAAAAATGACAAATTTCAAGATGGCAAATGTCAAAGATGTCAAATGACAAATGTCACAATGCTAAATGTCAAAAATGAAAAGTGTCAAAAATGACAAATTTCAAGATGGCAAATGTCTAAGATGTCAAATGACAAATGTCACAATGCTAAATGTCAAAAATGACAAATTTCAAGATGGCAAATGTCAAAGATGTCAAATGACAAATGTCACAATGCTAAATGTCAAAAATGAAAAGTGTCACCATGAAAAATGTCAAAAATGACAAATTTCAAGATGGCAAATATCAAAGATGTCAAATGACAAATTTCACAATGCTAAATGTCAAAAATGACAAATTTCAAGATGGCAAATGTCAAAGATGTCAAATGACAAATGTCACAATGCTAAATGTCAAAAATGAAAAGTGTCACCATGAAAAATGTCAAAAATGACAAATTTCAAGATGACAAATGTCAAAGATGTCAAATGACAAATGTCACAATGCTAAATGTCAAAAATGAAAAGTGTCAAAAATGACAAATTTCAAGATGGCAAATGTCTAAGATGTCAAATGACAAATGTCACAATGTTAAATGTCAAAAATGAAAAGTGTCACCATGAAAAATGTCAAAAATGACAAATTTCAAGATGGCAAATGTCAAAGATGTCAAATGACAAATGTCACAATGCTAAATGTCAAAAATGAAAAATGTCACCATGAAAAATGTCAAAAATGACAAATTTCAAGATGGCAAATGTCAAAACTGACAAATGTCACAATTCTTAATGTCAAAAATGAAAAGTGTCACCATGAAAAATGTCAAAAATGACAAATTTCAAGATGGCAAATGTCAAAACTGACAAATGTCACAATGCTAAATGTCAAAAATGACAAATTTCAAGATGGCAAATGTCAAAGATGTCAAATGACAAATGTCACAATGCTAATGTCAAAAATAAAAAGTTTTACCATGAAAAATGTCAAAAATGACAAATTTCAAGATGGCAAATGTCAAAGATGTCAAATGACAAATGTCACAATGCTAAATGTCAAAAATGAAAAGTGTCACTATGAAAAATGTCAAAAATGACAAATTTTAAGATGGCAAATGTCAAAACTGACAAATGTCACAATGCTAAATGTCAAAAATGATAAGTTTCACAATGAAAAATGTCAAAAATAACAAATTTCAAGATGGCAAATGTCAAAGATGTCAAATGACAAATGTCACAATGCTAAATGTCAAAAATGACAAATTTCAAGATGGCAAATGTCTAAGATGTCAAATGACAAATGTCACAATGCTAAATGTCAAAAATGATAAGTGTCACCATGAAAAATGTCAAAAATGACAAATTTCAAGATGGCAAATGTCCAATATGTCAAATGACAAATGTCACAATGCTAAATGTCAAAAATGAAAAGTGTCACCATGAAAAATGTCAAAAATGACAAATTTAAAGATAGCAAATATCACAGATGTCAAATGACAAATGTCACAATGCTAAATGTCAAAAATGAAAAGTGTCAAAAATGACAAATTTCAAGATGGCAAATGTCTAAGATGTCAAATGACAAATGTCACAATGCTAAATGTCAAAAATGAAAAGTGTCACCGTGAAAAATGTCAAAAATAACAAATTTCAAGATGGCAAATGTCAAAGATGTCAAATGACAAATGTCACAATGCTAAATGTCAAAAATCAAAAGTGTCACCATAAAAAATGTCAAAAATGACAAATTTCAAGATGTCAAATGTCAAAGATGTCAAATGACAAATGTCACAATGCTAAATGTCAAAAATGAAAAGTGTCCCTATGAAAAATGTCAATAATGACAAATTTCAAGATGGCAAATGTCAAAGATGTCAAATGACAAATGTCACAATTCTAAATGTCAAAAATGAAAAGTGTCACCATGAAAAATGTCAAAAATGACAAATTTCAAGATGGCAAATGTCAAAACTGACAAATGTCACAATGCTAAATGTCAAAAATGACAAATTTCAAGATGGCAAATGTCAAAGATGTCAAATGACAAATGTCACAATGCTAAATGTTAAAAATAAAAAGTGTCACAATGAAAAATGTCAAAAATGACAAATTTCACGATGGCAAATGTCAAAACTGACAAATGTCACAATGCTAAATGTCAAAAATGATAAGTGTCACAATGAAAAATGTCAAAAATAACAAATTTCAAGATGGCAAATGTCAAAGATGTCAAATGACAAATGTCACAATGCTAAATGTCAAAAATGACAAATTTCAAGATGGCAAATGTCTAAGATGTCAAATGACAAATGTCACAATGCTAAATGTCAAAAATGAAAAGTGTCACCATGAAAAATGTCAAAAATGACAACTTTCAAAATGTCAAATGTCAAAGATGTCAAATGACAAATGTCACAATGCTAAATGTCAAAAATGAAAAGTGTCCCCATGAAAAATGTCAAAAATGACAAATTTTAAGATGTCAAATGTCAAAGATGTCAAATGACAAATGTCACAATGCTAAATGTCAAAAATGAAAAGTGTCCCCATGAAAAATGTCAATAATGACAAATTTCAAGATGGCAAATGTCAAAGATGTCAAATGACAAATGTCACGATGCTAATTGTCAAAAATGAAAAGTGTCACCGTGAAAAATGTCAAAAATGACAAATTTCAAGATGGCAAATGTCAAAGATGTCAAATGACAAATGTCACAATGCTAAATGTCAAAAATAAAAAGTGTCACCATGAAAAATGTCAAAAATAACAAATTTCAAGATGGCAAATGTCAAAGATGTCAAATGACAAATGTCACAATGCTAAATGTCAAAAATGACAAATTTCAAGATGGCAAATGTCAAAAATGTCAAATGACAAATGTCACAATGCTAAATGTCAAAATGAAAAGTGTCACCATGAAAAATGTCAAAAATGACAAATTTCAAGATGGCAAATGTCAAAGATGTCAAATGACAAATGTCACAATGCTAAATGTCAAAAATGAAAAGTGTCACCATGAAAAATGTCAAAAATGACAAATTTCAAGATGGCAAATGTCAAAGATGTCAAATGACAAATGTCACATTGCTAAATGTCAAAAATGAAAAGTGTCACCATGAAAAATGTCAAAAATGACAAATTTCAAGATGGCAAATATTAAAGATGTCAAATGACAAATGTCACAATGCTAAATGTCAAAAATGACAAATTTCAAGATGGCAAATGTCAAAGATGTCAAATGACAAATGTCACAATGCTAAATGTCAAAATGAAAAGTGTCACCATGAAAAATGTCAAAAATGACAAATTTCAAAATGGCAAATGTCAAAGATGTCAAATGACAAATGTCACAATGCTAAATGTCAAAAATGAAAAGTGTCACCATGAAAAATGTCAAAAATGACAAATTTCAAAATGGCAAATGTCAAAGATGTCAAATGACAAATGTCACAATGCTAAATGTCAAAAATGAAAAGTGTCACCATGAAAAATGTCAAAAATGACAAATTTCAAGATGGCAAATGTCAAGGATGTCAAATGACAAATGTCACAATGCTAAATATCAAAAATGAAAAGTGTCACCATGAAAAATGTCAAAAATGACAAATTTCAAGATGGCAAATGTCAAAATTGACAAATGTCACAATGCTAAATGTCAAAAATGATAAGTGTCACCATGAAAAATGTCAAAAATGACAAATTTCAAGATGGCAAATGTCCAAGAGGTCAAATGACAAATGTCACAATGCTAAATGTCAAAAATGAAAAGTGTCACCATGAAAAATGTCAAAAATGACAAATTTCAAGATGGCAAATGTCAAAGATGTCAAATGACAAATGTCACAATGCTAAATGTCAAAAATGAAAAGTGTCAAAAATGACAAATTTTAAGATGGCAAATGTCTAAGATGTCAAATGACAAATGTCACAATGCTAAATGTCAAAAATGAAAAGTTTCACCGTGAAAAATGTCAAAAATGACAAATTTGAAGATGGCAAATCTCAAAGATGTCAAATGACAAATGTCACAATGCTAAATGTCAAAAATGAAAAGAGTCACCATGAAAAATGTCAAAAATGACAAATTTCAAGATGACAAATTTCAAGATGGCAAATGTCAAAGATGTCAAATAAAAAATGTCACAATGCTAAATGTCAAAAATGAAAAGTGTCAAAAATGACAAATTTCACGATGGCAAATGTCTAAGATGTCACATGACAAATGTCACAATGCTAAATGTTAAAAATGAAAAGTGTCACCATGAAAAATGTCAAAAATGACAAATTTCAAGATGGCAAATGTCAAAACTGACAAATGTCACAATGCTAAATGTCAAAAATGAAAAGTGTCACCATGAAAAATGTCAAAAATAACAAATTTCAAGATGGAAAATGTCAAAGATGTCAAATGACAAATGTCACAATGCTAAATGTCAAAAATGATAAATTTCAAGATGGCAAATGTCAAAGATGTCAAATAACAAATGTCACAATGCTAAATGTCAAAAATGAAAAGTGTCACCATGAAAAATGTCAAAAATGACAAATTTCAAGATGGCAAATGTTAAAGATGTCAAATGACAAATGTCACAATGCTAAATGTCAAAAATGAAAAGTGTCACCATGAAAAATGTCAAAAATGACAAATTTCAAGATGGCAAATGTCAAAGATGTTAAATGACAAATGTCACAATGCTAACTGTCAAAAATGAAAACTGTCACCATGAAAAATGTCAAAAATGACAAATTTCAAGATGGCAAATATCAAAGATGTCAAATGACAAATGTCACAATGCTAAATGTTAAAAATGACAAATTTCAAGATGGCAAATGTCAAAGATGTCAAATGACAAATGTCACAATGCTAAATGTCAAAACTGAAAAGTGTCACCATGAAAAATGTCAAAAATGACAAATTTCAAGATGGCAAATGTCAAAGATGTCAAATGACAAATGTCACAATGCTAAATGTCAAAAATGAAAAGTGTCAAAAATGACAAATTTCAAGATGGCAAATGTCTAAGATGTCAAATCACAAATGTCACAATGCTAAATGTCAAAGATGAAAAGTGTCACCATGAAAAATGTCAAAAATGACAAATTTCAAGATGGCAAATGTCAAAGATGTCAAATGACAAATGTCACAATGCTAAATGTCAAAAATGAAAAGTGTCAATATGAAAAATGTCAAAAATGACAAATTTCAAGATGGCAAATGTCTAAGATGTCACATGACAAATGTCACAATGCTAAATGTCAAAAATGAAAAGCGTCACCATAAAAAAGGTCAAAAATGACAAATTTCAAGATGGCAAATGTCAAAACTGACAAATGTCACAATGCTAAATGTCAAAACTGAAAAGTGTCATCATGAAAAATGTCAAAAATAACAAATTTCAAGATGGCAAATAAAGATGTCAAATGACAAATGTCACAATGCTAAATGTCAAAAATGACAAATTTCAAGATGGCAAATGTCAAAGATGTCAAATGACAAATGTCACAATGCTAAATTTCAAAAATGAAATGTGTCACCATGAAAAATGTCAAAAATGACAAATTTCAAGATGGCAAATGTCAAAGATGTTAAATGACAAATGTCACAATGCTAAATGTCAAAAATAAAAAGTGTCACCATGAAAAATGTCAAAAATGACAAATTTCAAGATGGCAAATGTCAAAGATGTCAAATGACAAATGTCACAATGCTAAATGTCAATAATGAAAAGTGTCACCATGAAAAATGTCAAAAATGACAATTTTCAAGATGGCAAATATCAAAGATGTCAAATGACAAATGTCACAATGCTAAATGTCAAAAATGACAAATTTCAAGATGGCAAATGTCAAAGATGTCAAATGACAAATGTCACAATGCTAAATGTCAAAAATGAAAAGTGTCACCATGAAAAATGTCAAAAATGACAAATTTCAAGATGGCAAATGTCAAAGATGTCAAATGACAAATGTCACAATGCTAAATGTCAAAAATGAAAAATTTCAAGATGGCAAATGTCTAAGATGTCAAATGACAAATGTCACAATGCTAAATGTCAAAAATGAGAAGTGTCACCATGAAAAATGTCAAAAATGACAAATTTCAAGATGGCAAATGTCAAAGATGACAAATGTCACAATGCTAAATGTCAAAAATGAAAAGTGTCACCATGAAAAATGTCAAAAATGACAAATTTCAAGATGGCAAATGTCAAAGATGTCAAATGACAAATGTCACAATGCTAAATGTCAAAAATGAAAAGTGTCAAAAATGACAAATTTCAAGATGGCAAATGTCAAAGATGTCAAATGACAAATGTCACAATGCTAAATGTCAAAAATGAAAAGTGTCACCATGAAAAATGTCAAAAATGACAAATTTCAAGATGGCAAATGTCAAAACTGACAAATGTCACAATGCTAAATGTCAAAAATGAAAAGTGTCGCCATGAAAAATGTCAAAAATAACAAATTTCAAGATGGCAAATGTCAAAGATGTCAAATGACAAATGTCACAATGCTAAATGTCAAAAATGACAAATTTCAAGATGGCAAATGTCAAAGATGTCAAATGACAAATGTCACAATGCTAAATGTCAAAAATAAAAAGTGTCACCATGAAAAATGTCAAAAATGACAAATTTCAAGATGGCAAATGTCAAAGATGTCAAATGACAAATGTCACAATGCTAAATGTCAAAAATGAAAAGTGTCACCATGAAAAATGTCAAAAATGACAAATTTCAAGATGGCAAATGTCAAACCTGCAAATGTCCCAATGATAAATGTCAAAAATGATAAGTGTCACCATGAAAAGTGTCAAAAATGACAAATTTCAAGATGGCAAATGTCCAAGATGTCAAATGACAAATGTCACAATGCTAAATGTCAAAAATGAAAAGTGTCACCATGAAAAATGTCAAAAATGACAAATTTTAAGATGGCAAATGTCAAAGATGTCAAATGACAAATGTCACAATGCTAAATGTCAAAAATGAAAAGTGTCAAAAATGACAAATTTCAAGATGGCAAATGTCTAATATGTCAAATGACAAATGTCACAATGCTAAATGTCAAAAATGAAAAGTGTCACCATGAAAAATGTCAAAAATGACAAATTTTAAGATGGCAAATGTCAAAGATGTCAAATGACAAATGTCACAATGCTAAATGTCAAAAATGAAAAGTGTCAAAAATGACAAATTTCAAGATGGCAAATGTCAAAAATGAAAAGTGTCAAAAATGACAAATTTCAAGATGGCAAATGTCAAAGATGTCAAATGTCACAATGCTAAATGTCAAAAATGAAAAGTGTCAAAAATGAAAAATTTCAAGATGGCAAATGTCTAAGATGTCAAATGACAAAGGTCACAATGCTAAATGTCAAAAATGAAAAGTGTCACCGTGAAAAATGTCAAAAATGACAAATTTCAAGATGGCAAATGTCAAAGATGTGAAATGACAAATGTCAAAATGCTAAATGTCAAAAATGAAAAGTGTCACCATGAAAAATGTCAAAAATGACAAATTTCAAGATAGCAAAGGTCAAAGATGTCAAATGACAAATGACACAATGCTAAATGTCAAAAATGAAAAGTGTCCCCATGAAAAATGTCAATAATGACAAATTTCAAGATGGCAAATGTCAAAGATGTCAAATGACAAATGTCACAATGCTAAATGTCAAAAATGAAAAGTGTCACCATGAAAAATGTCAAAAATTACAAATTTCAAGATGGCAAATGTCAAAGATGTCGAATATGACAAATGTCACAATGCTAAATGTCAAAAATGAAAAGTGTCACCATGAAAAATGTCAAAAATGACAAATTTCAAGATGGCAAATGTCAAAGATGTCAAATGACAAATGTCACAATGCTAAATGTCAAAAATGAAAAGTGTCACCATGAAAAATGTCAAAAATGACAAATTTTAAGATGGCAAATATCAAAGATGTCAAATGACAAATGTCAAAAATGACAAATTTCAAGATGGCAAATGTCAAAGATGTCAAATGACAAATGTCACAATGCTAAATGTCAAAAATGAAAAGTGTCACCATGAAAAATGTCAAAAATGACAAATTTCAAGATGGCAAATGTCAAAGATGTCAAATGACAAATGTCACAATGCTAAATGTCAAAAATGAAAAGTGTCACCATGAAAAATGTCAAAAATAACAAATTTCAAGATGGCAAATGTCAAAGATGTCAAATGACAAATGTCACAATGCTAAATGTCAAAAATGAAAAGTGTCACCATGAAAAATGTCAAAAATGACAAATTTCAAGATGGCAAATGTCAAAGATGTCAAATGACAAATGTCACAATGCTAAATGTCAAAAATGAAAAGTGTCACCATGAAAAATGTCAAAAATAACAAATTTCAAGATGGCAAATGTCAAAGATGTCAAATGACAAATGTCACAATGCTAAATGTCAAAAATAAAAAGTGTCAAAAATGAAAAGTGTCAAAAATGACAAATTTCAAGATGGCAAATGTCAAAGATGTCAAATGACAAATGTCACAATGCTAAATGTCAAAAATGAAAAGTGTCACCATGAAAAATGTCAAAAATAACAAATTTCAAGATGGCAAATGTCAAAGATGTCAAATGACAAATGTCACAATGCTAAATGTCAAAAATGAAAAGTGTCACCATGAAAAATGTCAAAAATGACAAATTTCAAGATGGCAAATCTCAAAGATGTCAAATGACAAATGTCACAATGCTAAATGTCAAAAATGAAAAGTGTCACCATGAAAAATGTCAAAAATAACAAATTTCAAGATGGCAAATGTCAAAGATGTCAAATGACAAATGTCACAATGCTAGATGTCAAAAATGAAAAGTGTCACCATGAAAAATGTCAAAAATGACAAATTTCAAGATGGCAAATGTCAAAACTGACAAATGTCACAATGCTAAATGTCAAAAATGAAAAGTGTCACCATGAAAAATGTCAAAAATAACAAATTTCAAGATGGCAAATGTCAAAGATGTCAAATGACAAATGTCACAATGCTTAATGTCAAAAATGAAAAGTGTCACCATGACAAATGTCAAAAATGACAAATTTCAAGATGGCAAATGTCAAAACTGACAAATGTCACAATGCTAAATGTCAAAAATGAAAAGTGTCACCATGAAAAATGTCAAAAATAACAAATTTCAAGATGGCAAATGTCAAAGATGTCAAATGACAAATGTCACAATGCTAAATGTCAAAAATGACAAATTTCAAGATGGCAAATGTCAAAGATGTCAAATGACAAATGTCACAATGCTAAATGTCAAAAATGGAAAGTGTCACCATAAAAAATGTCAAAAATGACAAATTTCAAGATAGCAAATGTCAAAGATGTCAAATGACAAATGTCACAATGCTAAATGTCAAAAATGAAAAGTGTCACCATGAAAAATGTCAAAAATGACAAATTTCAAGATGGCAAATGTCAAAGATGTCAAATGACAAATGTCACAATGCTAAATGTCAAAAATGAAAAATGTCACCATGAAAAATGTCAAAAATGACAAATTTCAAGATGGCAAATATCAAAGATGTCAAATGACAAATTTCACATTCCTATATGTCAAAAATGAAAAATTTCAAGATGGCAAATGTCAAAGATGTCAAATGACAAATGTCACAATGCTAAATGTCAAAAATGAAAAGTGTCACCATGAAAAATGTCAAAAATGACAAGTTTCAAGATAGCAAATGTCAAAGATGTCAAATGACAAATGTCACAATGCTAAATGTCAAAAATGAAAAGTGTCAAAAATGACAAATTTCAATATGGCAAATGTCTAAGATGTCAAATGACAAATGTCACAATGTTAAATGTCAAAAATGAAAAGTGTCACCATGAAAAATGTCAAAAATGACAAATTTCAAGATGGCAAATGTCAAAGATGTCAAATGACAAATGTCACAATGCTAAATGTCAAAAATGAAAAGTGTCACCATGAAAAATGTCAAAAATGACAAATTTCAAGATGGCAAATGTCAAAGATGTCAAATGAAAAATGTCACAATGCTAAATGTCAAAAATGAAAAGTGTCAAAAATGACAAATTTTAAGATGGCAAATGTCTAAGATGTCAAATGACAAATGTCACAATGCTAAATGTCAAAAATGAAAAGTGTCACCGTGAAAAATGTCAAAAATAACAAATTTCAAGATGGCAAATGTCAAAGATGTCAAATGACAAATGTCACATTGCTAAATGTCAAAAATGAAAAGTATCACCATGAAAAATGTCAAAAATGACAAATTTCAAGATGGAAAATATCAAAGATGTCAAATGACAAATGTCACAATGCTAAATGTCAAAAATGACAAATTTCAAGATGGCAAATGTCAAAGATGTCAATTGACAAATGTCACAATGCTAAATGTCAAAAATGAAAAGTGTCACCATGAAAAATGTTAAAAATGACAAATTTCAAGATGGCAAATGTCAAAGATGTCTAATGACAAATGTAACAATGCTAAATGTCAAAAATGAAAAGTGTCACCATGAAAAATGTCAAAAATGACAAATTTCAAGATGGCAAATCTCAAAGATGTCAAATGACAAATGTCACAATGCTAAATGTCAAAAATGAAAAGTGTTACCATGAAAAATGTCAAAAATAACAAATTTCAAGATGGCAAATGTCAAAGATGTCAAATGACAAATGTCACAATGCTAAATGTCAAAAATGAAAAGTGTCACCATGAAAAATGTCAAAAATGACAAATTTCAAGATGGCAAATGTCAAAACTGACAAATGTCACAATGCTAAATGTCAAAAATGAAAAGTGTCACCATGAAAAATGTCAAAAATAACAAATTTCAAGATGGCAAATGTCAAAGATGTCAAATGACAAACGTCACAATGCTAAATGTCAAAAATGAAAAGTGTCACCATGACAAATGTCAAAAATGACAAATTTCAAGATGGCAAATGTCAAAACTGACAAATGTCACAATGCTAAATGTCAAAAATGAAAAGTGTCACCATGAAAAATGTCAAAAATAACAAATTTCAAGATGGCAAATGTCAAAGATGTCAAATGACAAATGTCACAATGCTAAATGTCAAAAATGACAAATTTCAAGATGGCAAATGTCAAAGATGTCAAATGACAAATGTCACAATGCTAAATGTCAAAAATGGAAAGTGTCACCATGAAAAATGTCAAAAATGACAAATTTCAAGATGGCAAATGTCAAAGATGTCAAATGACAAATGTCACAATGCTAAATGTCAAAAATGAAAAGTGTCACCATGAAAAATGTCAAAAATGACAAATTTCAAGATGGCAAATGTCAAAGATGTCAAATGACAAATGTCACAATGCTAAATGTCAAAAATGAAAAGTGTCAAAAATGACAAATTTCAATATGGCAAATGTCTAAGATGTCAAATGACAAATGTCACAATGTTAAATGTCAAAAATGAAAAGTGTCACCATGAAAAATGTCAAAAATGACAAATTTCAAGATGGCAAATGTCAAAGATGTCAAATGACAAATGTCACAATGCTAAATGTCAAAAATGAAAAGTGTCACCATGAAAAATGTCAAAAATGACAAATTTCAAGATGGCAAATGTCAAAGATGTCAAATGAAAAATGTCACAATGCTAAATGTCAAAAATGAAAAGTGTCAAAAATGACAAATTTTAAGATGGCAAATGTCTAAGATGTCAAATGACAAATGTCACAATGCTAAATGTCAAAAATGAAAAGTGTCACCGTGAAAAATGTCAAAAATAACAAATTTCAAGATGGCAAATGTCAAAGATGTCAAATGACAAATGTCACAATGCTAAATGTCAAAAATGAAAAGTGTCACCATGAAAAATGTCAAAAATAACAAATTTCAAGATGGCAAATATCAAAGATGTCAAATGACAAATGTCACAATGCTAAATGTCAAAAATGACAAATTTCAAGATGGCAAATGTCAAAGATGTCAAATGACAAATGTCACAATGCTAAATGTCAAAAATGAAAAGTGTCACCATGAAAAATGTCAAAAATGACAAATTTCAAGATGGCAAATGTCAAAGATGTCTAATGACAAATGTCACAATGCTAAATGTCAAAAATGAAAAGTGTCACCATGAAAAATGTCAAAAATGACAAATTTCAAGATGGCAAATCTCAAAGATGTCAAATGACAAATGTCACAATGCTAAATGTCAAAAATGAAAAGTGTTACCATGAAAAATGTCAAAAATAACAAATTTCAAGATGGCAAATGTCAAAGATGTCAAATGACAAATGTCACAATGCTAAATGTCAAAAATGAAAAGTGTCACCATGAAAAATGTCAAAAATGACAAATTTCAAGATGGCAAATGTCAAAACTGACAAATGTCACAATGCTAAATGTCAAAAATGAAAAGTGTCACCATGAAAAATGTTAAAAATAACAAATTTCAAGATGGCAAATGTCAAAGATGTCAAATGACAAATGTCACAATGCTAAATGTCAAAAATGAAAAGTGTCACCATGACAAATGTCAAAAATGACAAATTTCAAGATGGCAAATGTCAAAACTGACAAATGTCACAATGCTAAATGTCAAAAATGAAAAGTGTCACCATGAAAAATGTCAAAAATAACAAATTTCAAGATGGCAAATGTCAAAGATGTCAAATGACAAATGTCACAATGCTAAATGTCAAAAATGACAAATTTCAAGATGGCAAATGTCAAAGATGTCAAATGACAAATGTCACAATGCTAAATGTCAAAAATGGAAAGTGTCACCATGAAAAATGTCAAAAATGACAAATTTCAAGATGGCAAATGTCAAAGATGTCAAATGACAAATGTCACAATGCTAAATGACAAAAATGAAAAGTGTCACCATGAAAAATGTCAAAAATGACAAATTTCAAGATGGCAAATGTCAAAGATGTCAAATGACAAATGTCACAATGCTAAATGTCAAAAATGAAAAATGTCACCATGAAAAATGTCAAAAATGACAAATTTCAAGATGGCAAATACCAAAGATGTCAAATGACAAATTTTACAATGCTAAATGTCAAAAATGACAAATTTCAAGATGGCAAATGTCAAAACTGGCAAATGTCACAATGCTAAATGTCAAAAATGAAAAGTGTCGCCATGAAAAATGTCAAAAATGACAAATTTCAAGATGGCAAATGTCCAAGATGTCAAATGACAAATGTCACAATGCTAAATGTCAAAAATGAAAAGTGTCACCATGAAAAATGTCAAAAATGACAAATTTCAAGATGGCAAATGTCAAAGATGTCAAATGACAAATGTCACAATGCTAAATGTCAAAAATAAAAAGTGTCCCCATGAAAAATGTCAAAAATGACAAATTTCAAGATGGCAAATGTGAAAGATGTCAAATGACAAATGTCACAATGCTAAATGTCAAAAATGTAAAGTGTCAAAAATGACAAATTTCAAGATGGCAAATGTCTAAGATGTCAAATGACAAATGTCACAATGCTAAATGTCAAAAATGAAAAGTGTCACCATAAAATGTCAAAAATGACAAATTTCAAAATGGCAAATGTCAAAGATGTCAAATGACAAATGTCACAATGCTAAATGTCAAAAATGAAAAGTGTTACCATGAAAAATGTCAAAAATGACAAATTTCAAGATGGCAAATGTCAAAACTGGCAAATGTCACAATGCTAAATGTCAAAAATGAAAAGTGTCACCATGAAAAATGTCAAAAATGACAAATTTCAAGATGGCAAATGTCCAAGATGTCAAATGACAAATGTCACAATGCTAAATGTTAAAAATGAAAAGTGTCACCATGAAAAATGTCAAAAATGACAAATTTCAAGATGGCAAATGTCAAAGATGTCAAATGACAAATGTCACAATGCTAAATGTCAAAAATGAAAAGTGTCAAAAATGACAAATTTTAAGATGGCAAATGTCCAAGATGTCAAATGACAAATGTCACAATGCTAAATGTCAAAAATGAAAAGTGTCACCATGAAAAATGTCAAAAATGACAAATTTTAAGATAGCAAATGTCAAAGATGTCAAATGACAAATGTCACAATGCTAAATGTCAAAAATGAAAAGTTTCAAAAATGACAAATTTCAAGATGGCAAATGTCTAATATGTCAAATGACAAATGTCACAATGCTAAATGTCAAAAATGAAAAGTGTCACCATGAAAAATGTCAAAAATGACAAATTTCAAGATGGCAAATGTCAAAGATGTCAAATGACAAATGTCACAATGCTAAATGTCAAAAATGAAAAGTGTCAAAAATGACAAATTTCAAGATGGCAAATGTCAAAAATAAAAAGTGTCAAAAATGACAAATTTCAAGATGGCAAATGTCAAAGATGTCAAATGTCACAATGCTAAATGTCAAAAATGAAAAGTGTCAAAAATGAAAAATTTCAAGATGGCAAATGTCTAAGATGTCAAATGACAAATGTCACAATGCTAAATGTCAAAAATGAAAAGTGTCACCGTGAAAAATGTCAAAAATGACAAATTTCAAGATGGCAAATGTCAAAGATGTGAAATGACAAATGTCACAATGCTAAATGTCAAAAATGAAAAGTGTCACCATGAAAAATGTCAAAAATGACAAATTTCAAGATAGCAAAGGTCAAAGATGTCAAATGACAAATGTCACAATGCTAAATGTCAAAAATGAAAAGTGTCCCCATGAAAAATGTCAATAATGACAAATTTCAAGATGGCAAATGTCAAAGATGTCAAATGACAAATGTCACAATGCTAAATGTCAAAAATGAAAAGTGTCACCATGAAAAATGTCAAAAATTACAAATTTCAAGATGGCAAATGTCAAAGATGTCGAATATGACAAATGTCACAATGCTAAATGTCAAAAATGAAAAGTGTCACCATGAAAAATGTCAAAAATGACAAATTTCAAGATGGCAAATGTCAAAGATGTCAAATGACAAATGTCACAATGCTAAATGTCAAAAATGAAAAGTGTCACCATGAAAAATGTCAAAAATGACAAATTTCAAGATGGCAAATATCAAAGATGTCAAATGACAAATGTCAAAAATGACAAATTTCAAGATGGCAAATGTCAAAGATGTCAAATGACAAATGTCACAATGCAAAATGTCAAAAATGAAAAGTGTCACCATGAAAAATGTCAAAAATGACAAATTTCAAGATGGCAAATGTCAAAGATGTCAAATGACAAATGTCACAATGCTAAATGTCAAAAATGAAAAGTGTCACCATGAAAAATGTCAAAAATAACAAATTTCAAGATGGCAAATGTCAAAGATGTCAAATGACAAATGTCACAATGCTAAATGTCAAAAATGAAAAGTGTCACCATGAAAAATGTCAAAAATGACAAATTTCAAGATGGCAAATGTCAAAGATGTCAAATGACAAATGTCACAATGCTAAATGTCAAAAATGAAAAGTGTCACCATGAAAAATGTCAAAAATAACAAATTTCAAGATGGCAAATATCAAAGATGTCAAATGACAAATGTCACAATGCTAAATGTCAAAAATGACAAATTTCAAGATGGCAAATGTCAAAGATGTCAAATGACAAATGTCACAATGCTAAATGTCAAAAATGAAAAGTGTCACCATGAAAAATGTCAAAAATGACAAATTTCAAGATGGCAAATGTCAAAGATGTCTAATGACAAATGTCACAATGCTAAATGTCAAAAATGAAAAGTGTCACCATGAAAAATGTCAAAAATGACAAATTTCAAGATGGCAAATCTCAAAGATGTCAAATGACAAATGTCACAATGCTAAATGTCAAAAATGAAAAGTGTTACCATGAAAAATGTCAAAAATAACAAATTTCAAGATGGCAAATGTCAAAGATGTCAAATGACAAATGTCACAATGCTAAATGTCAAAAATGAAAAGTGTCACCATGAAAAATGTCAAAAATGACAAATTTCAAGATGGCAAATGTCAAAACTGACAAATGTCACAATGCTAAATGTCAAAAATGAAAAGTGTCACCATGAAAAATGTCAAAAATAACAAATTTCAAGATGGCAAATGTCAAAGATGTCAAATGACAAATGTCACAATGCTAAATGTCAAAAATGAAAAGTGTCACCATGACAAATGTCAAAAATGACAAATTTCAAAATGGCAAATGTCAAAGATGTCAAATGACAAATGTCACAATGCTAAATGTCAAAAATGAAAAGTGTTACCATGAAAAATGTCAAAAATGACAAATTTCAAGATGGCAAATGTCAAAACTGGCAAATGTCACAATGCTAAATGTCAAAAATGAAAAGTGTCACCATGAAAAATGTCAAAAATGACAAATTTCAAGATGGCAAATGTCCAAGATGTCAAATGACAAATGTCACAATGCTAAATGTTAAAAATGAAAAGTGTCACCATGAAAAATGTCAAAAATGACAAATTTCAAGATGGCAAATGTCAAAGATGTCAAATGACAAATGTCACAATGCTAAATGTCAAAAATGAAAAGTGTCAAAAATGACAAATTTTAAGATGGCAAATGTCCAAGATGTCAAATGACAAATGTCACAATGCTTAATGTCAAAAATGAAAAGTGTCACCATGAAAAATGTCAAAAATGACAAATTTTAAGATAGCAAATGTCAAAGATGTCAAATGACAAATGTCACAATGCTAAATGTCAAAAATGAAAAGTTTCAAAAATGACAAATTTCAAGATGGCAAATGTCTAATATGTCAAATGACAAATGTCACAATGCTAAATGTCAAAAATGAAAAGTGTCACCATGAAAAATGTCAAAAATGACAAATTTCAAGATGGCAAATGTCAAAGATGTCAAATGACAAATGTCACAATGCTAAATGTCAAAAATGAAAAGTGTCAAAAATGACAAATTTCAAGATGGCAAATGTCAAAAATAAAAAGTGTCAAAAATGACAAATTTCAAGATGGCAAATGTCAAAGATGTCAAATGTCACAATGCTAAATGTCAAAAATGAAAAGTGTCAAAAATGAAAAATTTCAAGATGGCAAATGTCTAAGATGTCAAATGACAAATGTCACAATGCTAAATGTCAAAAATGAAAAGTGTCACCGTGAAAAATGTCAAAAATGACAAATTTCAAGATGGCAAATGTCAAAGATGTGAAATGACAAATGTCACAATGCTAAATGTCATAAATGAAAAGTGTCACCATGAAAAATGTCAAAAATGACAAATTTCAAGATAGCAAAGGTCAAAGATGTCAAATGACAAATGTCACAATGCTAAATGTCAAAAATGAAAAGTGTCCCCATGAAAAATGTCAATAATGACAAATTTCAAGATGGCAAATGTCAAAGATGTCAAATGACAAATGTCACAATGCTAAATGTCAAAAATGAAAAGTGTCACCATGAAAAATGTCAAAAATTACAAATTTCAAGATGGCAAATGTCAAAGATGTCGAATATGACAAATGTCACAATGCTAAATGTCAAAAATGAAAAGTGTCACCATGAAAAATGTCAAAAATGACAAATTTCAAGATGGCAAATGTCAAAGATGTCAAATGACAAATGTCACAATGCTAAATGTCAAAAATGAAAAGTGTCACCATGAAAAATGTCAAAAATGACAAATTTCAAGATGGCAAATATCAAAGATGTCAAATGACAAATGTCAAAAATGACAAATTTCAAGATGGCAAATGTCAAAGATGTCAAATGACAAATGTCACAATGCAAAATGTCAAAAATGAAAAGTGTCACCATGAAAAATGTCAAAAATGACAAATTTCAAGATGGCAAATGTCAAAGATGTCAAATGACAAATGCCACAATGCTAAATGTCAAAAATGAAAAGTGTCACCATGAAAAATGTCAAAAATAACAAATTTCAAGATGGCAAATGTCAAAGATGTCAAATGACAAATGTCACAATGCTAAATGTCAAAAATGAAAAGTGTCACCATGAAAAATGTCAAAAATGACAAATTTTAAGATGGCAAATGTCAAAGATGTCAAATGACAAATGTCACAATGCTAAATGTCAAAAATGAAAAGTGTCACCATGAAAAATGTCAAAAATAACAAATTTCAAGATGGCAAATGTCAAAGATGTCAAATGACAAATGTCACAATGCTAAATGTCAAAAATGAAAAGTGTCAAAAATGAAAAGTGTCAAAAATGACAAATTTCAAGATGGCAAATGTCAAAGATGTCAAATGACAAATGTCACAATGCTAAATGTCAAAAATGAAAAGTGTCACCATGAAAAATGTCAAAAATAACAAATTTCAAGATGGCAAATGTCAAAGATGTCAAATGACAAATGTCACAATGCTAAATGTCAAAAATGAAAAGTGTCACCATGAAAAATGTCAAAAATGACAAATTTCAAGATGGCAAATCTCAAAGATGTCAAATGACAAATGTCACAATGCTAAATGTCAAAAATGAAAAGTGTCACCATGAAAAATGTCAAAAATAACAAATTTCAAGATGGCAAATGTCAAAGATGTCAAATGACAAATGTCACAATGCTAAATGTCAAAAATGAAAAGTGTCACCATGAAAAATGTCAAAAATGTCAAATTTCAAGATGGCAAATGTCAAAACTGACAAATGTCACAATGCTAAATGTCAAAAATGAGAAGTGTCACCATGAAAAATGTCAAAAATAACAAATTTCAAGATGGCAAATGTCAAAGATGTCAAAGGACAAATGTCACAATGCTAAATGTCAAAAATGAAAAGTGTCACCATGACAAATGTCAAAAATGACAAATTTCAAGATGGCAAATGTCAAAACTGACAAATGTCACAATGCTAAATGTCAAAAATGAAAAGTGTCACCATGAAAAATGTCAAAAATAACAAATTTCAAGATGGCAAATGTCAAAGATGTCAAATGACAAATGTCACAATGCTAAATGTCAAAAATGACTAATTTCAAGATGGCAAATGTCAAAGATGTCAAATGACAAATGTCACAATGCTAAATGTCAAAAATGGAAAGTGTCACCATGAAAAATGTCAAAAATGACAAATTTCAAGATGGCAAATGTCAAAGATGTCAAATGACAAATGTCACAATGCTAAATGTCAAAAATAAAAAGTGTCACCATGAAAAATGTCAAAAATGACAAATTTCAAGATGGCAAATGTCAAAGATGTCAAATGACAAATGTCACAATGCTAAATGTCAAAAATGAAAAATGTCACCATGAAAAATGTCAAAAATGACAAATTTCAAGATGGCAAATATCAAAGATGTCAAATGACAAATTTCACATTCCTATATGTCAAAAATGACAAATTTCAAGATGGCAAATGTCAAAGATGTCAAATGACAAATGTAACAATGCTAAATGTCAAAAATGAAAAGTGTCACCATGAAAAATGTCAAAAATGACAAGTTTCAAGATGGCAAATGTCAAAGATGTCAAATGACAAATGTCACAATGCTAAATGTCAAAAATTAAAAGTGTCAAAAATGACAAATTTCAATATGGCAAATGTCTAAGATGTCAAATGACAAATGTCACAATGTTAAATGTCAAAAATGAAAAGTGTCACCATGAAAAATGTCAAAAATGACAAATTTCAAGATGGCAAATGTCAAAGATGTCAAATGACAAATGTCACAATGCTAAATGTCAAAAATGAAAAGTGTCACCATGAAAAATGTCAAAAATGACAAATTTCAAGATGGCAAATGTCAAAGATGTCAAATGAAAAATGTCACAATGCTAAATGTCAAAAATGACAAATTTTAAGATGGCAAATGTCAAAGATGTCAAATGACAAATGTCACAATGCTAAATGTCAAAAATGAAAAGTGTCACCATGAAAAATGTCAAAAATGACAAATTTCAAGATGTCAAATGTCAAAGATGTCAAATGACAAATGTCACAATGCTAAATGTCAAAAATGAAAAGTGTCACCATGAAAAATGTCAAAAATAACAAATTTCAAGATGGCAAATGTCAAAGATGTCAAATGACAAATGTCACAATGCTAAATGTCAAAAATGAAAAGTGTCAAAAATGAAAAGTGTCAAAAATGACAAATTTCAAGATGGCAAATGTCAAAGATGTCAAATGACAAATGTCACAATGCTAAATGTCAAAAATGAAAAGTGTCACCATGAAAAATGTCAAAAATAACAAATTTCAAGATGGCAAATGTCAAAGATGTCAAATGACAAATGTCACAATGCTAAATGTCAAAAATGAAAAGTGTCACCATGAAAAATTTCAAAAATGACAAATTTCAAGATGGCAAATCTCAAAGATGTCAAATGACAAATGTCACAATGCTAAATGTCAAAAATGAAAAGTGTCACCATGAAAAATGTCAAAAATAACAAATTTCAAGATGGCAAATGTCAAAGATGTCAAATGACAAATGTCACAATGCTAAATGTCAAAAATGAAAAGTGTCACCATGAAAAATGTCAAAAATGACAAATTTCAAGATGGCAAATGTCAAAACTGACAAATGTCACAATGCTAAATGTCAAAAATGAGAAGTGTCACCATGAAAAATGTCAAAAATAACAAATTTCAAGATGGCAAATGTCAAAGATGTCAAATGACAAATGTCACAATGCTAAATGTCAAAAATGAAAAGTGTCACCATGACAAATGTCAAAAATGACAAATTTCAAGATGGCAAATGTCAAAACTGACAAATGTCACAATGCTAAATGTCAAAAATGAAAAGTGTCACCATGAAAAATGTCAAAAATAACAAATTTCAAGATGGCAAATGTCAAAGATGTCAAATGACAAATGTCACAATGCTAAATGTCAAAAATGACTAATTTCAAGATGGCAAATGTCAAAGATGTCAAATGACAAATGTCACAATGCTAAATGTCAAAAATGGAAAGTGTCACCATGAAAAATGTCAAAAATGACAAATTTCAAGATGGCAAATGTCAAAGATGTCAAATGACAAATGTCACAATGCTAAATGTCAAAAATGAAAAGTGTCACCATGAAAAATGTCAAAAATGACAAATTTCAAGATGGCAAATGTCAAAGATGTCAAATGACAAATGTCACAATGCTAAATGTCAAAAATAAAAAATGTCACCATGAAAAATGTCAAAAATGACAAATTTCAAGATGGCAAATATCAAAGATGTCAAATGACAAATTTCACATTCCTATATGTCAAAAATGACAAATTTCAAGATGGCAAATGTCAAAGATGTCAAATGACAAATGTCACAATGCTAAATGTCAAAAATGAAAAGTGTCACCATGAAAAATGTCAAAAATGACAAGTTTCAAGATGGCAAATGTCAAAGATGTCAAATGACAAATGTCACAATGCTAAATGTCAAAAATGAAAAGTGTCAAAAATGACAAATTTCAATATGGCAAATGTCTAAGATGTCAAATGACAAATGTCACAATGTTAAATGTCAAAAATGAAAAGTGTCACCATGAAAAATGTCAAAAATGACAAATTTCAAGATGGCAAATGTCAAAGATGTCAAATGACAAATGTCACAATGCTAAATGTCAAAAATGAAAAGTGTCACCATGAAAAATGTCAAAAATGACAAATTTCAAGATGGCAAATGTCAAAGATGTCAAATGAAAAATGTCACAATGCTAAATGTCAAAAATGAAAAGTGTCAAAAATGACAAATTTTAAGATGGCAAATGTCTAAGATGTCAAATGACAAATGTCACAATGCTAAATGTCAAAAATGAAAAGTGTCACCGTGAAAAATGTCAAAAATAACAAATTTCAAGATGGCAAATGTCAAAGATGTCAAATGACAAATGTCACATTGCTAAATGTCAAAAATGAAAAGTGTCACCATGAAAAATGTCAAAAATGACAAATTTCAAGATGGCAAATATCAAAGATGTCAAATGCAAATGTCACAATGCTAAATGTCAAAAATGACAAATTTCAAGATGGCAAATGTCAAAGATGTCAAATGACAAATGTCACAATGCTAAATGTCAAAAATGAAAAGTGTCACCATGAAAAATGTCAAAAATAACAAATTTCAAGATGGCAAATGTCAAAGATGTCAAATGACAAATGTCACAATGCTAAATGTCAAAAATGAAAAGTGTCACAATGAAAAATGTCAAAAATGACAAATTTCAAGATGGCAAATGTCAAAACTGACAAATGTCACAATGCTAAATGTCAAAAATGAAAAGTGTCAC
The DNA here is from genome assembly GCA_964028335.1 of Altica lythri. Taxonomy (NCBI): domain Eukaryota; kingdom Metazoa; phylum Arthropoda; class Insecta; order Coleoptera; family Chrysomelidae; genus Altica; species Altica lythri. The sequence goes on along the minus strand of OZ034800.1, from coordinate 13,630,642 downwards.
CATGAAAAATGTCAAAAATAACAAATTTCAAGATGGCAAATGTCAAAGATGTCTAATGACAAATGTCACAATGCTAAATGTCAAAAATGAAAAGTGTCACCATGACAAATGTCAAAAATGACAAATTTCAAGATGGCAAATGTCAAAACTGACAAATGTCACAATGCTAAATGTCAAAAATGAAAAGTGTCACCATGAAAAATGTCAAAAATAACAAATTTCAAGATGGCAAATGTCAAAGATGTCAAATGACAAATGTCACAATGCTAAATGTCAAAAATGACAAATTTCAAGATGGCAAATGTCAAAGATGTCAAATGACAAATGTCACAATGCTAAATGTCAAAAATGGAAAGTGTCACCATGAAAAATGTCAAAAATGACAAATTTCAAGATGGCAAATGTCAAAGATGTCAAATGACAAATGTCACAATGCTAAATGTCAAAAATGAAAAGTGTCACCATGAAAAATGTCAAAAATGACAAATTTCAAGATGGCAAATGTCAAAGATGTCAAATGACAAATGTCACAATGCTAAATGTCAAAAATGAAAAATGTCACCATGAAAAATGTCAAAAATGACAAATTTCAAGATGGCAAATATCAAAGATGTCAAATGACAAATTTTACAATGCTAAATGTCAAAAATGACAAATTTCAAGATGGCAAATGTCAAAACTGGCAAATGTCACAATGCTAAATGTCAAAAATGAAAAGTGTCACCATGAAAAATGTCAAAAATGACAAATTTCAAGATGGCAAATGTCCAAGATGTCAAATGACAAATGTCACAATGCTAAATGTCAAAAATGAAAAGTGTCACCATGAAAAATGTCAAAAATGACAAATTTCAAGATGGCAAATGTCAAAGATGTCAAATGACAAATGTCACAATGCTAAATGTCAAAAATGAAAAGTGTCCCCATGAAGAATGTCAATAATAACAAATTTCAAGATGGCAAATGTCAAAGATGTCAAATGACAAATGTCACAATGCTAAATGTCAAAAATGAAAAGTGTCACCATGAAAAATGTCAAAAATGACAAATTTCAAGATGGCAAATGTGAAAGATGTCAAATGACAAATGTCACAATGCTAAATGTCAAAAATGGAAAGTGTAAAAAATGACAAATTTCAAGATGGCAAATGTCTAAGATGTCAAATGACAAATGTCACAATGCTAAATGTCAAAAATGAAAAGTGTCACCATGAAAAATGTCAAAAATGACAAATTTCAAAATGGCAAATGTCAAAGATGTCAAATGACAAATGTCACAATGCTAAATGTCAAAAATGAAAAGTGTTACCATAAAAAATGTCAAAAATGACAAATTTTAAGATGGCAAATGTCAAAACTGGCAAATGTCACAATGCTAAATGTCAAAAATGACAAGTGTCACCATGAAAAATGTCAAAAATGACAAATTTCAAGATGGCAAATGTCCAAGATGTCAAATGACAAATGTCACAATGCTAAATGTTAAAAATGAAAAGTGTCACCATGAAAAATGTCAAAAATGACAAATTTCAAGATGGCAAATGTCAAAGATGTCAAATGACAAATGTCACAATGCTAAATGTCAAAAATGAAAAGTGTCAAAAATGACAAATTTCAAGATGGCAAATGTCAAAGATGTCAAATGACAAATGTCACAATGCTAAATGTCAAAAATGAAAAGTGTCACCATAAAAAATGTCAAAAATGACAAATTTAAAGATGGCAAATGTCAAAACTGACAAATGTCACAATGCTAAATGTCAAAAATGAAAAGTGTCACCATGAAAAATGTCAAAAATAACAAATTTCAAGATGGCAAATGTTAAAGATGTCAAATGACAAATGTCACAATGCTAAATGTCAAAAATGACAAATTTGAAGATGGCAAATGTCAAAGATGTCAAATGACAAATGTCACAATGCTAAATGTCAAAAATAAAAAGTGTCACCATAAAAAATGTCAAAAATGACAAATTTTAAGATGGCAAATGTCAAAGATGTCAAATGACAAATGTCACAATGCTAAATGTCAAAAATGAAAAGTGTCACCATGAAAAATATCAAAAATGACAAATTTCAAGATGGCAAATGTCCAAGATGTCAAATGACAAATGTCACAATGCTAAATGTCAAAAATGAAAAGTGTCACCATGAAAAATGTCAAAAATGACAAATTTCAAGATGACAAATGTCAAAGATGTCAAATGACAAATGTCACAATGCTAAATGTCAAAAATGAAAAGTGTCAAAAATGACAAATTTTAAGATGGCAAATGTCTAAGATGTCAAATGACAAATGTAACAATGCTAAATGTCAAAAATGACAAATTTCAAAAAGGCAAATGTCAAAGATGTCAAATGACACATGTCACAATGCTAAATGTCAAAAATGAAAAGTGTCACCATGAAAAATGTCAAAAATGACAAATTTCAAGATGGCAAATCTCAAAGATGTCAAATGACAAATGTCACAATGCTAAATGTCAAAAATGAAAAGTGTCACCATGAAAAATGTCAAAAATAACAAATTTCAAGATGGCAAATGTCAAAGATGTCAAATGACAAATGTCACAATGCTAAATGTCAAAAATGAAAAGTGTCACCATGAAAAATGTCAAAAATGACAAATTTCAAGATGGCAAATGTCAAAACTGACAAATGTCACAATGCTTAATGTCAAAAATAAAAAGTGTCACCATGAAAAATATCAAAAATAACAAATTTCAAGATGGCAAATGTCAAAGATGTCAAATGACAAATGTCACAATGCTAAATGTCAAAAATGAAAAGTGTCACCATGACAAATGTCAAAAATGACAAATTTCAAGATGGCAAATGTCAAAACTGACAAATGTCACAATGCTAAATGTCAAAAATGAAAAGTGTCACAATGAAAAATGTCAAAATAACAAATTTCAAGATGGCAAATGTCAAAGATGTCAAATGACAAATGTCACAATGCTAAATGTCAAAAATGACAAATTTCAAGATGGCAAATGTCAAAGATGTCAAATGACAAATGTCACAATGCTAAATGTCAAAAATGGAAAGTGTCACCATGAAAAATGTCAAAATAACAAATTTCAAGATGGCAAATGTCAAAGATGTCAAATGACAAATGTCACAATGCTAAATGTCAAAAATGACAAATTTCAAGATGGCAAATGTCAAAGATGTCAAATGACAAATGTCACAATGCTAAATGTCAAAAATGGAAAGTGTCACCATGAAAAATGTCAAAAATGACAAATTTCAAGATGGCAAATATCAAAGATGTCAAATGACAAATTTCACAATGCTAAATGTCAAAAATGACAAATTTCAAGATGGCAAATGTCAAAGATGTCAAATGACAAATGTCACAATGCTAAATGTCAAAAATGAAAAGTGTCACCATGAAAAATGTCAAAAATGACAAGTTTCAAGATGGCAAATGTCAAAGATGTCAAATGACAAATGTCACAATGCTAAATGTCAAAAATGAAAAGTGTCAAAAATGAAAAGTGTCAAAAATGACAAATTTCAAGATGGCAAATGTCAAAGAGGTCAAATGACAAATGTCACAATGCTAAATGTCAAAAATGAAAAGTGTCACCATGAAAAATGTCAAAAATAACAAATTTCAAGATGGCAAATGTCAAAGATGTCAAATGACAAATGTCACAATGCTAAATGTCAAAAATGAAAAGTGTCACCATGAAAAATTTCAAAAATGACAAATTTCAAGATGGCAAATCTCAAAGATGTCAAATGACAAATGTCACAATGCTAAATGTCAAAAATGAAAAGTGTCACCATGAAAAATGTCAAAAATAACAAATTTCAAGATGGCAAATGTCAAAGATGTCAAATGACAAATGTCACAATGCTAAATGTCAAAAATGAAAAGTGTCACCATGAAAAATGTCAAAAATGACAAATTTCAAGATGGCAAATGTCAAAACTGACAAATGTCACAATGCTAAATGTCAAAAATGAGAAGTGTCACCATGAAAAATGTCAAAAATAACAAATTTCAAGATGGCAAATGTCAAAGATGTCAAATGACAAATGTCACAATGCTAAATGTCAAAAATGAAAAGTGTCACCATGACAAATGTCAAAAATGACAAATTTCAAGATGGCAAATGTCAAAACTGACAAATGTCACAATGCTAAATGTCAAAAATGAAAAGTGTCACCATGAAAAATGTCAAAAATAACAAATTTCAAGATGGCAAATGTCAAAGATGTCAAATGACAAATGTCACAATGCTAAATGTCAAAAATGACTAATTTCAAGATGGCAAATGTCAAAGATGTCAAATGACAAATGTCACAATGCTAAATGTCAAAAATGGAAAGTGTCACCATGAAAAATGTCAAAAATGACAAATTTCAAGATGGCAAATGTCAAAGATGTCAAATGACAAATGTCACAATGCTAAATGTCAAAAATGAAAAGTGTCACCATGAAAAATGTCAAAAATGACAAATTTCAAGATGGCAAATGTCAAAGATGTCAAATGACAAATGTCACAATGCTAAATGTCAAAAATGAAAAATGTCACCATGAAAAATGTCAAAAATGACAAATTTCAAGATGGCAAATATCAAAGATGTCAAATGACAAATTTCACATTCCTATATGTCAAAAATGACAAATTTCAAGATGGCAAATGTCAAAGATGTCAAATGACAAATGTCACAATGCTAAATGTCAAAAATGAAAAGTGTCACCATGAAAAATGTCAAAAATGACAAGTTTCAAGATGGCAAATGTCAAAGATGTCAAATGACAAATGTCACAATGCTAAATGTCAAAAATGAAAAGTGTCAAAAATGACAAATTTCAATATGGCAAATGTCTAAGATGTCAAATGACAAATGTCACAATGTTAAATGTCAAAAATGAAAAGTGTCACCATGAAAAATGTCAAAAATGACAAATTTCAAGATGGCAAATGTCAAAGATGTCAAATGACAAATGTCACAATGCTAAATGTCAAAAATGAAAAGTGTCACCATGAAAAATGTCAAAAATGACAAATTTCAAGATGGCAAATGTCAAAGATGTCAAATGAAAAATGTCACAATGCTAAATGTCAAAAATGAAAAGTGTCAAAAATGACAAATTTTAAGATGGCAAATGTCTAAGATGTCAAATGACAAATGTCACAATGCTAAATGTCAAAAATGAAAAGTGTCACCGTGAAAAATGTCAAAAATAACAAATTTCAAGATGGCAAATGTCAAAGATGTCAAATGACAAATGTCACATTGCTAAATGTCAAAAATGAAAAGTGTCACCATGAAAAATGTCAAAAATGACAAATTTCAAGATGGCAAATATCAAAGATGTCAAATGCAAATGTCACAATGCTAAATGTCAAAAATGACAAATTTCAAGATGGCAAATGTCAAAGATGTCAAATGACAAATGTCACAATGCTAAATGTCAAAAATGAAAAGTGTCACCATGAAAAATGTCAAAAATAACAAATTTCAAGATGGCAAATGTCAAAGATGTCAAATGACAAATGTCACAATGCTAAATGTCAAAAATGAAAAGTGTCACAATGAAAAATGTCAAAAATGACAAATTTCAAGATGGCAAATGTCAAAACTGACAAATGTCACAATGCTAAATGTCAAAAATGAAAAGTGTCACCATGAAAAATGTCAAAAATAACAAATTTCAAGATGGCAAATGTCAAAGATGTCTAATGACAAATGTCACAATGCTAAATGTCAAAAATGAAAAGTGTCACCATGACAAATGTCAAAAATGACAAATTTCAAGATGGCAAATGTCAAAACTGACAAATGTCACAATGCTAAATGTCAAAAATGAAAAGTGTCACCATGAAAAATGTCAAAAATAACAAATTTCAAGATGGCAAATGTCAAAGATGTCAAATGACAAATGTCACAATGCTAAATGTCAAAAATGACAAATTTCAAGATGGCAAATGTCAAAGATGTCAAATGACAAATGTCACAATGCTAAATGTCAAAAATGGAAAGTGTCACCATGAAAAATGTCAAAAATGACAAATTTCAAGATGGCAAATGTCAAAGATGTCAAATGACAAATGTCACAATGCTAAATGTCAAAAATGAAAAGTGTCACCATGAAAAATGTCAAAAATGACAAATTTCAAGATGGCAAATGTCAAAGATGTCAAATGACAAATGTCACAATGCTAAATGTCAAAAATGAAAAATGTCACCATGAAAAATGTCAAAAATGACAAATTTCAAGATGGCAAATATCAAAGATGTCAAATGACAAATTTTACAATGCTAAATGTCAAAAATGACAAATTTCAAGATGGCAAATGTCAAAACTGGCAAATGTCACAATGCTAAATGTCAAAAATGAAAAGTGTCACCATGAAAAATGTCAAAAATGACAAATTTCAAGATGGCAAATGTCCAAGATGTCAAATGACAAATGTCACAATGCTAAATGTCAAAAATGAAAAGTGTCACCATGAAAAATGTCAAAAATGACAAATTTCAAGATGGCAAATGTCAAAGATGTCAAATGACAAATGTCACAATGCTAAATGTCAAAAATGAAAAGTGTCCCCATGAAAAATGTCAATAATAACAAATTTCAAGATGGCAAATGTCAAAGATGTCAAATGACAAATGTCACAATGCTAAATGTCAAAAATGAAAAGTGTCACCATGAAAAATGTCAAAAATGACAAATTTCAAGATGGCAAATGTGAAAGATGTCAAATGACAAATGTCACAATGCTAAATGTCAAAAATGGAAAGTGTAAAAAATGACAAATTTCAAGATGGCAAATGTCTAAGATGTCAAATGACAAATGTCACAATGCTAAATGTCAAAAATGAAAAGTGTCACCATGAAAAATGTCAAAAATGACAAATTTCAAAATGGCAAATGTCAAAGATGTCAAATGACAAATGTCACAATGCTAAATGTCAAAAATGAAAAGTGTTACCATAAAAAATGTCAAAAATGACAAATTTTAAGATGGCAAATGTCAAAACTGGCAAATGTCACAATGCTAAATGTCAAAAATGACAAGTGTCACCATGAAAAATGTCAAAAATGACAAATTTCAAGATGGCAAATGTCCAAGATGTCAAATGACAAATGTCACAATGCTAAATGTTAAAAATGAAAAGTGTCACCATGAAAAATGTCAAAAATGACAAATTTCAAGATGGCAAATGTCAAAGATGTCAAATGACAAATGTCACAATGCTAAATGTCAAAAATGAAAAGTGTCAAAAATGACAAATTTCAAGATGGCAAATGTCAAAGATGTCAAATGACAAATGTCACAATGCTAAATGTCAAAAATGAAAAGTGTCACCATAAAAAATGTCAAAAATGACAAATTTAAAGATGGCAAATGTCAAAACTGACAAATGTCACAATGCTAAATGTCAAAAATGAAAAGTGTCACCATGAAAAATGTCAAAAATAACAAATTTCAAGATGGCAAATGTTAAAGATGTCAAATGACAAATGTCACAATGCTAAATGTCAAAAATGACAAATTTGAAGATGGCAAATGTCAAAGATGTCAAATGACAAATGTCACAATGCTAAATGTCAAAAATAAAAAGTGTCACCATAAAAAATGTCAAAAATGACAAATTTTAAGATGGCAAATGTCAAAGATGTCAAATGACAAATGTCACAATGCTAAATGTCAAAAATGAAAAGTGTCACCATGAAAAATATCAAAAATGACAAATTTCAAGATGGCAAATGTCCAAGATGTCAAATGACAAATGTCACAATGCTAAATGTCAAAAATGAAAAGTGTCACCATGAAAAATGTCAAAAATGACAAATTTCAAGATGACAAATGTCAAAGATGTCAAATGACAAATGTCACAATGCTAAATGTCAAAAATGAAAAGTGTCAAAAATGACAAATTTTAAGATGGCAAATGTCTAAGATGTCAAATGACAAATGTAACAATGCTAAATGTCAAAAATGACAAATTTCAAAAAGGCAAATGTCAAAGATGTCAAATGACACATGTCACAATGCTAAATGTCAAAAATGAAAAGTGTCACCATGAAAAATGTCAAAAATGACAAATTTCAAGATGGCAAATCTCAAAGATGTCAAATGACAAATGTCACAATGCTAAATGTCAAAAATGAAAAGTGTCACCATGAAAAATGTCAAAAATAACAAATTTCAAGATGGCAAATGTCAAAGATGTCAAATGACAAATGTCACAATGCTAAATGTCAAAAATGAAAAGTGTCACCATGAAAAATGTCAAAAATGACAAATTTCAAGATGGCAAATGTCAAAACTGACAAATGTCACAATGCTTAATGTCAAAAATAAAAAGTGTCACCATGAAAAATATCAAAAATAACAAATTTCAAGATGGCAAATGTCAAAGATGTCAAATGACAAACGTCACAATGCTAAATGTCAAAAATGAAAAGTGTCACCATGACAAATGTCAAAAATGACAAATTTCAAGATGGCAAATGTCAAAACTGACAAATGTCACAATGCTAAATGTCAAAAATGAAAAGTGTCACAATGAAAAATGTCAAAATAACAAATTTCAAGATGGCAAATGTCAAAGATGTCAAATGACAAATGTCACAATGCTAAATGTCAAAAATGACAAATTTCAAGATGGCAAATGTCAAAGATGTCAAATGACAAATGTCACAATGCTAAATGTCAAAAATGGAAAGTGTCACCATGAAAAATGTCAAAATAACAAATTTCAAGATGGCAAATGTCAAAGATGTCAAATGACAAATGTCACAATGCTAAATGTCAAAAATGACAAATTTCAAGATGGCAAATGTCAAAGATGTCAAATGACAAATGTCACAATGCTAAATGTCAAAAATGGAAAGTGTCACCATGAAAAATGTCAAAAATGACAAATTTCAAGATGGCAAATATCAAAGATGTCAAATGACAAATTTCACAATGCTAAATGTCAAAAATGACAAATTTCAAGATGGCAAATGTCAAAGATGTCAAATGACAAATGTCACAATGCTAAATGTCAAAAATGAAAAGTGTCACCATGAAAAATGTCAAAAATGACAAGTTTCAAGATGGCAAATGTCAAAGATGTCAAATGACAAATGTCACAATGCTAAATGTCAAAAATGAAAATGTCAAAAATGACAAATTTCAAGATGGCAAATGTCTAAGATGTCAAATGACAAATGTCACAAAGTTAAATGTCAAAAATGAAAAGTGTCACCATGAAAAATGTCAAAAATGACAAATTTCAAGATGGCAAATGTCAAAGATGTCAAATGACAAATGTCACAATGCTAAATGTCAAAAATGAAAAGTGTCACCATGAAAAATGTCAAAAATGACAAATTTCAAGATGGCAAATGTGAAAGATGTCAAATGACAAATGTCACAATGCTAAATGTCAAAAATGGAAAGTGTAAAAAATGACAAATTTCAAGATGGCAAATGTCTAAGATGTCAAATGACAAATGTCACAATGCTAAATGTCAAAAATGAAAAGTGTCACCATGAAAAATGTCAAAAATGACAAATTTCAAAATGGCAAATGTCAAAGATGTCAAATGACAAATGTCACAATGCTAAATGTCAAAAATGAAAAGTGTTACCATAAAAAATGTCAAAAATGACAAATTTTAAGATGGCAAATGTCAAAACTGGCAAATGTCACAATGCTAAATGTCAAAAATGAAAAGTGTCACCATGAAAAATGTCAAAAATGACAAATTTCAAGATGGCAAATGTCCAAGATGTCAAATGACAAATGTCACAATGCTAAATGTTAAAAATGAAAAGTGTCACCATGAAAAATGTCAAAAATGACAAATTTCAAGATGGCAAATGTCAAAGATGTCAAATGACAAATGTCACAATGCTAAATGTCAAAAATGAAAAGTGTCAAAAATGACAAATTTCAAGATGGCAAATGTCAAAGATGTCAAATGACAAATGTCACAATGCTAAATGTCAAAAATGAAAAGTGTCACCATAAAAAATGTCAAAAATGACAAATTTAAAGATGGCAAATGTCAAAACTGACAAATGTCACAATGCTAAATGTCAAAAATGAAAAGTGTCACCATGAAAAATGTCAAAAATAACAAATTTCAAGATGGCAAATGTTAAAGATGTCAAATGACAAATGTCACAATGCTAAATGTCAAAAATGACAAATTTGAAGATGGCAAATGTCAAAGATGTCAAATGACAAATGTCACAATGCTAAATGTCAAAAATAAAAAGTGTCACCATGAAAAATGTCAAAAATGACAAATTTCAAGATGGCAAATGTCAAAACTGACAAATGTCACAATGCTAAATGTCAAAAATGAAAAGTGTCACCATGAAAAATGTCAAAAATAACAAATTTCAAGATGGCAAATGTTAAAGATGTCAAATGACAAATGTCACAATGCTAAATGTCAAAAATGACAAATTTTAAGATGGCAAATGTCAAAACTGGCAAATGTCACAATGCTAAATGTCAAAAATGAAAAGTGTCACCATGAAAAATGTCAAAAATGACAAATTTCAAGATGGCAAATCTCAAAGATGTCAAATGACAAATGTCACAATGCTAAATGTCAAAAATGACTAATTTCAAGATGGCAAATGTCAAAGATGTCAAATGACAAATGTCACAATGCTAAATGTCAAAAATGAAAAGTGTCACCATGAAAAATGTCAAAAATGACAAATTTCAAGATGGCAAATGTCAAAACTGACAAATGTCACAATGCTAAATGTCAAAAATGAGAAGTGTCACCATGAAAAATGTCAAAAATAACAAATTTCAAGATGGCAAATGTCAAAGATGTCAAATGACAAATGTCACAATGCTAAATGTCAAAAATGAAAAGTGTCACCATGACAAATGTCAAAAATGACAAATTTCAAGATGGCAAATGTCAAAACTGACAAATGTCACAATGCTAAATGTCAAAAATGAAAAGTGTCACCATGAAAAATGTCAAAAATAACAAATTTCAAGATGGCAAATGTCAAAGATGTCAAATGACAAATGTCACAATGCTAAATGTCAAAAATGACTAATTTCAAGATGGCAAATGTCAAAGATGTCAAATGACAAATGTCACAATGCTAAATGTCAAAAATGGAAAGTGTCACCATGAAAAATGTCAAAAATGACAAATTTCAAGATGGCAAATGTCAAAGATGTCAAATGACAAATGTCACAATGCTAAATGTCAAAAATGAAAAGTGTCACCATGAAAAATGTCAAAAATGACAAATTTCAAGATGGCAAATGTCAAAGATGTCAAATGACAAATGTCACAATGCTAAATGTCAAAAATGAAAAATGTCACCATGAAAAATGTCAAAAATGACAAATTTCAAGATGGCAAATATCAAAGATGTCAAATGACAAATTTCACATTCCTATATGTCAAAAATGACAAATTTCAAGATGGCAAATGTCAAAGATGTCAAATGACAAATGTCACAATGCTAAATGTCAAAAATGAAAAGTGTCACCATGAAAAATGTCAAAAATGACAAGTTTCAAGATGGCAAATGTCAAAGATGTCAAATGACAAATGTCACAATGCTAAATGTCAAAAATGAAAAGTGTCAAAAATGACAAATTTCAATATGGCAAATGTCTAAGATGTCAAATGACAAATGTCACAATGTTAAATGTCAAAAATGAAAAGTGTCACCATGAAAAATGTCAAAAATGACAAATTTCAAGATGGCAAATGTCAAAGATGTCAAATGACAAATGTCACAATGCTAAATGTCAAAAATGAAAAGTGTCACCATGAAAAATGTCAAAAATGACAAATTTCAAGATGGCAAATGTCAAAGATGTCAAATGAAAAATGTCACAATGCTAAATGTCAAAAATGAAAAGTGTCAAAAATGACAAATTTTAAGATGGCAAATGTCTAAGATGTCAAATGACAAATGTCACAATGCTAAATGTCAAAAATGAAAAGTGTCACCGTGAAAAATGTCAAAAATAACAAATTTCAAGATGGCAAATGTCAAAGATGTCAAATGACAAATGTCACATTGCTAAATGTCAAAAATGAAAAGTGTCACCATGAAAAATGTCAAAAATGACAAATTTCAAGATGGCAAATATCAAAGATGTCAAATGCAAATGTCACAATGCTAAATGTCAAAAATGACAAATTTCAAGATGGCAAATGTCAAAGATGTCAAATGACAAATGTCACAATGCTAAATGTCAAAAATGAAAAGTGTCACCATGAAAAATGTCAAAAATAACAAATTTCAAGATGGCAAATGTCAAAGATGTCAAATGACAAATGTCACAATGCTAAATGTCAAAAATGAAAAGTGTCACAATGAAAAATGTCAAAAATGACAAATTTCAAGATGGCAAATGTCAAAACTGACAAATGTCACAATGCTAAATGTCAAAAATGAAAAGTGTCACCATGAAAAATGTCAAAAATAACAAATTTCAAGATGGCAAATGTCAAAGATGTCTAATGACAAATGTCACAATGCTAAATGTCAAAAATGAAAAGTGTCACCATGACAAATGTCAAAAATGACAAATTTCAAGATGGCAAATGTCAAAACTGACAAATGTCACAATGCTAAATGTCAAAAATGAAAAGTGTCACCATGAAAAATGTCAAAAATAACAAATTTCAAGATGGCAAATGTCAAAGATGTCAAATGACAAATGTCACAATGCTAAATGTCAAAAATGACAAATTTCAAGATGGCAAATGTCAAAGATGTCAAATGACAAATGTCACAATGCTAAATGTCAAAAATGGAAAGTGTCACCATGAAAAATGTCAAAAATGACAAATTTCAAGATGGCAAATGTCAAAGATGTCAAATGACAAATGTCACAATGCTAAATGTCAAAAATGAAAAGTGTCACCATGAAAAATGTCAAAAATGACAAATTTCAAGATGGCAAATGTCAAAGATGTCAAATGACAAATGTCACAATGCTAAATGTCAAAAATGAAAAATGTCACCATGAAAAATGTCAAAAATGACAAATTTCAAGATGGCAAATATCAAAGATGTCAAATGACAAATTTTACAATGCTAAATGTCAAAAATGACAAATTTCAAGATGGCAAATGTCAAAACTGGCAAATGTCACAATGCTAAATGTCAAAAATGAAAAGTGTCACCATGAAAAATGTCAAAAATGACAAATTTCAAGATGGCAAATGTCCAAGATGTCAAATGACAAATGTCACAATGCTAAATGTCAAAAATGAAAAGTGTCACCATGAAAAATGTCAAAAATGACAAATTTCAAGATGGCAAATGTCAAAGATGTCAAATGACAAATGTCACAATGCTAAATGTCAAAAATGAAAAGTGTCCCCATGAAAAATGTCAATAATAACAAATTTCAAGATGGCAAATGTCAAAGATGTCAAATGACAAATGTCACAATGCTAAATGTCAAAAATGAAAAGTGTCACCATGAAAAATGTCAAAAATGACAAATTTCAAGATGGCAAATGTGAAAGATGTCAAATGACAAATGTCACAATGCTAAATGTCAAAAATGGAAAGTGTAAAAAATGACAAATTTCAAGATGGCAAATGTCTAAGATGTCAAATGACAAATGTCACAATGCTAAATGTCAAAAATGAAAAGTGTCACCATGAAAAATGTCAAAAATGACAAATTTCAAAATGGCAAATGTCAAAGATGTCAAATGACAAATGTCACAATGCTAAATGTCAAAAATGAAAAGTGTTACCATAAAAAATGTCAAAAATGACAAATTTTAAGATGGCAAATGTCAAAACTGGCAAATGTCACAATGCTAAATGTCAAAAATGACAAGTGTCACCATGAAAAATGTCAAAAATGACAAATTTCAAGATGGCAAATGTCCAAGATGTCAAATGACAAATGTCACAATGCTAAATGTTAAAAATGAAAAGTGTCACCATGAAAAATGTCAAAAATGACAAATTTCAAGATGGCAAATGTCAAAGATGTCAAATGACAAATGTCACAATGCTAAATGTCAAAAATGAAAAGTGTCAAAAATGACAAATTTCAAGATGGCAAATGTCAAAGATGTCAAATGACAAATGTCACAATGCTAAATGTCAAAAATGAAAAGTGTCACCATAAAAAATGTCAAAAATGACAAATTTAAAGATGGCAAATGTCAAAACTGACAAATGTCACAATGCTAAATGTCAAAAATGAAAAGTGTCACAATGAAAAATGTCAAAATAACAAATTTCAAGATGGCAAATGTCAAAGATGTCAAATGACAAATGTCACAATGCTAAATGTCAAAAATGACAAATTTCAAGATGGCAAATGTCAAAGATGTCAAATGACAAATGTCACAATGCTAAATGTCAAAAATGGAAAGTGTCACCATGAAAAATGTCAAAATAACAAATTTCAAGATGGCAAATGTCAAAGATGTCAAATGACAAATGTCACAATGCTAAATGTCAAAAATGACAAATTTCAAGATGGCAAATGTCAAAGATGTCAAATGACAAATGTCACAATGCTAAATGTCAAAAATGGAAAGTGTCACCATGAAAAATGTCAAAAATGACAAATTTCAAGATGGCAAATATCAAAGATGTCAAATGACAAATTTCACAATGCTAAATGTCAAAAATGACAAATTTCAAGATGGCAAATGTCAAAGATGTCAAATGACAAATGTCACAATGCTAAATGTCAAAAATGAAAAGTGTCACCATGAAAAATGTCAAAAATGACAAGTTTCAAGATGGCAAATGTCAAAGATGTCAAATGACAAATGTCACAATGCTAAATGTCAAAAATGAAAATGTCAAAAATGACAAATTTCAAGATGGCAAATGTCTAAGATGTCAAATGACAAATGTCACAAAGTTAAATGTCAAAAATGAAAAGTGTCACCATGAAAAATGTCAAAAATGACAAATTTCAAGATGGCAAATGTCAAAGATGTCAAATGACAAATGTCACAATGCTAAATGTCAAAAATGAAAAGTGTCACCATGAAAAATGTCAAAAATGACAAATTTCAAGATGGCAAATGTGAAAGATGTCAAATGACAAATGTCACAATGCTAAATGTCAAAAATGGAAAGTGTAAAAAATGACAAATTTCAAGATGGCAAATGTCTAAGATGTCAAATGACAAATGTCACAATGCTAAATGTCAAAAATGAAAAGTGTCACCATGAAAAATGTCAAAAATGACAAATTTCAAAATGGCAAATGTCAAAGATGTCAAATGACAAATGTCACAATGCTAAATGTCAAAAATAAAAAGTGTTACCATAAAAAATGTCAAAAATGACAAATTTTAAGATGGCAAATGTCAAAACTGGCAAATGTCACAATGCTAAATGTCAAAAATGAAAAGTGTCACCATGAAAAATGTCAAAAATGACAAATTTCAAGATGGCAAATGTCCAAGATGTCAAATGACAAATGTCACAATGCTAAATGTTAAAAATGAAAAGTGTCACCATGAAAAATGTCAAAAATGACAAATTTCAAGATGGCAAATGTCAAAGATGTCAAATGACAAATGTCACAATGCTAAATGTCAAAAATGAAAAGTGTCAAAAATGACAAATTTCAAGATGGCAAATGTCAAAGATGTCAAATGACAAATGTCACAATGCTAAATGTCAAAAATGAAAAGTGTCACCATAAAAAATGTCAAAAATGACAAATTTAAAGATGGCAAATGTCAAAACTGACAAATGTCACAATGCTAAATGTCAAAAATGAAAAGTGTCACCATGAAAAATGTCAAAAATAACAAATTTCAAGATGGCAAATGTTAAAGATGTCAAATGACAAATGTCACAATGCTAAATGTCAAAAATGACAAATTTGAAGATGGCAAATGTCAAAGATGTCAAATGACAAATGTCACAATGCTAAATGTCAAAAATAAAAAGTGTCACCATGAAAAATGTCAAAAATGACAAATTTCAAGATGGCAAATGTCAAAACTGACAAATGTCACAATGCTAAATGTCAAAAATGAAAAGTGTCACCATGAAAAATGTCAAAAATAACAAATTTCAAGATGGCAAATGTTAAAGATGTCAAATGACAAATGTCACAATGCTAAATGTCAAAAATGACAAATTTTAAGATGGCAAATGTCAAAACTGGCAAATGTCACAATGCTAAATGTCAAAAATGAAAAGTGTCACCATGAAAAATGTCAAAAATGACAAATTTCAAGATGGCAAATGTCCAAGATGTCAAATGACAAATGTCACAATGCTAAATGTTAAAAATGAAAAGTGTCACCATGAAAAATGTCAAAAATAACAAATTTCAAGATGGCAAATGTCAAAGATGTCAAATGACAAATGTCACAATGCTAAATGTCAAAAATGAAAAGTGTCACCATAAAAAATGTCAAAAATGACAAATTTCAAGATGGCAAATGTCAAAACTGACAAATGTCACAATGCTAAATGTCAAAAATGAGAAGTGTCACCATGAAAAATGTCAAAAATAACAAATTTCAAGATGGCAAATGTCAAAGATGTCAAATGACAAATGTCACAATGCTAAATGTCAAAAATGAAAAGTGTCACCATGACAAATGTCAAAAATGACAAATTTCAAGATGGCAAATGTCAAAACTGACAAATGTCACAATGCTAAATGTCAAAAATGAAAAGTGTCACCATGAAAAATGTCAAAAATAACAAATTTCAAGATGGCAAATGTCAAAGATGTCAAATGACAAATGTCACAATGCTAAATGTCAAAAATGACTAATTTCAAGATGGCAAATGTCAAAGATGTCAAATGACAAATGTCACAATGCTAAATGTCAAAAATGGAAAGTGTCACCATGAAAAATGTCAAAAATGACAAATTTCAAGATGGCAAATGTCAAAGATGTCAAATGACAAATGTCACAATGCTAAATGTCAAAAATGAAAAGTGTCACCATGAAAAATGTCAAAAATGACAAATTTCAAGATGGCAAATGTCAAAGATGTCAAATGACAAATGTCACAATGCTAAATGTCAAAAATGAAAAATGTCACCATGAAAAATGTCAAAAATGACAAATTTCAAGATGGCAAATATCAAAGATGTCAAATGACAAATTTCACATTCCTATATGTCAAAAATGACAAATTTCAAGATGGCAAATGTCAAAGATGTCAAATGACAAATGTCACAATGCTAAATGTCAAAAATGAAAAGTGTCACCATGAAAAATGTCAAAAATGACAAGTTTCAAGATGGCAAATGTCAAAGATGTCAAATGACAAATGTCACAATGCTAAATGTCAAAAATGAAAAGTGTCAAAAATGACAAATTTCAATATGGCAAATGTCTAAGATGTCAAATGACAAATGTCACAATGTTAAATGTCAAAAATGAAAAGTGTCACCATGAAAAATGTCAAAAATGACAAATTTCAAGATGGCAAATGTCAAAGATGTCAAATGACAAATGTCACAATGCTAAATGTCAAAAATGAAAAGTGTCACCATGAAAAATGTCAAAAATGACAAATTTCAAGAAGGCAAATGTCAAAGATGTCAAATGAAAAATGTCACAATGCTAAATGTCAAAAATGAAAAGTGTCAAAAATGACAAATTTTAAGATGGCAAATGTCTAAGATGTCAAATGACAAATGTCACAATGCTAAATGTCAAAAATGAAAAGTGTCACCGTGAAAAATGTCAAAAATAACAAATTTCAAGATGGCAAATGTCAAAGATGTCAAATGACAAATGTCACATTGCTAAATGTCAAAAATGAAAAGTGTCACCATGAAAAATGTCAAAAATGACAAATTTCAAGATGGCAAATATCAAAGATGTCAAATGCAAATGTCACAATGCTAAATGTCAAAAATGACAAATTTCAAGATGGCAAATGTCAAAGATGTCAAATGACAAATGTCACAATGCTAAATGTCAAAAATGAAAAGTGTCACCATGAAAAATGTCAAAAATAACAAATTTCAAGATGGCAAATGTCAAAGATGTCAAATGACAAATGTCACAATGCTAAATGTCAAAAATGAAAAGTGTCACAATGAAAAATGTCAAAAATGACAAATTTCAAGATGGCAAATGTCAAAACTGACAAATGTCACAATGCTAAATGTCAAAAATGAAAAGTGTCACCATGAAAAATGTCAAAAATAACAAATTTCAAGATGGCAAATGTCAAAAATGTCTAATGACAAATGTCACAATGCTAAATGTCAAAAATGAAAAGTGTCACCATGACAAATGTCAAAAATGACAAATTTCAAGATGGCAAATGTCAAAACTGACAAATGTCACAATGCTAAATGTCAAAAATGAAAAGTGTCACCATGAAAAATGTCAAAAATAACAAATTTCAAGATGGCAAATGTCAAAGATGTCAAATGACAAATGTCACAATGCTAAATGTCAAAAATGACAAATTTCAAGATGGCAAATGTCAAAGATGTCAAATGACAAATGTCACAATGCTAAATGTCAAAAATGGAAAGTGTCACCATGAAAAATGTCAAAAATGACAAATTTCAAGATGGCAAATGTCAAAGATGTCAAATGACAAATGTCACAATGCTAAATGTCAAAAATGAAAAGTGTCACCATGAAAAATGTCAAAAATGACAAATTTCAAGATGGCAAATGTCAAAGATGTCAAATGACAAATGTCACAATGCTAAATGTCAAAAATGAAAAATGTCACCATGAAAAATGTCAAAAATGACAAATTTCAAGATGGCAAATATCAAAGATGTCAAATGACAAATTTTACAATGCTAAATGTCAAAAATGACAAATTTCAAGATGGCAAATGTCAAAACTGGCAAATGTCACAATGCTAAATGTCAAAAATGAAAAGTGTCACCATGAAAAATGTCAAAAATGACAAATTTCAAGATGGCAAATGTCCAAGATGTCAAATGACAAATGTCACAATGCTAAATGTCAAAAATGAAAAGTGTCACCATGAAAAATGTCAAAAATGACAAATTTCAAGATGGCAAATGTCAAAGATGTCAAATGACAAATGTCACAATGCTAAATGTCAAAAATGAAAAGTGTCCCCATGAAAAATGTCAATAATAACAAATTTCAAGATGGCAAATGTCAAAGATGTCAAATGACAAATGTCACAATGCTAAATGTCAAAAATGAAAAGTGTCACCATGAAAAATGTCAAAAATGACAAATTTCAAGATGGCAAATGTGAAAGATGTCAAATGACAAATGTCACAATGCTAAATGTCAAAAATGGAAAGTGTAAAAAATGACAAATTTCAAGATGGCAAATGTCTAAGATGTCAAATGACAAATGTCACAATGCTAAATGTCAAAAATGAAAAGTGTCACCATGAAAAATGTCAAAAATGACAAATTTCAAAATGGCAAATGTCAAAGATGTCAAATGACAAATGTCACAATGCTAAATGTCAAAAATGAAAAGTGTTACCATAAAAAATGTCAAAAATGACAAATTTTAAGATGGCAAATGTCAAAACTGGCAAATGTCACAATGCTAAATGTCAAAAATGAAAAGTGTCACCATGAAAAATGTCAAAAATGACAAATTTCAAGATGGCAAATGTCCAAGATGTCAAATGACAAATGTCACAATGCTAAATGTTAAAAATGAAAAGTGTCACCATGAAAAATGTCAAAAATGACAAATTTCAAGATGGCAAATGTCAAAGATGTCAAATGACAAATGTCACAATGCTAAATGTCAAAAATGAAAAGTGTCAAAAATGACAAATTTCAAGATGGCAAATGTCAAAGATGTCAAATGACAAATGTCACAATGCTAAATGTCAAAAATGAAAAGTGTCACCATAAAAAATGTCAAAAATGACAAATTTAAAGATGGCAAATGTCAAAACTGACAAATGTCACAATGCTAAATGTCAAAAATGAAAAGTGTCACCATGAAAAATGTCAAAAATAACAAATTTCAAGATGGCAAATGTTAAAGATGTCAAATGACAAATGTCACAATGCTAAATGTCAAAAATGACAAATTTGAAGATGGCAAATGTCAAAGATGTCAAATGACAAATGTCACAATGCTAAATGTCAAAAATGAAAAGTGTCACCATAAAAAATGTCAAAAATGACAAATTTCAAGATGGCAAATGTCAAAACTGACAAATGTCACAATGCTAAATGTCAAAAATGAGAAGTGTCACCATGAAAAATGTCAAAAATAACAAATTTCAAGATGGCAAATGTCAAAGATGTCAAATGACAAATGTCACAATGCTAAATGTCAAAAATGAAAAGTGTCACCATGACAAATGTCAAAAATGACAAATTTCAAGATGGCAAATGTCAAAACTGACAAATGTCACAATGCTAAATGTCAAAAATGAAAAGTGTCACCATGAAAAATGTCAAAAATAACAAATTTCAAGATGGCAAATGTCAAAGATGTCAAATGACAAATGTCACAATGCTAAATGTCAAAAATGACTAATTTCAAGATGGCAAATGTCAAAGATGTCAAATGACAAATGTCACAATGCTAAATGTCAAAAATGGAAAGTGTCACCATGAAAAATGTCAAAAATGACAAATTTCAAGATGGCAAATGTCAAAGATGTCAAATGACAAATGTCACAATGCTAAATGTCAAAAATGAAAAGTGTCACCATGAAAAATGTCAAAAATGACAAATTTCAAGATGGCAAATGTCAAAGATGTCAAATGACAAATGTCACAATGCTAAATGTCAAAAATGAAAAATGTCACCATGAAAAATGTCAAAAATGACAAATTTCAAGATGGCAAATATCAAAGATGTCAAATGACAAATTTCACATTCCTATATGTCAAAAATGACAAATTTCAAGATGGCAAATGTCAAAGATGTCAAATGACAAATGTCACAATGCTAAATGTCAAAAATGAAAAGTGTCACCATGAAAAATGTCAAAAATGACAAGTTTCAAGATGGCAAATGTCAAAGATGTCAAATGACAAATGTCACAATGCTAAATGTCAAAAATGAAAAGTGTCAAAAATGACAAATTTCAATATGGCAAATGTCTAAGATGTCAAATGACAAATGTCACAATGTTAAATGTCAAAAATGAAAAGTGTCACCATGAAAAATGTCAAAAATGACAAATTTCAAGATGGCAAATGTCAAAGATGTCAAATGACAAATGTCACAATGCTAAATGTCAAAAATGAAAAGTGTCACCATGAAAAATGTCAAAAATGACAAATTTCAAGAAGGCAAATGTCAAAGATGTCAAATGAAAAATGTCACAATGCTAAATGTCAAAAATGAAAAGTGTCAAAAATGACAAATTTTAAGATGGCAAATGTCTAAGATGTCAAATGACAAATGTCACAATGCTAAATGTCAAAAATGAAAAGTGTCACCGTGAAAAATGTCAAAAATAACAAATTTCAAGATGGCAAATGTCAAAGATGTCAAATGACAAATGTCACATTGCTAAATGTCAAAAATGAAAAGTGTCACCATGAAAAATGTCAAAAATGACAAATTTCAAGATGGCAAATATCAAAGATGTCAAATGCAAATGTCACAATGCTAAATGTCAAAAATGACAAATTTCAAGATGGCAAATGTCAAAGATGTCAAATGACAAATGTCACAATGCTAAATGTCAAAAATGAAAAGTGTCACCATGAAAAATGTCAAAAATAACAAATTTCAAGATGGCAAATGTCAAAGATGTCAAATGACAAATGTCACAATGCTAAATGTCAAAAATGAAAAGTGTCACAATGAAAAATGTCAAAAATGACAAATTTCAAGATGGCAAATGTCAAAACTGACAAATGTCACAATGCTAAATGTCAAAAATGAAAAGTGTCACCATGAAAAATGTCAAAAATAACAAATTTCAAGATGGCAAATGTCAAAAATGTCTAATGACAAATGTCACAATGCTAAATGTCAAAAATGAAAAGTGTCACCATGACAAATGTCAAAAATGACAAATTTCAAGATGGCAAATGTCAAAACTGACAAATGTCACAATGCTAAATGTCAAAAATGAAAAGTGTCACCATGAAAAATGTCAAAAATAACAAATTTCAAGATGGCAAATGTCAAAGATGTCAAATGACAAATGTCACAATGCTAAATGTCAAAAATGACAAATTTCAAGATGGCAAATGTCAAAGATGTCAAATGACAAATGTCACAATGCTAAATGTCAAAAATGGAAAGTGTCACCATGAAAAATGTCAAAAATGACAAATTTCAAGATGGCAAATGTCAAAGATGTCAAATGACAAATGTCACAATGCTAAATGTCAAAAATGAAAAGTGTCACCATGAAAAATGTCAAAAATGACAAATTTCAAGATGGCAAATGTGAAAGATGTCAAATGACAAATGTCACAATGCTAAATGTCAAAAATGGAAAGTGTAAAAAATGACAAATTTCAAGATGGCAAATGTCTAAGATGTCAAATGACAAATGTCACAATGCTAAATGTCAAAAATGAAAAGTGTCACCATGAAAAATGTCAAAAATGACAAATTTCAAAATGGCAAATGTCAAAGATGTCAAATGACAAATGTCACAATGCTAAATGTCAAAAATGAAAAGTGTTACCATAAAAAATGTCAAAAATGACAAATTTTAAGATGGCAAATGTCAAAACTGGCAAATGTCACAATGCTAAATGTCAAAAATGAAAAGTGTCACCATGAAAAATGTCAAAAATGACAAATTTCAAGATGGCAAATGTCCAAGATGTCAAATGACAAATGTCACAATGCTAAATGTTAAAAATGAAAAGTGTCACCATGAAAAATGTCAAAAATGACAAATTTCAAGATGGCAAATGTCAAAGATGTCAAATGACAAATGTCACAATGCTAAATGTCAAAAATGAAAAGTGTCAAAAATGACAAATTTCAAGATGGCAAATGTCAAAGATGTCAAATGACAAATGTCACAATGCTAAATGTCAAAAATGAAAAGTGTCACCATAAAAAATGTCAAAAATGACAAATTTAAAGATGGCAAATGTCAAAACTGACAAATGTCACAATGCTAAATGTCAAAAATGAAAAGTGTCACCATGAAAAATGTCAAAAATAACAAATTTCAAGATGGCAAATGTTAAAGATGTCAAATGACAAATGTCACAATGCTAAATGTCAAAAATGACAAATTTGAAGATGGCAAATGTCAAAGATGTCAAATGACAAATGTCACAATGCTAAATGTCAAAAATGAAAAGTGTCACCATAAAAAATGTCAAAAATGACAAATTTCAAGATGGCAAATGTCAAAACTGACAAATGTCACAATGCTAAATGTCAAAAATGAGAAGTGTCACCATGAAAAATGTCAAAAATAACAAATTTCAAGATGGCAAATGTCAAAGATGTCAAATGACAAATGTCACAATGCTAAATGTCAAAAATGAAAAGTGTCACCATGACAAATGTCAAAAATGACAAATTTCAAGATGGCAAATGTCAAAACTGACAAATGTCACAATGCTAAATGTCAAAAATGAAAAGTGTCACCATGAAAAATGTCAAAAATAACAAATTTCAAGATGGCAAATGTCAAAGATGTCAAATGACAAATGTCACAATGCTAAATGTCAAAAATGACTAATTTCAAGATGGCAAATGTCAAAGATGTCAAATGACAAATGTCACAATGCTAAATGTCAAAAATGGAAAGTGTCACCATGAAAAATGTCAAAAATGACAAATTTCAAGATGGCAAATGTCAAAGATGTCAAATGACAAATGTCACAATGCTAAATGTCAAAAATGAAAAGTGTCACCATGAAAAATGTCAAAAATGACAAATTTCAAGATGGCAAATGTCAAAGATGTCAAATGACAAATGTCACAATGCTAAATGTCAAAAATGAAAAATGTCACCATGAAAAATGTCAAAAATGACAAATTTCAAGATGGCAAATATCAAAGATGTCAAATGACAAATTTCACATTCCTATATGTCAAAAATGACAAATTTCAAGATGGCAAATGTCAAAGATGTCAAATGACAAATGTCACAATGCTAAATGTCAAAAATGAAAAGTGTCACCATGAAAAATGTCAAAAATGACAAGTTTCAAGATGGCAAATGTCAAAGATGTCAAATGACAAATGTCACAATGCTAAATGTCAAAAATGAAAAGTGTCAAAAATGACAAATTTCAATATGGCAAATGTCTAAGATGTCAAATGACAAATGTCACAATGTTAAATGTCAAAAATGAAAAGTGTCACCATGAAAAATGTCAAAAATGACAAATTTCAAGATGGCAAATGTCAAAGATGTCAAATGACAAATGTCACAATGCTAAATGTCAAAAATGAAAAGTGTCACCATGAAAAATGTCAAAAATGACAAATTTCAAGAAGGCAAATGTCAAAGATGTCAAATGAAAAATGTCACAATGCTAAATGTCAAAAATGAAAAGTGTCAAAAATGACAAATTTTAAGATGGCAAATGTCTAAGATGTCAAATGACAAATGTCACAATGCTAAATGTCAAAAATGAAAAGTGTCACCGTGAAAAATGTCAAAAATAACAAATTTCAAGATGGCAAATGTCAAAGATGTCAAATGACAAATGTCACATTGCTAAATGTCAAAAATGAAAAGTGTCACCATGAAAAATGTCAAAAATGACAAATTTCAAGATGGCAAATATCAAAGATGTCAAATGCAAATGTCACAATGCTAAATGTCAAAAATGACAAATTTCAAGATGGCAAATGTCAAAGATGTCAAATGACAAATGTCACAATGCTAAATGTCAAAAATGAAAAGTGTCACCATGAAAAATGTCAAAAATAACAAATTTCAAGATGGCAAATGTCAAAGATGTCAAATGACAAATGTCACAATGCTAAATGTCAAAAATGAAAAGTGTCACAATGAAAAATGTCAAAAATGACAAATTTCAAGATGGCAAATGTCAAAACTGACAAATGTCACAATGCTAAATGTCAAAAATGAAAAGTGTCACCATGAAAAATGTCAAAAATAACAAATTTCAAGATGGCAAATGTCAAAAATGTCTAATGACAAATGTCACAATGCTAAATGTCAAAAATGAAAAGTGTCACCATGACAAATGTCAAAAATGACAAATTTCAAGATGGCAAATGTCAAAACTGACAAATGTCACAATGCTAAATGTCAAAAATGAAAAGTGTCACCATGAAAAATGTCAAAAATAACAAATTTCAAGATGGCAAATGTCAAAGATGTCAAATGACAAATGTCACAATGCTAAATGTCAAAAATGACAAATTTCAAGATGGCAAATGTCAAAGATGTCAAATGACAAATGTCACAATGCTAAATGTCAAAAATGGAAAGTGTCACCATGAAAAATGTCAAAAATGACAAATTTCAAGATGGCAAATGTCAAAGATGTCAAATGACAAATGTCACAATGCTAAATGTCAAAAATGAAAAGTGTCACCATGAAAAATGTCAAAAATGACAAATTTCAAGATGGCAAATGTCAAAGATGTCAAATGACAAATGTCACAATGCTAAATGTCAAAAATGAAAAATGTCACCATGAAAAATGTCAAAAATGACAAATTTCAAGATGGCAAATATCAAAGATGTCAAATGACAAATTTTACAATGCTAAATGTCAAAAATGACAAATTTCAAGATGGCAAATGTCAAAACTGGCAAATGTCACAATGCTAAATGTCAAAAATGAAAAGTGTCACCATGAAAAATGTCAAAAATGACAAATTTCAAGATGGCAAATGTCCAAGATGTCAAATGACAAATGTCACAATGCTAAATGTCAAAAATGAAAAGTGTCACCATGAAAAATGTCAAAAATGACAAATTTCAAGATGGCAAATGTCAAAGATGTCAAATGACAAATGTCACAATGCTAAATGTCAAAAATGAAAAGTGTCCCCATGAAAAATGTCAATAATAACAAATTTCAAGATGGCAAATGTCAAAGATGTCAAATGACAAATGTCACAATGCTAAATGTCAAAAATGAAAAGTGTCACCATGAAAAATGTCAAAAATGACAAATTTCAAGATGGCAAATGTGAAAGATGTCAAATGACAAATGTCACAATGCTAAATGTCAAAAATGGAAAGTGTAAAAAATGACAAATTTCAAGATGGCAAATGTCTAAGATGTCAAATGACAAATGTCACAATGCTAAATGTCAAAAATGAAAAGTGTCACCATGAAAAATGTCAAAAATGACAAATTTCAAAATGGCAAATGTCAAAGATGTCAAATGACAAATGTCACAATGCTAAATGTCAAAAATGAAAAGTGTTACCATAAAAAATGTCAAAAATGACAAATTTTAAGATGGCAAATGTCAAAACTGGCAAATGTCACAATGCTAAATGTCAAAAATGAAAAGTGTCACCATGAAAAATGTCAAAAATGACAAATTTCAAGATGGCAAATGTCCAAGATGTCAAATGACAAATGTCACAATGCTAAATGTTAAAAATGAAAAGTGTCACCATGAAAAATGTCAAAAATGACAAATTTCAAGATGGCAAATGTCAAAGATGTCAAATGACAAATGTCACAATGCTAAATGTCAAAAATGAAAAGTGTCAAAAATGACAAATTTCAAGATGGCAAATGTCAAAGATGTCAAATGACAAATGTCACAATGCTAAATGTCAAAAATGAAAAGTGTCACCATAAAAAATGTCAAAAATGACAAATTTAAAGATGGCAAATGTCAAAACTGACAAATGTCACAATGCTAAATGTCAAAAATGAAAAGTGTCACCATGAAAAATGTCAAAAATAACAAATTTCAAGATGGCAAATGTTAAAGATGTCAAATGACAAATGTCACAATGCTAAATGTCAAAAATGACAAATTTGAAGATGGCAAATGTCAAAGATGTCAAATGACAAATGTCACAATGCTAAATGTCAAAAATAAAAAGTGTCACCATAAAAAATGTCAAAAATGACAAATTTTAAGATGGCAAATGTCAAAGATGTCAAATGACAAATGTCACAATGCTAAATGTCAAAAATGAAAAGTGTCACCATGAAAAATATCAAAAATGACAAATTTCAAGATGGCAAATGTCCAAGATGTCAAATGACAAATGTCACAATGCTAAATGTCAAAAATGAAAAGTGTCACCATGAAAAATGTCAAAAATGACAAATTTCAAGATGACAAATGTCAAAGATGTCAAATGACAAATGTCACAATGCTAAATGTCAAAAATGAAAAGTGTCAAAAATGACAAATTTTAAGATGGCAAATGTCTAAGATGTCAAATGACAAATGTCACAATGCTAAATGTCAAAAATGACAAATTTCAAAAAGGCAAATGTCAAAGATGTCAAATGACACATGTCACAATGCTAAATGTCAAAAATGAAAAGTGTCACCATGAAAAATGTCAAAAATGACAAATTTCAAGATGGCAAATCTCAAAGATGTCAAATGACAAATGTCACAATGCTAAATGTCAAAAATGAAAAGTGTCACCATGAAAAATGTCAAAAATAACAAATTTCAAGATGGCAAATGTCAAAGATGTCAAATGACAAATGTCACAATGCTAAATGTCAAAAATGAAAAGTGTCACCATGAAAAATGTCAAAAATGACAAATTTCAAGATGGCAAATGTCAAAACTGACAAATGTCACAATGCTTAATGTCAAAAATAAAAAGTGTCACCATGAAAAATATCAAAAATAACAAATTTCAAGATGGCAAATGTCAAAGATGTCAAATGACAAATGTCACAATGCTAAATGTCAAAAATGAAAAGTGTCACCATGACAAATGTCAAAAATGACAAATTTCAAGATGGCAAATGTCAAAACTGACAAATGTCACAATGCTAAATGTCAAAACTGACAAATGTCACAATGCTAAATGTCAAAAATGAAAAGTGTCACCATGAAAAATGTCAAAATAACAAATTTCAAGATGGCAAATGTCAAAGATGTCAAATGACAAATGTCACAATGCTAAATGTCAAAAATGACAAATTTCAAGATGGCAAATGTCAAAGATGTCAAATGACAAATGTCACAATGCTAAATGTCAAAAATGGAAAGTGTCACCATGAAAAATGTCAAAATAACAAATTTCAAGATGGCAAATGTCAAAGATGTCAAATGACAAATGTCACAATGCTAAATGTCAAAAATGACAAATTTCAAGATGGCAAATGTCAAAGATGTCAAATGACAAATGTCACAATGCTAAATGTCAAAAATGGAAAGTGTCACCATGAAAAATGTCAAAAATGACAAATTTCAAGATGGCAAATGTCAAAGATGTCAAATGACAAATGTCACAATGCTAAATGTCAAAAATAAAAAGTGTCACCATAAAAAATGTCAAAAATGACAAATTTTAAGATGGCAAATGTCAAAGATGTCAAATGACAAATGTCACAATGCTAAATGTCAAAAATGAAAAGTGTCACCATGAAAAATATCAAAAATGACAAATTTCAAGATGGCAAATGTCCAAGATGTCAAATGACAAATGTCACAATGCTAAATGTCAAAAATGAAAAGTGTCACCATGAAAAATGTCAAAAATGACAAATTTCAAGATGACAAATGTCAAAGATGTCAAATGACAAATGTCACAATGCTAAATGTCAAAAATGAAAAGTGTCAAAAATGACAAATTTTAAGATGGCAAATGTCTAAGATGTCAAATGACAAATGTCACAATGCTAAATGTCAAAAATGACAAATTTCAAAAAGGCAAATGTCAAAGATGTCAAATGACACATGTCACAATGCTAAATGTCAAAAATGAAAAGTGTCACCATGAAAAATGTCAAAAATGACAAATTTCAAGATGGCAAATCTCAAAGATGTCAAATGACAAATGTCACAATGCTAAATGTCAAAAATGAAAAGTGTCACCATGAAAAATGTCAAAAATAACAAATTTCAAGATGGCAAATGTCAAAGATGTCAAATGACAAATGTCACAATGCTAAATGTCAAAAATGAAAAGTGTCACCATGAAAAATGTCAAAAATGACAAATTTCAAGATGGCAAATGTCAAAACTGACAAATGTCACAATGCTTAATGTCAAAAATAAAAAGTGTCACCATGAAAAATATCAAAAATAACAAATTTCAAGATGGCAAATGTCAAAGATGTCAAATGACAAATGTCACAATGCTAAATGTCAAAAATGAAAAGTGTCACCATGACAAATGTCAAAAATGACAAATTTCAAGATGGCAAATGTCAAAACTGACAAATGTCACAATGCTAAATGTCAAAACTGACAAATGTCACAATGCTAAATGTCAAAAATGAAAAGTGTCACCATGAAAAATGTCAAAATAACAAATTTCAAGATGGCAAATGTCAAAGATGTCAAATGACAAATGTCACAATGCTAAATGTCAAAAATGACAAATTTCAAGATGGCAAATGTCAAAGATGTCAAATGACAAATGTCACAATGCTAAATGTCAAAAATGGAAAGTGTCACCATGAAAAATGTCAAAATAACAAATTTCAAGATGGCAAATGTCAAAGATGTCAAATGACAAATGTCACAATGCTAAATGTCAAAAATGACAAATTTCAAGATGGCAAATGTCAAAGATGTCAAATGACAAATGTCACAATGCTAAATGTCAAAAATGGAAAGTGTCACCATGAAAAATGTCAAAAATGACAAATTTCAAGATGGCAAATGTCAAAGATGTCAAATGACAAATTTCACAATGCTAAATGTCAAAAATGAAAAGTGTCACCATGAAAAATGTCAAAAATGACAAATTTCAAGATGGCAAATGTCAAAGATGTCAAATGACAAATGTCACAATGCTAAATGTCAAAAATGAAAAATGTCACCATGAAAAATGTCAAAAATGACAAATTTCAAGATGGCAAATATCAAAGATGTCAAATGACAAATTTCACAATGCTAAATGTCAAAAATGACAAATTTCAAGATGGCAAATGTCAAAGATGTCAAATGACAAATGTCACAAAGCTAAATGTCAAAAATGAAAAGTGTCACCATGAAAAATGTCAAAAATGACAAGTTTCAAGATGGCAAATGTCAAAGATGTCAAATGACAAATGTCACAATGCTAAATGTCAAAAATGAAAATGTCAAAAATGACAAATTTCAAGATGGCAAATGTCTAAGATGTCAAATGACAAATGTCACAAAGTTAAATGTCAAAAATGAAAAGTGTCACCATGAAAAATGTCAAAAATGACAAATTTCAAGATGGCAAATGTCAAAGATGTCAAATGACAAATGTCACAATGCTAAATGTCAAAAATGAAAAGTGTCACCATGAAAAATGTCAAAAATGACAAATTTCAAGATGGCAAATGTGAAAGATGTCAAATGACAAATGTCACAATGCTAAATGTCAAAAATGGAAAGTGTAAAAAATGACAAATTTCAAGATGGCAAATGTCTAAGATGTCAAATGACAAATGTCACAATGCTAAATGTCAAAAATGAAAAGTGTCACCATGAAAAATGTCAAAAATGACAAATTTCAAAATGGCAAATGTCAAAGATGTTAAATGACAAATGTCACAATGCTAAATGTCAAAAATGAAAAGTGTTACCATAAAAAATGTCAAAAATGACAAATTTTAAGATGGCAAATGTCAAAACTGGCAAATGTCACAATGCTAAATGTCAAAAATGAAAAGTGTCACCATGAAAAATGTCAAAAATGACAAATTTCAAGATGGCAAATGTCCAAGATGTCAAATGACAAATGTCACAATGCTAAATGTTAAAAATGAAAAGTGTCACCATGAAAAATGTCAAAAATGACAAATTTCAAGATGGCAAATGTCAAAGATGTCAAATGACAAATGTCACAATGCTAAATGTCAAAAATGAAAAGTGTCAAAAATGACAAATTTCAAGATGGCAAATGTCAAAGATGTCAAATGACAAATGTCACAATGCTAAATGTCAAAAATGAAAAGTGTCACCATAAAAAATGTCAAAAATGACAAATTTAAAGATGGCAAATGTCAAAACTGACAAATGTCACAATGCTAAATGTCAAAAATGAAAAGTGTCACCATGAAAAATGTCAAAAATAACAAATTTCAAGATGGCAAATGTTAAAGATGTCAAATGACAAATGTCACAATGCTAAATGTCAAAAATGACAAATTTGAAGATGGCAAATGTCAAAGATGTCAAATGACAAATGTCACAATGCTAAATGTCAAAAATAAAAAGTGTCACCATAAAAAATGTCAAAAATGACAAATTTTAAGATGGCAAATGTCAAAGATGTCAAATGACAAATGTCACAATGCTAAATGTCAAAAATGAAAAGTGTCACCATGAAAAATATCAAAAATGACAAATTTCAAGATGGCAAATGTCCAAGATGTCAAATGACAAATGTCACAATGCTAAATGTCAAAAATGAAAAGTGTCACCATGAAAAATGTCAAAAATGACAAATTTCAAGATGACAAATGTCAAAGATGTCAAATGACAAATGTCACAATGCTAAATGTCAAAAATGAAAAGTGTCAAAAATGACAAATTTTAAGATGGCAAATGTCTAAGATGTCAAATGACAAATGTCACAATGCTAAATGTAAAAAATGACAAATTTCAAAAAGGCAAATGTCAAAGATGTCAAATCACACATGTCACAATGCTAAATGTCAAAAATGAAAAGTGTCACCATGAAAAATGTCAAAAATGACAAATTTCAAGATGGCAAATCTCAAAGATGTCAAATGACAAATGTCACAATGCTAAATGTCAAAAATGAAAAGTGTCACCATGAAAAATGTCAAAAATAACAAATTTCAAGATGGCAAATGTCAAAGATGTCAAATGACAAATGTCACAATGCTAAATGTCAAAAATGAAAAGTGTCACCATGAAAAATGTCAAAAATGACAAATTTCAAGATGGCAAATGTCAAAACTGACAAATGTCACAATGCTTAATGTCAAAAATAAAAAGTGTCACCATGAAAAATATCAAAAATAACAAATTTCAAGATGGCAAATGTCAAAGATGTCAAATGACAAATGTAACAATGCTAAATGTCAAAAATGAAAAGTGTCACCATGACAAATGTCAAAAATGACAAATTTCAAGATGGCAAATGTCAAAACTGACAAATGTCACAATGCTAAATGTCAAAAATGAAAAGTGTCACCATGAAAAATGTCAAAATAACAAATTTCAAGATGGCAAATGTCAAAGATGTCAAATGACAAATGTCACAATGCTAAATGTCAAAAATGACAAATTTCAAGATGGCAAATGTCAAAGATGTCAAATGACAAATGTCACAATGCTAAATGTCAAAAATGGAAAGTGTCACCATGAAAAATGTCAAAATAACAAATTTCAAGATGGCAAATGTCAAAGATGTCAAATGACAAATGTCACAATGCTAAATGTCAAAAATGACAAATTTCAAGATGGCAAATGTCAAAGATGTCAAATGACAAATGTCACAATGCTAAATGTCAAAAATGGAAAGTGTCACCATGAAAAATGTCAAAAATGACAAATTTCAAGATGGCAAATGTCAAAGATGTCAAATGACAAATGTCACAATGCTAAATGTCAAAAATGAAAAGTGTCACCATGAAAAATGTCAAAAATGACAAATTTCAAGATGGCAAATGTCAAAGATGTCAAATGACAAATGTCACAATGCTAAATGTCAAAAATGAAAAATGTCACCATGAAAAATGTCAAAAATGACAAATTTCAAGATGGCAAATATCAAAGATGTCAAATGACAAATTTCACAATGCTAAATGTCAAAAATGACAAATTTCAAGATGGCAAATGTCAAAGATGTCAAATGACAAATGTCACAATGCTAAATGTCAAAAATGAAAAGTGTCACCATGAAAAATGTCAAAAATGACAAGTTTCAAGATGGCAAATGTCAAAGATGTCAAATGACAAATGTCACAATGCTAAATGTCAAAAATGAAAATGTCAAAAATGACAAATTTCAAGATGGCAAATGTCTAAGATGTCAAATGACAAATGTCACAAAGTTAAATGTCAAAAATAAAAAGTGTCACCATGAAAAATGTCAAAAATGACAAATTTCAAGATGGCAAATGTCAAAGATGTCAAATGACAAATGTCACAATGCTAAATGTCAAAAATGAAAAGTGTCACCATGAAAAATGTCAAAAATGACAAATTTCAAGATGGCAAATGTCAAAGATGTCAAATGAAAAATGTCACAATGCTAAATGTCAAAAATGAAAAGTGTCAAAAATGACAAATTTCAAGATGGCAAATGTCTAAGATGTCAAATGACAAATGTCACAATGCTAAATGTCAAAAATGAAAAGTGTCACCGTGAAAAATGTCAAAAATAACAAATTTCAAGATGGCAAATGTCAAAGATGTCAAATGACAAATGTCACAATGCTAAATGTCAAAAATGAAAAGTGTCACCATGAAAAATGTCAAAAATAACAAACTTCAAGATGGCAAATATCAAAGATGTCAAATGACAAATGTCACAATGCTAAATGTCAAAAATGAAAAGTGTCACCATGAAAAATGTCAAAAATGACAAATTTCAAGATGGCAAATATCAAAGATGTCGAATGACAAATGTCACAATGCTAAATGTCAAAAATGAAAAGTGTCACCATGAAAAATGTCAAAAATAACAAATTTCAAGATGGCAAATGTCAAAGATGTCAAATGACAAATGTTACAATGCTAAATGTCAAAAATGAAAAGTGTCACCATGAAAAATGTCAAAAATGACAAATTACAAGAAGGCAAATGTCAAAACTGACAAATGTCACAATGCTAAATGTCAAAAATGAAAAGTGTCACTATAAAAAATGTCAAAAATAACAAATTTCAAGATGGCAAATGTCAAAGATGTCAAATGACAAATGTCACAATGCTAAATGTCAAAAATGACAAATTTCAAGATGGCAAATGTCTAAGATGTCAAATGACAAATGTCAAAAATGAAAAGTGTCACCATGAAAAATGTCAAAAATGACAAATTTCAAGATGGCAAATGTCAAAGATGTCAAATGACAAATGTCACAATGCTAAATGTCAAAAATGAAAAGTGTCACCATAAAAAATGTCAAAAATGACAAATTTCAAGATGGCAAATGTCAAAGATGTCAAATGACAAATGTCACAATGCTAAATGTCAAAAATGAAAAGTGTCAAAAATGACAAATTTCAAGATGGCAAATGTCAAAGATGTCAAATGACAAATGTCACAATGCTAAATGTCAAAAATGAAAAGTGTCAAAAATGACAAATTTCAAGATGGCAAATGTCAAAGATGTCAAATGACAAATGTCACAATGCTAAATGTCAAAAATGAAAAGTGTCACCATGAAAAATGTCAAAAATGACAAATTTCAAGATGGCAAATGTCAAAGATGTCAAATGACAAATGTCACAATGCTAAATGTCAAAAATGAAAAGTGTCCCCATGAAAAATGTCAATACTAACAAATTTCAAGATGGCAAATGTCAAAGATGTCAAATGACAAATGTCACAATGCTAAATGTCAAAAATAAAAAGTGTCACCATGAAAAATGTCAAAAATGACAAATTTCAAGATGGCAAATGTGAAAGATGTCAAATGACAAATGTCACAATGCTAAATGTCAAAAATGAAAAGTGTTAAAAATGACAAATTTCAAGATGGCAAATGTCTAAGATGTCAAATGACAAATGTCACAATGCTAAATGTCAAAAATGAAAAGTGTCACCATGAAAAATGTCAAAAATGACAAATTTCAAGATGGCAAATGTCAAAGATGTCAAATGACAAATGTCACAATGCTAAATGTCAAAAAAGAAAAGTGTTACCATGAAAAATGTCAAAAATGACAAATTTCAAGATGGCAAATGTCAAAACTGGCAAATGTCACAATGCTAAATGTCAAAAATGAAAAGTGTCACCATGAGAAATGTCAAAAATGACAAATTTCAAGATGGCAAATGTCCAAGATGTCAAATGACAAATGTCACAATGCTAAATGTCAAAAATGAAAAGTGTCACCATGAAAAATGTCAAAAATGACAAATTTCAAGATGGCAAATGTCAAAGATGTCAAATGACAAATGTCACAATGCTAAATGTCAAAAATGAAAAGTGTCAAAAATGACAAATTTTAAGATGGCAAATGTCAAAGATGTCAAATGACAAATGTCACAATGCTAAATGTCAAAAATGAAAAGTGTTACCATAAAAAATGTCAAAAATGACAAATTTTAAGATGGCAAATGTCAAAACTGACAAATGTCACAATGCTAAATGTCAAAAATGAAAAGTGTCACCATGAAAAATGTCAAAAATAACAAATTTCAAGATGGCAAATGTCAAAGATGTCAAATGACAAATGTCACAATGCTAAATGTCAAAAATGACAAATTTGAAGATGGCAAATGTCAAAGATGTCAAATGACAAATGTCACAATGCTAAATGTCAAAAATAAAAAGTGTCACCATAAAAAATGTCAAAAATGACAAATTTTAAGATGGCAAATGTCAAAGATGTCAAATGACAAATGTCACAATGCTAAATGTCAAAAATGAAAAGTGTCACTATAAAAAATGTCAAAAATGACAAATTTCAAGATGGCAAATGTCAAAACTGACAAATGTCACAATGCTAAATGTTAAAAATGATAAGTGTCACCATTAAAAATGTCAAAAATGACAAATTTCAAGATGGCAAATATCAAAGATGTCAAATGACAAATTTCACAATGCTTAATGTCAAAAATGACAAATTTCAAGATGGCAAATGTCAAAGATGTCAAATGACAAATGTCACAATGCTAAATGTCAAAAATAAAAAGTGTCACCATAAAAAATGTCAAAAATGACAAATTTCAAGATGGCAAATGTCAAAGATGTCAAATGACAAATGTCACAATGCTAAATGTCAAAAATAAAAGTGTCAAAAATGACAAATTTCAAGATGGATAATATCAAAGATGTCAAATGACAAATGTCACAATGCTAAATGTCAAAAATGAAAAGTGTCACCATGAAAATTGTCAAAAATGACAAATTTCAAGATGGCAAATGTCAAAGATGTCAAATGACAAATGTCACAATGCTAAATGTCAAAAATAAAAAGTGTCACCATGAAAAATGTCAAAAATAACAAATTTCAAGATGGCAAATGTCAAAGATGTCAAATGACAAATGTCACAATGCTAAATGTCAAACATGAAAAGTGTCACCATGAAAAATGTCAAAAATGACAAATTTCCAGATGGCAAATGTCAAAACTGACAAATGTCACAATGCTAAATGTCAAAAATGAAAAGTGTCACCATTAAAAATGTCAAAAATATCAAATTTCAAGATGGCCAATGTCAAAGATGTCAAATGACAAATGTCACAATGCTAAATGTCAAAAATGACAAATTTCAAGATGGCAAATGTCTAAGATGTCAAATGACAAATGTCACAATGCTAAATGTCAAAAATGAAAAGTGTCACCATGAAAAATGTCAAAAATGACAAATTTCAAGATGGCAAATGTCAAAGATGTCAAATGACAAATGTCACAATGCTAAATGTCAAAAATGAAAAGTGTCACCATGAAAAATGTCAAAAATGACAAATTTCAAGATGGCAAATGTCAAAGATGTCAAATGACAAATGTCACAATGCTAAATGTCAAAAATGAAAAGTGTCACCATGAAAAATGTCAAAAATAACAAATTTCAAGATGGCAAATGTCAAAGATGTCAAATGACAAATGTCACAATGCTAAATGTCAAAAAAGAAAAGTGTTACCATGAAAAATGTCAAAAATGACAAATTTCAAGATGGCAAATGTCAAAACTGGCAAATGTCACAATGCTAAATGTCAAAAATGAAAAGTGTCACCATGAGAAATGTCAAAAATGACAAATTTCAAGATGGCAAATGTCCAAGATGTCAAATGACAAATGTCACAATGCTAAATGTCAAAAATGAAAAGTGTCACCATGAAAAATGTCAAAAATGACAAATTTCAAGATGGCAAATGTCAAAGATGTCAAATGACAAATGTCACAATGCTAAATTTTAAAAATAAAAAGTGTCCCCATGAAAAATGTCAATAATGACAAATTTTAAGATGGCAAATGTCAAAGATGTCAAATGACAAATGTCACAATGCTAAATGTCAAAAATGAAAAGTGTCACCATGAAAAATGTCAAAAATGACAAATTTCAAGATGGCAAATGTCAAAGATGTCAAATGACAAATGTCACAATGCTAAATGTCAAAAATGAAAAGTGTCAAAAATGACAAATTTTAAGATGGCAAATGTCAAAGATGTCAAATGACAAATGTCACAATGCTAAATGTCAAAAATGAAAAGTGTTACCATAAAAAATGTCAAAAATGACAAATTTTAAGATGGCAAATGTCAAAACTGACATATGTCACAATGCTAAATGTCAAAAATGAAAAGTGTCACCATGAAAAATGTCAAAAATAACAAATTTCAAGATGGCAAATGTCAAAGATGTCAAATGACAAATGTCACAATGCTAAATGTCAAAAATGACAAATTTGAAGATGGCAAATGTCAAAGATGTCAAATGACAAATGTCACAATGCTAAATGTCAAAAATAAAAAGTGTCACCATAAAAAATGTCAAAAATGACAAATTTTAAGATGGCAAATGTCAAAGATGTCAAATGACAAATGTCACAATGCTAAATGTCAAAAATGAAAAGTGTCACTATAAAAAATGTCAAAAATGACAAATTTCAAGATGGCAAATGTCAAAACTGACAAATGTCACAATGCTAAATGTTAAAAATGATAAGTGTCACCATGAAAAATGTCAAAAATGACAAATTTCAAGATGGCAAATATCAAAGATGTCAAATGACAAATTTCACAATGCTTAATGTCAAAAATGACAAATTTCAAGATGGCAAATGTCAAAGATGTCAAATGACAAATGTCACAATGCTAAATGTCAAAAATAAAAAGTGTCACCATAAAAAATGTCAAAAATGACAAATTTCAAGATGGCAAATGTCAAAGATGTCAAATGACAAATGTCACAATGCTAAATGTCAAAAATAAAAGTGTCAAAAATGACAAATTTCAAGATGGATAATATCAAAGATGTCAAATGACAAATGTCACAATGCTAAATGTCAAAAATGAAAAGTGTCACCATGAAAATTGACAAAAATGACAAATTTCAAGATGGCAAATGTCAAAGATGTCAAATGACAAATGTCACAATGCTAAATGTCAAAAATAAAAAGTGTCACCATGAAAAATGTCAAAAATAAAAAATTTCAAGATGGCAAATGTCAAAGATGTCAAATGACAAATGTCACAATGCTAAATGTCAAACATGAAAAGTGTCACCATGAAAAATGTCAAAAATGACAAATTTCCAGATGGCAAATGTCAAAACTGACAAATGTCACAATGCTAAATGTCAAAAATGAAAAGTGTCACCATTAAAAATGTCAAAAATATCAAATTTCAAGATGGCCAATGTCAAAGATGTCAAATGACAAATGTCACAATGCTAAATGTCAAAAATGACAAATTTCAAGATGGCAAATGTCTAAGATGTCAAATGACAAATGTCACAATGCTAAATGTCAAAAATGAAAAGTGTCACCATGAAAAATGTCAAAAATGACAAATTTCAAGATGGCAAATGTCAAAGATGTCAAATGACAAATGTCACAATGCTAAATGTCAAAAATGAAAAGTGTCCCCATGAAAAATGTCAATACTAACAAATTTCAAGATGGCAAATGTCAAAGATGTCAAATGACAAATGTCACAATGCTAAATGTCAAAAATAAAAAGTGTCACCATGAAAAATGTCAAAAATGACAAATTTCAAGATGGCAAATGTGAAAGATGTCAAATGACAAATGTCACAATGCTAAATGTCAAAAATGAAAAGTGTTAAAAATGACAAATTTCAAGATGGCAAATGTCTAAGATGTCAAATGACAAATGTCACAATGCTAAATGTCAAAAATGAAAAGTGTCACCATGAAAAATGTCAAAAATGACAAATTTCAAGATGGCAAATGTCAAAGATGTCAAATGACAAATGTCACAATGCTAAATGTCAAAAAAGAAAAGTGTTACCATGAAAAATGTCAAAAATGACAAATTTCAAGATGGCAAATGTCAAAACTGGCAAATGTCACAATGCTAAATGTCAAAAATGAAAAGTGTCACCATGAGAAATGTCAAAAATGACAAATTTCAAGATGGCAAATGTCCAAGATGTCAAATGACAAATGTCACAATGCTAAATGTCAAAAATGAAAAGTGTCACCATGAAAAATGTCAAAAATGACAAATTTCAAGATGGCAAATGTCAAAGATGTCAAATGACAAATGTCACAATGCTAAATGTCAAAAATGAAAAGTGTCAAAAATGACAAATTTTAAGATGGCAAATGTCAAAGATGTCAAATGACAAATGTCACAATGCTAAATGTCAAAAATGAAAAGTGTTACCATAAAAAATGTCAAAAATGACAAATTTTAAGATGGCAAATGTCAAAACTGACAAATGTCACAATGCTAAATGTCAAAAATGAAAAGTGTCACCATGAAAAATGTCAAAAATAACAAATTTCAAGATGGCAAATGTCAAAGATGTCAAATGACAAATGTCACAATGCTAAATGTCAAAAATGACAAATTTGAAGATGGCAAATGTCAAAGATGTCAAATGACAAATGTCACAATGCTAAATGTCAAAAATAAAAAGTGTCACCATAAAAAATGTCAAAAATGACAAATTTTAAGATGGCAAATGTCAAAGATGTCAAATGACAAATGTCACAATGCTAAATGTCAAAAATGAAAAGTGTCACTATAAAAAATGTCAAAAATGACAAATTTCAAGATGGCAAATGTCAAAACTGACAAATGTCACAATGCTAAATGTTAAAAATGATAAGTGTCACCATTAAAAATGTCAAAAATGACAAATTTCAAGATGGCAAATATCAAAGATGTCAAATGACAAATTTCACAATGCTTAATGTCAAAAATGACAAATTTCAAGATGGCAAATGTCAAAGATGTCAAATGACAAATGTCACAATGCTAAATGTCAAAAATAAAAAGTGTCACCATAAAAAATGTCAAAAATGACAAATTTCAAGATGGCAAATGTCAAAGATGTCAAATGACAAATGTCACAATGCTAAATGTCAAAAATAAAAGTGTCAAAAATGACAAATTTCAAGATGGATAATATCAAAGATGTCAAATGACAAATGTCACAATGCTAAATGTCAAAAATGAAAAGTGTCACCATGAAAATTGTCAAAAATGACAAATTTCAAGATGGCAAATGTCAAAGATGTCAAATGACAAATGTCACAATGCTAAATGTCAAAAATAAAAAGTGTCACCATGAAAAATGTCAAAAATAACAAATTTCAAGATGGCAAATGTCAAAGATGTCAAATGACAAATGTCACAATGCTAAATGTCAAACATGAAAAGTGTCACCATGAAAAATGTCAAAAATGACAAATTTCCAGATGGCAAATGTCAAAACTGACAAATGTCACAATGCTAAATGTCAAAAATGAAAAGTGTCACCATTAAAAATGTCAAAAATATCAAATTTCAAGATGGCCAATGTCAAAGATGTCAAATGACAAATGTCACAATGCTAAATGTCAAAAATGACAAATTTCAAGATGGCAAATGTCTAAGATGTCAAATGACAAATGTCACAATGCTAAATGTCAAAAATGAAAAGTGTCACCATGAAAAATGTCAAAAATGACAAATTTCAAGATGGCAAATGTCAAAGATGTCAAATGACAAATGTCACAATGCTAAATGTCAAAAATGAAAAGTGTCACCATGAAAAATGTCAAAAATGACAAATTTCAAGATGGCAAATGTCAAAGATGTCAAATGACAAATGTCACAATGCTAAATGTCAAAAATGAAAAGTGTCACCATGAAAAATGTCAAAAATAACAAATTTCAAGATGGCAAATGTCAAAGATGTCAAATGACAAATGTCACAATGCTAAATGTCAAAAAAGAAAAGTGTTACCATGAAAAATGTCAAAAATGACAAATTTCAAGATGGCAAATGTCAAAACTGGCAAATGTCACAATGCTAAATGTCAAAAATGAAAAGTGTCACCATGAGAAATGTCAAAAATGACAAATTTCAAGATGGCAAATGTCCAAGATGTCAAATGACAAATGTCACAATGCTAAATGTCAAAAATGAAAAGTGTCACCATGAAAAATGTCAAAAATGACAAATTTCAAGATGGCAAATGTCAAAGATGTCAAATGACAAATGTCACAATGCTAAATGTCAAAAATGAAAAGTGTCAAAAATGACAAATTTTAAGATGGCAAATGTCAAAGATGTCAAATGACAAATGTCACAATGCTAAATGTCAAAAATGAAAAGTGTTACCATAAAAAATGTCAAAAATGACAAATTTCAAGATGGCAAATGTCAAAACTGACAAATGTCACAATGCTAAATGTTAAAAATGATAAGTGTCACCATGAAAAATGTCAAAAATGACAAATTTCAAGATGGCAAATATCAAAGATGTCAAATGACAAATTTCACAATGCTTAATGTCAAAAATGACAAATTTCAAGATGGCAAATGTCAAAGATGTCAAATGACAAATGTCACAATGCTAAATGTCAAAAATAAAAAGTGTCACCATAAAAAATGTCAAAAATGACAAATTTCAAGATGGCAAATGTCAAAGATGTCAAATGACAAATGTCACAATGCTAAATGTCAAAAATAAAAGTGTCAAAAATGACAAATTTCAAGATGGATAATATCAAAGATGTCAAATGACAAATGTCACAATGCTAAATGTCAAAAATGAAAAGTGTCACCATGAAAATTGACAAAAATGACAAATTTCAAGATGGCAAATGTCAAAGATGTCAAATGACAAATGTCACAATGCTAAATGTCAAAAATAAAAAGTGTCACCATGAAAAATGTCAAAAATAACAAATTTCAAGATGGCAAATGTCAAAGATGTCAAATGACAAATGTCACAATGCTAAATGTCAAACATGAAAAGTGTCACCATGAAAAATGTCAAAAATGACAAATTTCCAGATGGCAAATGTCAAAACTGACAAATGTCACAATGCTAAATGTCAAAAATGAAAAGTGTCACCATTAAAAATGTCAAAAATATCAAATTTCAAGATGGCCAATGTCAAAGATGTCAAATGACAAATGTCACAATGCTAAATGTCAAAAATGACAAATTTCAAGATGGCAAATGTCTAAGATGTCAAATGACAAATGTCACAATGCTAAATGTCAAAAATGAAAAGTGTCACCATGAAAAATGTCAAAAATGACAAATTTCAAGATGGCAAATGTCAAAGATGTCAAATGACAAATGTCACAATGCTAAATGTCAAAAATGAAAAGTGTCACCATGAAAAATGTCAAAAATGACAAATTTCAAGATGGCAAATGTCAAAGATGTCAAATGACAAATGTCACAATGCTAAATGTCAAAAATGAAAAGTGTCACCATGAAAAATGTCAAAAATAACAAATTTCAAGATGGCAAATGTCAAAGATGTCAAATGACAAATGTCACAATGCTAAATGTCAAAAAAGAAAAGTGTTACCATGAAAAATGTCAAAAATGACAAATTTCAAGATGGCAAATGTCAAAACTGGCAAATGTCACAATGCTAAATGTCAAAAATGAAAAGTGTCACCATGAGAAATGTCAAAAATGACAAATTTCAAGATGGCAAATGTCCAAGATGTCAAATGACAAATGTCACAATGCTAAATGTCAAAAATGAAAAGTGTCACCATGAAAAATGTCAAAAATGACAAATTTCAAGATGGCAAATGTCAAAGATGTCAAATGACAAATGTCACAATGCTAAATGTCAAAAATGAAAAGTGTCAAAAATGACAAATTTTAAGATGGCAAATGTCAAAGATGTCAAATGACAAATGTCACAATGCTAAATGTCAAAAATGAAAAGTGTTACCATAAAAAATGTCAAAAATGACAAATTTTAAGATGGCAAATGTCAAAACTGACAAATGTCACAATGCTAAATGTCAAAAATGAAAAGTGTCACTATAAAAAATGTCAAAAATGACAAATTTCAAGATGGCAAATGTCAAAACTGACAAATGTCACAATGCTAAATGTCAAAAATGAAAAGTGTCACCATGAGAAATGTCAAAAATGACAAATTTCAAGATGGCAAATGTCCAAGATGTCAAATGACAAATGTCACAATGCTAAATGTCAAAAATGAAAAGTGTCACCATGAAAAATGTCAAAAATGACAAATTTCAAGATGGCAAATGTCAAAGATGTCAAATGACAAATGTCACAATGCTAAATGTCAAAAATGAAAAGTGTCAAAAATGACAAATTTTAAGATGGCAAATGTCAAAGATGTCAAATGACAAATGTCACAATGCTAAATGTCAAAAATGAAAAGTGTTACCATAAAAAATGTCAAAAATGACAAATTTTAAGATGGCAAATGTCAAAACTGACAAATGTCACAATGCTAAATGTCAAAAATGAAAAGTGTCACTATAAAAAATGTCAAAAATGACAAATTTCAAGATGGCAAATGTCAAAACTGACAAATGTCACAATGCTAAATGTTAAAAATGATAAGTGTCACCATGAAAAATGTCAAAAATGACAAATTTCAAGATGGCAAATATCAAAGATGTCAAATGACAAATTTCACAATGCTTAATGTCAAAAATGACAAATTTCAAGATGGCAAATGTCAAAGATGTCAAATGACAAATGTCACAATGCTAAATGTCAAAAATAAAAAGTGTCACCATAAAAAATGTCAAAAATGACAAATTTCAAGATGGCAAATGTCAAAGATGTCAAATGACAAATGTCACAATGCTAAATGTCAAAAATAAAAGTGTCAAAAATGACAAATTTCAAGATGGATAATATCAAAGATGTCAAATGACAAATGTCACAATGCTAAATGTCAAAAATGAAAAGTGTCACCATGAAAATTGTCAAAAATGACAAATTTCAAGATGGCAAATGTCAAAGATGTCAAATGACAAATGTCACAATGCTAAATGTCAAAAATAAAAAGTGTCACCATGAAAAATGTCAAAAATAACAAATTTCAAGATGGCAAATGTCAAAGATGTCAAATGACAAATGTCACAATGCTAAATGTCAAACATGAAAAGTGTCACCATGAAAAATGTCAAAAATGACAAATTTCCAGATGGCAAATGTCAAAACTGACAAATGTCACAATGCTAAATGTCAAAAATGAAAAGTGTCACCATTAAAAATGTCAAAAATATCAAATTTCAAGATGGCCAATGTCAAAGATGTCAAATGACAAATGTCACAATGCTAAATGTCAAAAATGACAAATTTCAAGATGACAAATGTCTAAGATGTCAAATGACAAATGTCACAATGCTAAATGTCAAAAATGAAAAGTGTCACCATGAAAAATGTCAAAAATGACAAATTTCAAGATGGCAAATGTCAAAGATGTCAAATGACAAATGTCACAATGCTAAATGTCAAAAATGAAAAGTGTCACCATGAAAAATGTCAAAAATGACAAATTTCAAGATGGCAAATGTCAAAGATGTCAAATGACAAATGTCACAATGCTAAATGTCAAAAATGAAAAGTGTCACCATGAAAAATGTCAAAAATAACAAATTTCAAGATGGCAAATGTCAAAGATGTCAAATGACAAATGTCACAATGCTAAATGTCAAAAATGAAAAGTGTTACCATGAAAAATGTCAAAAATGACAAATTTCAAGATGGCAAATGTCAAAACTGACAAATGTCACAATGCTAAATGTTAAAAATGAAAAGTGTCACCATGAAAAATGTCAAAAATAACAAATTTTAAGATGGAAAATGTCAAAGATGTCAAATGACAAATGTCACAATGCTAAATGTCAAA
Organism: Altica lythri; assembly: GCA_964028335.1. Classification (NCBI taxonomy): domain Eukaryota; kingdom Metazoa; phylum Arthropoda; class Insecta; order Coleoptera; family Chrysomelidae; genus Altica; species Altica lythri. The sequence goes on along the minus strand of OZ034800.1, from coordinate 13,585,660 downwards.
AATGAAAAGTGTCACTATGACAAATGTCAAAAATGACAAATTTCAAGATGGCAAATGTCAAAACTGACAAATGTCACAATGCTAAATGTCAAAAATGAAAAGTGTCACCATGAAAAATGTCAAAAATAACAAATTTCAAGATGGCAAATGTCAAAGATGTCAAATGACAAATGTCACAATGCTAAATGTCAAAAATGACAAATTTCAAAATGGCAAATGTCAAAGATGTCAAATGACAAATGTCACAATGCTAAATGTCAAAAATGAAAAGTGTCACCATGAAAAATGTCAAAAATGACAAATTTCAAGATGGCAAATGTCAAAGATGTCAAATGACAAATGTCACAATGCTAAATGTCAAAAATGAAAAGTGTCACCATGAAAAATGTCAAAAATAACAAATTTCAAGATGGCAAATGTCAAAGATGTCAAATGACAAATGTCACAATGCTAAATGTCAAAAATGAAAAATGTCACCATGAAAAATGTCAAAAGTGACAAATTTCAAGATGGCAAATATCAAAGATGTCAAATGACAAATTTTACAATGCTAAATGTCAAAAATGACAAATTTCAAGATGGCAAATGTCAAAGATGTCAAATGACAAATATCACAATGCTAAATGTCAAAAATGAAAAGTGTCACCATGAAAAATGTCAAAAATGACAAGTTTCAAGATGGCAAATGTCAAAGATGTCAAATAACAAATGTCACAATGCTAAATGTCAAAAATGAAAAGTGTCAAAAATGACAAATTTCAAGATGGCAAATGTCTAAGATGTCAAATGACAAATGTCACAATGTTAAATGTCAAAAATAAAAAGTGTCACCATGAAAAATGTCAAAAATGACAAATTTCAAGATGGCAAATGTCAAAGATGTCAAATGACAAATGTCACAATGCTAAATGTCAAAAATGAAAAGTGTCACCATGAAAAATGTCAAAAATGACAAATTTCAAGATGGCAAATGTCAAAGATGTCAAATAAAAAATGTCACAATGCTAAATGTTAAAAATGAAAAGTGTCAAAAATGACAAATTTCAAAATGGCAAATGTCTAAGATGTCAAATGACAAATGTCACAATGCTAAATGTCAAAAATGAAAAGTGTCACCGTGAAAAATGTCAAAAATAACAAATTTCAAGATGGCAAATGTCAAAGATGTCAAATGACAAATGTCACAATGCTAAATGTCAAAAATGAAAAGTGTCACCATGAAAAATGTCAAAAATAACAAATTTCAAGATGGCAAATATCAAAGATGTCAAATGACAAATGTCACAATGCTAAATGTCAAAAATGAAAAGTGTCACCATGAAAAATGTCAAAAATGACAAATTTCAAGATGGCAAATGTCAAAGATGTCAAATGACAAATGTCACAATGCTAAATGTCAAAAATAAAAAGTGTCTCCATGAAAAATGTCAAAAATAACAAATTTCAAGATAGCAAATGTCAAAGATGTCAAATGACAAATGTCACAATGCTAAATGTCAAAAATGAAAAGTGTCACCATGAAAAATGTCAAAAATGACAAATTTCAAGATGGCAAATGTCAAAACTGACAAATGTCACAATGCTAAATGTCAAAAATGAAAAGTGTCACTATAAAAAATGTCAAAAATAACAAATTTCAAGATGGCAAATGTCAAAGATGTCAAATGACAAATGTCACAATGCTAAATGTGAAAAATGACAAATTTCAAGATGGCAAATGTCTATGATGTCAAATGACAAATGTCACAATGCTAAATGTCAAAAATGAAAAGTGTCACCATGAAAAATGTCAAAAATGACAAATTTCAAGATGGCAAATGTCAAAGATGTCAAATGACAAATGTCACAATGCTAGATGTCAAAAATGAAAAGTGTCACCATGAAAAATGTCAAAAATGACAAATTTCAAGATGGCAAATGTCAAAACTGGCAAATGTCACAATGCTAAATGTCAAAAATGAAAAGTGTTACCATGAAAAATGTTAAAAATGACAAATTTCAAGATGGCAAATGTCCAAGATGTCAAATGACAAATGTCACAATGCTAAATGTCAAAAATGAAAAGTGTCACCATGAAAAATGTCAAAAATGACAAATTTCAAGATGGCAAATGTCAAAGATGTCAAATGACAAATGTCACAATGCTAAATGTCAAAAATGAAAAGTGTCAAAAATGACAAATTTCAAGATGGCAAATGTCAAAGATGTCAAATGACAAATGTCACAATGCTAAATGTCAAAAATGAGAAGTTTCACCATAAAAAATGTCAAAAATGACAAATTTTAAGATGGCAAATGTCAAAACTGACAAATGTCACAATGCTAAATGTCAAAAATGAAAAGTGTCACCATGAAAAATGTCAAAAATAACAAATTTCAAGATGGCAAATGTCAAAGATGTCAAATGACAAATGTCACAATGCTAAATGTCAAAAATGACATATTTGAAGATGGCAAACGTCAAAGATGTCAAATGACAAATGTCACAATGCTAAATGTCAAAAATAAAAAGTGTCACCATAAAAAATGTCAAAAATGACAAATTTTAAGATGGCAAATGTCAAAGATGTCAAATGACAAATGTCACAATGCTAAATGTCAAAAATGAAAAGTGTCACTATGAAAAATGTCAAAAATGACAAATTTCAAGATGGCAAATGTCAAAACTGACAAATGTCACAATGCTAAATGTTAAAAATGATAAGTGTCACCATAAAAAATGTCAAAAATGACAAATTTCAAGATGGCAAATGTCCAAGATGTCAAATGACAAATGTCACAATGCTAAATGTCAAAAATGAAAAGTGTCACCATGAAAAATGTCAAAAATGACAAATTTTAAGATGGCAAATGTCAAAGATGTCAAATGACAAATGTCACAATGCTAAATGTCAAAAATGAAAAGTGTCAAAAATGACAAATTTTAAGATAGCAAATGTCTAAGATGTCAAATGACAAATGTCACAATGCTAAATGTCAAATATGACAAATTTCAAGATGGCAAATGTCAAAGATGTCAAATGACAAATGTCACAATGCTAAATGTCAAAAATGAAAAGTGTCACCATGAAAAATGTCAAAAATGACAAATTTCAAGATGGCAAATATCAAACATGTCAAATGACAAATTTCAAAATGCTTAATGTCAAAAATGACAAATTTCAAGATGGCAAATGTCAAAGATGTCAAATGACAAATGTCACAATGCTAAATGTCAAAAATAAAAAGTGTCACCATAAAAAATGTCAAAAATGACAAATTTCAAGATGGCAAATGTCAAAGATGTCAAATGACAAATGTCACAATGCTAAATGTCAAAAATGAAAAGTGTCAAAAATGACAAATTTTAAGATGGCAAATATCAAAGATGTCAAATGACAAATGTCACAATGCTAAATGTCAAAAATGAAAAGTGTCACCATGAAAAATGACAAATTTCAAGATGGCAAATGTCAAAGATGTCAAATGACAAATGTCACAATGCTAAATGTCAAAAATGAAAAGTGTCACCATGAAAAATGTCAAAAATGACAAATTTCAAGATGGCAAATGTCAAAACTGACAAATGTCACAATGCTAAATGTCAAAAATGAAAAGTGTCACCATAAAAAATGTCAAAAATAACAAATTTCAAGATGGCCAATGTCAAAGATGTCAAATGACAAATGTCACAATGCTAAATGTCAAAAATGACAAATTTCAAGATGGCAAATGTCTAAGATGTCAAATGACAAATGTCACAATGCTAAATGTCAAAAATGAAAAGTGTCACCATGAAAAATGTCAAAAATGACAAATTTCAAGATGGCAAATGTCAAAGATGTCAAATGACAAATGTCACAATGCTAAATGTCAAAAATGAAAAGTGTCACCATGAAAAATGTCAAAAATGACAAATTTCAAGATGGCAAATGTCAAAGATGTCAAATAACATATGTCACAATGCTAAATGTCAAAAATGAAAAGTGTCACCATGAAAAATGTCAAAAATAACAAATTTCAAGATGGCAAATGTCAAAGATGTCAAATGACAAATGTCACAATGCTAAATGTCAAAAATGAAAAGTGTCAAAAATGACAAATTTTAAGATGGCAAATATCAAAGATGTCAAATGACAAATGTCACAATGCTAAATGTCAAAAATGAAAAGTGTCACCATGAAAAATGTCAAAAATGACAAATTTCAAGATGGCAAATGTCAAAGATGTCAAATGACAAATGTCACAATGCTAGATGTCAAAAATGAAAAGTGTCACCATGAAAAATGTCAAAAATGACAAATTTCAAGATGGCAAATGTCAAAACTGGCAAATGTCACAATGCTAAATGTCAAAAATGAAAAGTGTTACCATGAAAAATGTTAAAAATGACAAATTTCAAGATGGCAAATGTCCAAGATGTCAAATGACAAATGTCACAATGCTAAATGTCAAAAATGAAAAGTGTCACCATGAAAAATGTCAAAAATGACAAATTTCAAGATGGCAAATGTCAAAGATGTCAAATGACAAATGTCACAATGCTAAATGTCAAAAATGAAAAGTGTCAAAAATGACAAATTTCAAGATGGCAAATGTCAAAGATGTCAAATGACAAATGTCACAATGCTAAATGTCAAAAATGAGAAGTTTCACCATAAAAAATGTCAAAAATGACAAATTTTAAGATGGCAAATGTCAAAACTGACAAATGTCACAATGCTAAATGTCAAAAATGAAAAGTGTCACCATGAAAAATGTCAAAAATAACAAATTTCAAGATGGCAAATGTCAAAGATGTCAAATGACAAATGTCACAATGCTAAATGTCAAAAATGACAAATTTGAAGATGGCAAACGTCAAAGATGTCAAATGACAAATGTCACAATGCTAAATGTCAAAAATAAAAAGTGTCACCATAAAAAATGTCAAAAATGACAAATTTTAAGATGGCAAATGTCAAAGATGTCAAATGACAAATGTCACAATGCTAAATGTCAAAAATGAAAAGTGTCACTATGAAAAATGTCAAAAATGACAAATTTCAAGATGGCAAATGTCAAAACTGACAAATGTCACAATGCTAAATGTTAAAAATGATAAGTGTCACCATGAAAAATGTCAAAAATGACAAATTTCAAGATGGCAAATGTCCAAGATGTCAAATGACAAATGTCACAATGCTAAATGTCAAAAATGAAAAGTGTCACCATGAAAAATGTCAAAAATGACAAATTTTAAGATGGCAAATGTCAAAGATGTCAAATGACAAATGTCACAATGCTAAATGTCAAAAATGAAAAGTGTCAAAAATGACAAATTTTAAGATAGCAAATGTCTAAGATGTCAAATGACAAATGTCACAATGCTAAATGTCAAATATGACAAATTTCAAGATGGCAAATGTCAAAGATGTCAAATGACAAATGTTACAATGCTAAATGTCAAAAATGAAAAGTGTCACCATGAAAAATGTCAAAAATGACAAATTTCAAGATGGCAAATATCAAACATGTCAAATGACAAATTTCAAAATGCTTAATGTCAAAAATGACAAATTTCAAGATGGCAAATGTCAAAGATGTCAAATGACAAATGTCACAATGCTAAATGTCAAAAATAAAAAGTGTCACCATAAAAAATGTCAAAAATGACAAATTTCAAGATGGCAAATGTCAAAGATGTCAAATGACAAATGTCACAATGCTAAATGTCAAAAATGAAAAGTGTCAAAAATGACAAATTTTAAGATGGCAAATATCAAAGATGTCAAATGACAAATGTCACAATGCTAAATGTCAAAAATGAAAAGTGTCACCATGAAAAATGTCAAAAATGACAAATTTCAAGATGGCAAATGTCAAAGATGTCAAATGACAAATGTCACAATGCTAAATGTCAAAAATGAAAAGTGTCACCATGAAAAATGTCAAAAATAACAAATTTCAAGATGGCAAATGTCAAAGATGTCAAATGACAAATGTCACAATGCTAAATGTCAAAAATGACAAATTTCAAGATGGCAAATGTCTAAGATGTCAAATGACAAATGTCACAATGCTAAATGTCAAAAATGAAAAGTGTCACCATGAAAAATGTCAAAAATGACAAATTTCAAGATGGCAAATGTCAAAGATGTCAAATGACAAATGTCACAATGCTAAATGTCAAAAATGAAAAGTGTCACCATGAAAAATGTCAAAAATGACAAATTTCAAGATGGCAAATGTCAAAGATGTCAAATGACATATGTCACAATGCTAAATGTCAAAAATGAAAAGTGTCACCATGAAAAATGTCAAAAATAACAAATTTCAAGATGGCAAATGTCAAAGATGTCAAATGACAAATGTCACAATGCTAAATGTCAAAAATGAAAAGTGTCAAAAATGACAAATTTTAAGATGGCAAATATCAAAGATGTCAAATGACAAATGTCACAATGCTAAATGTCAAAAATGAAAAGTGTCACCATGAAAAATGTCAAAAATGACAAATTTCAAGATGGCAAATGTCAAAGATGTCAAATGACAAATGTCACAATGCTAAATGTCAAAAATAAAAAGTGTCACCATGAAAAATGTCAAAAATGACAAATTTCAAGATGGCAAATGTCAAAGATGTCAAATGACATATGTCACAATGCTAAATGTCAAAAATGAAAAGTGTCACCATGAAAAATGTCAAAAATAACAAATTTCAAGATGGCAAATGTCAAAGATGGCAAATGACAAATGTCACAATGCTAAATGTCAAAAATGAAAAGTGTCACCATGAAAAATGTCAAAAATGACAAATTTCAAGATGACAAATGTCAAAACTGACAAATGTCACAATGCTAAATGTCAAAAATGAAAAGTGTCACCATGAAAAATGTCAAAAATAACAAATTTCAAGATGGCAAATGTCAAAGATGTCAAATGACAAATGTCACAATGCTAAATGTCAAAAATGAAAAGTGTCACCATGACAAATGTCAAAAATGACAAATTTCAAGATGGCAAATGTCAAAACTGACAAATGTCACAATGCTAAATGTCAAAAATGAAAAGTGTCACCATGAAAAATGTCAAAAATAACAAATTTCAAGATGGCAAATGTCAAAGATGTCAAATGACAAATGTCACAATGCTAAATGTCAAAAATGACAAATTTCAAGATGGCAAATGTCAAAGATGTCAAATGACAAATGTCACAATGCTAAATGTCAAAAATGACAAATTTCAAGATGGCAAATGTCAAAGATGTCAAATGACAAATGTCACAATGCTAAATGTCAAAAATGAAAAGTGTCACTATGAAAAATGTCAAAAATGACAAATTTCAAGATGGCAAATGACAAAGATGTCAAATGACAAATGTCACAATGCTAAATGTCAAAAATGAAAAGTGTCACCATGAAAAATGTCAAAAATGACAAATTTCAAGATGGCAAATGTCAAAGATGTCAAATGACAAATGTCACAATGCTAAATGTCAAAAATGAAAAGTGTCACCATGAAAAATGTCAAAAATGACAAATTTCAAAATGGCAAATGTCAAAGATGTCAAATGACATATGTCACAATGCTAAATGTCAAAAATGAAAAGTGTCACCATGAAAAATGTCAAAAATAACAAATTTCAAGATGGCAAATGTCAAAGATTTCAAATGACAAATGTCACAATGCTAAATGTCAAAAATGAAAAGTGTCACCATGAAAAATGTCAAAAATGACAAATTTCAAGATGACAAATGTCAAAACTGACAAATGTCACAATGCTAAATGTCAAAAATGAAAAGTGTCACCATGAAAAATGTCAAAAATAACAAATTTCAAGATGGCAAATGTCAAAGATGTCAAATGACAAATGTCACAATGCTAAATGTCAAAAATGAAAAGTGTCACCATGACAAATGTCAAAAATGACAAATTTCAAGATGGCAAATGTCAAAACTGACAAATGTCACAATGCTAAATGTCAAAAATGAAAAGTGTCACCATGAAAAATGTCAAAAATAACAAATTTCAAGATGGCAAATGTCAAAGATGTCAAATGACAAATGTCACAATGCTAAATGTCAAAAATGACAAATTTCAAGATGGCAAATGTCAAAGATGTCAAATGACAAATGTCACAATGCTAAATGTCAAAAATGAAAAGTGTCACTATGAAAAATGTCAAAAATGACAAATTTCAAGATGGCAAATGACAAAGATGTCAAATGACAAATGTCACAATGCTAAATGTCAAAAATGAAAAGTTTCACCATGAAAAATGTCAAAAATAACAAATTTCAAGATGACAAATGTCAAAGATGTCAAATGACAAATGTCACAATGCTAAATGTCAAAAAAGAAAAATGTCACCATGAAAAATGTCAAAAATGACAAATTTCAAGATGGCAAATATCAAAGATGTCAAATGACAAATTTTACAATGCTAAATGTCAAAAATGACAAATTTCAAGATGGGAAATGTCAAAGATGTCAAATGACAAATGTCACAATGCTAAATGTCAAAAATGAAAAGTGTCACCATGAAAAATGTCAAAAATGACAAATTTCAAGATGGCAAATGTCAAAGATGTCAAATGACAAATGTCACAATGCTAAATGTCAAAAATGAAAAGTGTCAAAAATGACAAATTTCAAGATGACAAATGTCAAAGATGTCAAATGACAAATGTCACAATGCTAAATGTCAAAAATGAAAAGTTTCACCATGAAAAATGTCAAAAATAACAAATTTCAAGATGACAAATGTCAAAGATGTCAAATGACAAATGTCACAATGCTAAATGTCAAAAATGAAAAGTGTCACCATGAAAAATGTGAAAAATGACAAATTTCAAGATGGCAAATATCAAAGATGTCAAATGACAAATTTCACAATGCTTAATGTCAAAAATGACAAATTTCAAGATGGCAAATGTCAAAGATGTCAAATGACAAATGTCACAATGCTAAATGTCAAAAATAAAAAGTGTCACCATGAAAAATGTCAAAAATGACAAATTTCAAGATGGCAAATGTCAAAGATGTCAAATGACAAATGTCACAATGCTAAATGTCAAAAATGAAAAGTGTCAAAAATGACAAATTTCAAGATGGATAATATCAAAGATGTCAAATGACAAATGTCACAATGCTAAATGTCAAAAATGAAAAGTGTCACCATGAAAATTGTCAAAAATGACAAATTTCAAGATGGCAAATGTCAAAGATGTCAAATGACAAATGTCACAATGCTAAATGTCAAAAATGAAAAGTGTCACCATGAAAAATGTCAAAAATAACAAATTTCAAGATGGCAAATGTCAACGATGTCAAATGACAAATGTCCCAATGCTAAATGTCAAAAATGAAAAGTGTCACCATGAAAAATGTCAAAAATGACAAATTTCCAGATGGCAAATGTCAAAGATGTCAAATGACAAATGTCACAATGCTAAATCTCAAAAATGACAAATTTCAAGATGGCAAATGTCAAAGATGTCAAATGACAAATGTCACAATGCTAAATGTCAAAAATGAAAAGTGTCACCATGAAAAATGTCAAAAATGACAAATTTCAAGATGGCAAATGTCAAAGATGTCAAATGACAAATGTCACAATGCTAAATGTCAAAAATGAAAAGTGTCACCATGAAAAATGTCAAAAATAACAAATTTCAAGATGGCAAATGTCAAAGATGTCAAATGACAAATGTCACAATGCTAAATGTCAAAAATGAAAAATGTCACCATGAAAAATGTCAAAAATGACAAATTTCAAGATGGCAAATATCAAAGATGTCAAATGACAAATTTTACAATGCTAAATGTCAAAAATGACAAATTTCAAGATGGCAAATGTCTAAGATGTCAAATGACAAATGTCACAATGCTAAATGTCAAAAATAAAAAGTGTCACCATGAAAAATGTCAAAAATGACAAATTTCAAGATGGCAAATGTCAAAGATGTCAAATGACAAATGTCACAATGCTAAATGTCAAAAATGAAAAGTGTCAAAAATGACAAATTTCAAGATGGATAATATCAAAGATGTCAAATGACAAATGTCACAATGCTAAATGTCAAAAATGAAAAGTGTCACCATGAAAATTGTCAAAAATGACAAATTTCAAGATGGCAAATGTCAAAGATGTCAAATGACAAATGTCACAATGCTAAATGTCAAAAATGAAAAGTGTCACCATGAAAAATGTCAAAAATAACAAATTTCAAGATGGCAAATGTCAACGATGTCAAATGACAAATGTCACAATGCTAAATGTCAAAAATGAAAAGTGTCACCATGAAAAATGTCAAAAATAACAAATTTCAAGATGGCAAATGTCAAAGATGTCAAATGACAAATGTCACAATGCTAAATCTCAAAAATGACAAATTTCAAGATGGCAAATGTCAAAGATGTCAAATGACAAATGTCACAATGCTAAATGTCAAAAATGAAAAGTGTCACCATGAAAAATGTCAAAAATGACAAATTTCAAGATGGCAAATGTCAAAGATGTCAAATGACAAATGTCACAATGCTAAATGTCAAAAATGAAAAGTGTCACCATGAAAAATGTCAAAAATAACAAATTTCAAGATGGCAAATGTCAAAGATGTCAAATGACAAATGTCACAATGCTAAATGTCAAAAATGAAAAATGTCACCATGAAAAATGTCAAAAATGACAAATTTCAAGATGGCAAATATCAAAGATGTCAAATGACAAATTTTACAATGCTAAATGTCAAAAATGACAAATTTCAAGATGGCAAATGTCTAAGATGTCAAATGACAAATGTCACAATGCTAAATGTCAAAAATAAAAAGTGTCACCGTGAAAAATGTCAAAAATAACAAATTTCAAGATGGCAAATGTCAAAGATGTCAAATGACAAATGTCACAATGCTAAATGTCAAAAATGACAAATTTCAAGATGGCAAATGTCTAAGATGTAAAATGACAAATGTCACAATGCTAAATGTCAAAAATGAAAAGTGTCACCATGAAAAATGTCAAAAATGACAAATTTCAAGATGGCAAATGTCAAAGATGTCAAATGACAAATGTCACAATGCTAAATGTCAAAAATGAAAAGTGTCACCATGAAAAATGTCAAAAATGACAAATTTCAAGATGGCAAATGTCAAAGATGTCAAATGACAAATGTCACAATGCTAAATGTCAAAAATGAAAAGTGTCACCATGAAAAATGTCAAAAATAACAAATTTCAAGATAACAAATGTCAAAGATGTCAAATGACAAATGTCACAATGCTAAATGTCAAAAATGAAAAGTGTCACCATGAAAAATGTCAAAAATGACAAATTTCAAGATGGCAAATGTCAAAACTGACAAATGTCACAATGCTAAATGTCAAAAATGAAAAGTGTCACCATGAAAAATGTCAAAAATAACAAATTTTAAGATGGCAAATGTCAAAGATGTCAAATGACAAATGTCACAATGCTAAATGTCAAAAATGAAAAGTGTCACCATGACAAATGTCAAAAATGACAAATTTCAAGATGGCAAATGTCAAAACTGACAAATGTCACAATGCTAAATGTCAAAAATGAAAAGTGTCACCATGAAAAATGTCAAAAATAACAAATTTCAAGATGGCAAATGTCAAAGATGTCAAATGACAAATGTCACAATGCTAAATCTCAAAAATGACAAATTTCAAGATGGCAAATGTCAAAGATGTCAAATGACAAATGTCACAATGCTAAATGTCAAAAATGAAAAGTGTCACCATGAAAAATGTCAAATATGACAAATTTCAAGATGGCAAATGTCAAAGATGTTAAATGACAAATGTCACAATGCTAAATGTCAAAATTGAAAAGTGTCACCATGAAAAATATCAAAAATAACAAATTTCAAGATGGCAAATGTCAAAGACGTCAAATGACAAATGTCACAATGCTAAATGTCAAAAATGAAAAATGTCACCATGAAAAATGTCAAAAATGACAAATTTCAAGATGGCAAATATCAAAGATGTCAAATGACAAATTTTACAATGCTAAATGTCAAAAATGACAAATTTCAAGATGGCAAATGTCTAAGATGTCAAATGACAAATGTCACAATGCTAAATGTCAAAAATAAAAAGTGTCACCGTGAAAAATGTCAAAAATAACAAATTTCAAGATGGCAAATGTCAAAGATGTCAAATGACAAATGTCACAATGCTAAATGTCAAAAATGAAAAGTGTCACCATGAAAAATGTCAAAAATAACAAATTTCAAGATGGCAAATATCAAAGATGTCAAATGACAAATGTCACAATGCTAAATGTCAAAAATGAAAAGTGTCACCATGAAAAATGTCAAAAATGACAAATTTCAAGATGGCAAATGTCAAAGATGTCAAATGACAAATGTCACAATGCTAAATGTCAAAAATGAAAAGTGTCACCATGAAAAATGTCAAAAATAACAAATTTCAAGATGGCAAATATCAAAGATGTCAAATGACAAATGTCACAATGCTAAATGTCAAAAATGAAAAGTGTCACCATGAAAAATGTCAAAAATGACAAATTTCAAGATGGCAAATGTCAAAACTGACAAATGTCACAATGCTAAATGTCAAAAATGAAAAGTGTCACTATAAAAAATGTCAAAAATAACAAATTTCAAGATGGCAAATGTCAAAGATGTCAAATGACAAATGTCACAATGCTAAATGTCAAAAATGACAAATTTCAAGATGGCAAATGTCTAAGATGTCAAATGACAAATGTCACAATGCTAAATGTCAAAAATGAAAAGTGTCACCATGAAAAATGTCAAAAATGACAAATTTCAAGATGGCAAATGTCAAAGATGTCAAATGACAAATGTCACAATGCTAAATGTCAAAAATGAAAAGTGTCACCATGAAAAATGTCAAAAATGACAAATTTCAAGATGGCAAATGTCAAAACTAGCAAATGTCACAATGCTAAATGTCAACAATGAAAAGTGTCAAAAATGACAAATTTCAAGATGGCAAATGTCTAAGATGTCAAATGACAAATGTCACAATGCTAAATGTCAAAAATGAAAAGTGTCACCGTGAAAAATGTCAACAATGACAAATTTCAAGATGGCAAATGTCAAAGATGTTAAATGACAAAAATGAAAAGTGTCACCATAAAAAATGTCAAAAATGACAAATTTTAAGATGGCAAATGTCAAAGATGTCAAATGACAAATGTCACAATGCTAAATGTCAAAAATGAAAAGTGTCAAAAATGACAAATTTCAAGATGGCAAATGTCTAAGATGTCAAATGACAAATGTCACAATGCTAAATGTCAAAAATGAAAAGTGTCACCGTGAAAAATGTCAAAAATGACAAATTTCAAGATGGCAAATGTCAAAGATGTCAAATGACAAATGTCACAATGCTAAATGTCAAAAATGAAAAGTGTCACCATGAAAAATGTCAATAATGACAAATTTCAAGATGGCAAATGTCAAAGATGTCAAATGACAAATGTCACAATGCTAAATGTCAAAAATGAAAAGTGTCCCCATGAAAAATGTTAATAATAACAAATTTTAAGATGGCAAATGTCAAAGATGTCAAATGACAAATGTCACAATGCTAAATGTCAAAAATAAAAAGTGTCACCATGAAAAATGTCAAAAATGACAAATATCAAGATGGCAAATGTGAAAGATGTCAAATGACAAATGTCACAATGCTAAATCTCAAAAATGAAAAGTGTCAAAAATGACAAATTTCAAGATGGCAAATGTCTAAGATGTCAAATGACAAATGTCACAATGCTAAATGTCAAAAATGAAAAGTCTCACCATGAAAAATGTCAAAAATGACAAATTTCAAGATGGCAAATGTCAAAGATGTCAAATGACAAATGTCACAATGCTAAATGTCAAAAATGAAAAGTGTTACCATGAAAAATGTCAAAAATGACAAATTTCAAGATGGCAAATGTTAAAACTGGCAAATGTCACAATGCTAAATGTCAAAAATGAAAAGTGTCACCATAAAAAATGTTAAAAATGACAAATTTCAAGATGGCAAATGTCCAAGATGTCAAATGACAAATGTCACAATGCTAAATGTCAAAAATGAAAAGTGTCACCATGAAAAATGTCAAAAATGACAAATTTCAAGATGGCAAATGTCAAAGATGTCAAATGACAAATGTCACAATGCTAAATGTCAAAAATGAAAAGTGTCAAAAATGACAAATTTCAAGATGGCAAATGTCAAAGATGTCAAATGACAAATGTCACAATGCTAAATGTCAAAAATAAGAAGTTTCACCATAAAAAATGTCAAAAATGACAAATTTTAAGATGGCAAATGTCAAAACTGACAAATGTCACAATGCTAAATGTCAAAAATGAAAAGTGTCACCATGAAAAATGTCAAAAATAACAAATTTCAAGATGGCAAATGTCAAAGATGTCAAATGACAAATGTCACAATGCTAAATGTCAAAAATTACAAATTTGAAGATGGCAAACGTCAAAGATGTCAAATGACAAATGTCACAATGCTAAATGTCAAAAATAAAAAGTGTCACCATAAAAAATGTCAAAAATGACAAATTTTAAGATGGCAAATGTCAAAGATGTCAAATGACAAATGTCACAATGCTAAATGTCAAAAATGAAAAGTGTCACTATGAAAAATGTCAAAAATGACAAATTTCAAGATGGCAAATGTCAAAACTGACAAATGTCACAATGCTAAATGTTAAAAATGATAAGTGTCACCATGAAAAATGTCAAAAATGACAAATTTCAAGATGGCAAATGTCCAAGATGTCAAATGACAAATGTCACAATGCTAAATGTCAAAAATGAAAAGTGTCACCATGAAAAATGTCAAAAATGACAAATTTCAAGATGGCAAATGTCAAAGATGTCAAAGATGTCAAATGACAAATGTCACAATGCTAAATGTCAAAAATGAAAAGTGTCAAAAATGACAAATTTTAAGATGGCGAATGTCTAAGATGTCAAATGACAAATGTCACAATGCTAAATGTCAAAAATGACAAATTTCAAGATGGCAAATGTCAAAGATGTCAAATGACAAATGTCACAATGCTAAATGTCAAAAATGAAAAGTGTCACCATGAAAAATGTCAAAAATGACAAATTTCAAGATGGCAAATATCAAAGATGTCAAATGACAAATTTCAAAATGCTTAATGTCAAAAATGACAAATTTCAAGATGGCAAATGTCAAAGATGTCAAATGACAAATGTCACAATGCTAAATGTCAAAAATAAAAAGTGTCACCATAAAAAATGTCAAAAATGACAAATTTCAAGATGGCAAATGTCAAAGATGTCAAATGACAAATGTCACAATGCTAAATGTCAAAAATGAAAAGTGTCAAAAATGACAAATTTTAAGATGGCAAATATCAAAGATGTCAAATGACAAATGTCACAATGCTAAATGTCAAAAATGAAAAGTGTCACCATGAAAAATGTCAAAAATGACAAATTTCAAGATGGCAAATGTCAAAGATGTCAAATGACAAATGTCACAATGCTAAATGTCAAAAATGAAAAGTGTCACCATGAGAAATGTCAAAAATAACAAATTTCAAGATGGCAAATGTCAAAGATGTCAAATGACAAATGTCACAATGCTAAATGTCAAAAATGAAAAGTGTCACCATGAAAAATGTCAAAAATGACAAATTTCAAAATGGCAAATGTCAAAACTGACAAATGTCACAATGCTAAATGTCAAAAATAAAAAGTGTCACCATAAAAAATGTCAAAAATAACAAATTTCAAGATGGCCAATGTCAAAGATGTCAAATGACAAAGGTCACAATGCTAAATGTCAAAAATGACAAATTTCAAGATGGCAAATGTCTAAGATGTCAAATGACAAATGTCACAATGCTAAATGTCAAAAATAAAAAGTGTCACCATGAAAAATGTCAAAAATGACAAATTTCAAGATGGCAAATGTCAAAGATGTCAAATGACAAATGTCACAATGCTAAATGTCAAAAATGAAAAGTGTCACCATGAAAAATGTCAAAAATGACAAATTTCGAGATGGCAAATGTCAAAGATGTCAAATGACATATGTCACAATGCTAAATGTCAAAAATGAAAAGTGTCACCATGAAAAATGTCAAAAATAACAAATTTCAAGATGGCAAATGTCAAAGATGTCAAATGACAAATGTCACAATGCTAAATGTCAAAAATGAAAAGTGTCACCATGAAAAATGTCAAAAATGACAAATTTCAAGATGACAAATGTCAAAACTGACAAATGTCACAATGCTAAATGTCAAAAATGAAAAGTGTCACCATGAAAAATGTCAAAAATAACAAATTTCAAGATGGCAAATGTCAAAGATGTCAAATGACAAATGTCACAATGCTAAATGTCAAAAATGAAAAGTGTCACCATGAAAAATGTCAAAAATGACAAATTTCAAGATGGAAAATGTCAAAGATGTCAAATGACAAATGTCACAATGCTAAATGTCAAAAATGAAAAGTGTTACCATGAAAAATGTCAAAAATGACAAATTTCAAGATGGCAAATGTCAAAACTGGCAAATGTCACAATGCTAAATGTCAAAAATGAAAAGTGTCACCATAAAAAATGTTAAAAATGACAAATTTCAAGATGGCAAATGTCCAAGATGTCAAATGACAAATGTCACAATGCTAAATGTCAAAAATGAAAAGTGTCACCATGAAAAATGTCAAAAATGACAAATTTCAAGATGGCAAATGTCAAAGATGTCAAATGACAAATGTCACAATGCTAAATGTCAAAAATGAAAAGTGTCAAAAATGACAAATTTCAAGATGGCAATTGTCAAAGATGTCAAATGACAAATGTCACAATGCTAAATGTCAAAAATGAAAAGTGTCACTATGAAAAATGTCAAAAATGACAAATTTCAAGATGGCAAATGTCAAAACTGACAAATGTCACAATGCTAAATGTTAAAAATGATAAGTGTCACCATGAAAAATGTCAAAAATGACAAATTTCAAGATGGCAAATGTCCAAGATGTCAAATGACAAATGTCACAATGCTAAATGTCAAAAATGAAAAGTGTCACCATGAAAAATGTCAAAAATGACAAATTTCAAGATGGCAAATGTCAAAGATGTCAAAGATGTCAAATGACAAATGTCACAATGCTAAATGTCAAAAATGAAAAGTGTCAAAAATGACAAATTTTAAGATGGCAAATGTCTAAGATGTCAAATGACAAATGTCACAATGCTAAATGTCAAAAATGACAAATTTCAAGATGGCAAATGTCAAAGATGTCAAATGACAAATGTCACAATGCTAAATGTCAAAAATGAAAAGTGTCACCATAAAAAATGTCAAAAATGACAAATTTCAAGATGGCAAATATCAAAGATGTCAAATGACAAATTTCAAAATGCTTAATGTCAAAAATGACAAATTTCAAGATGGCAAATGTCAAAGATGTCAAATGACAAATGTCACAATGCTAAATGTCAAAAATAAAAAGTGTCACCATGAAAAATGTCAAAAATGACAAATTTCAAGATGGCAAATGTCAAAGATGTCAAATGACAAATGTCACAATGCTAAATGTCAAAAATGAAAAGTGTCAAAAATGACAAATTTTAAGATGGCAAATATCAAAGATGTCAAATGACAAATGTCACAATGCTAAATGTCAAAAATGAAAAGTGTCACCATGAAAAATGTCAAAAATGACAAATTTCAAGATGGCAAATGTCAAAGATGTCAAATGACAAATGTCACAATGCTAAATGTCAAAAATGAAAAGTGTCACCATGAGAAATGTCAAAAATAACAAATTTCAAGATGGCAAATGTCAAAGATGTCAAATGACAAATGTCACAATGCTAAATGTCAAAAATGAAAAGTGTCACCATGAAAAATGTCAAAAATGACAAATTTCAAAATGGCAAATGTCAAAACTGACAAATGTCACAATGCTAAATGTCAAAAATAAAAAGTGTCACCATAAAAAATGTCAAAAATAACAAATTTCAAGATGGCCAATGTCAAAGATGTCAAATGACAAATGTCACAATGCTAAATGTCAAAAATGACAAATTTCAAGATGGCAAATGTCTAAGATGTCAAATGACAAATGTCACAATGCTAAATGTCAAAAATAAAAAGTGTCACCATGAAAAATGTCAAAAATAACAAATTTCAAGATGGCAAATGTCAAAGATGTCAAATGACAAATGTCACAATGCTAAATGTCAAAAATGAAAAGTGTCACCATGAAAAATGTCAAAAATGACAAATTTCAAGATGACAAATGTCAAAACTGACAAATGTCACAATGCTAAATGTCAAAAATGAAAAGTGTCACCATGAAAAATGTCAAAAATAACAAATTTCAAGATGGCAAATGTCAAAGATGTCAAATGACAAATGTCACAATGCTAAATGTCAAAAATGAAAAGTGTCACCATGAAAAATGTCAAAAATGACAAATTTCAAGATGGCAAATGTCAAAGATGTCAAATGACAAATGTCACAATGCTAAATGTCAAAAATGAAAAGTGTCACCATGAAAAATGTCAAAAATGACAAATTTCAAGATGGCAAATGTCAAAGATGTTAAATGACATATGTCACAATGCTAAATGTCAAAAATGAAAAGTGTCACCATGAAAAATGTCAAAAATAACAAATTTCAAAATGGCAAATGTCAAAGATGTCAAATGACAAATGTCACAATGCTAAATGTCAAAAATGAAAAGTGTCACCATGAAAAATGTCAAAAATGACAAATTTCAAGATGACAAATGTCAAAACTGACAAATGTCACAATGCTAAATGTCAAAAATGAAAAGTGTCACCATGAAAAATGTCAAAAATAACAAATTTCAAGATGGCAAATGTCAAAGATGTCAAATGACAAATGTCACAATGCTAAATGTCAAAAATGAAAAGTGTCACCATGAAAAATGTCAAAAATGACAACTTTCAAGATGGCAAATGTCAAAGATGTCAAATGACAAATGTCACAATGCTAAATGTCAAAAATGAAAAGTGTTACCATGAAAAATGTCAAAAATGACAAATTTCAAGATGGCAAATGTCAAAACTGGCAAATGTCACAATGCTAAATGTCAAAAATGAAAAGTGTCACCATAAAAAATGTTAAAAATGACAAATTTCAAGATGGCAAATGTCCAAGATGTCAAATGACAAATGTCACAATGCTAAATGTCAAAAATGAAAAGTGTCACCATGAAAAATGTCAAAAATGACAAATTTCAAGATGGCAAATGTCAAAGATGTCAAATGACAAATGTCACAATGCTAAATGTCAAAAATGAAAAGTGTCAAAAATGACAAATTTCAAGATGGCAAATGTCAAAGATGTCAAATGACAAATGTCACAATGCTAAATGTCCAAAATGAGAAGTTTCACCATAAAAAATGTCAAAAATGACAAATTTTAAGATGGCAAATGTCAAAACTGACAAATGTCACAATGCTAAATGTCAAAAATGAAAAGTGTCACCATGAAAAATGTCAAAAATAACAAATTTCAAGATGGCAAATGTCAAAGATGTCAAATGACAAATGTCACAATGCTAAATGTCAAAAATGACAAATTTGAAGATGGCAAACGTCAAAGATGTCAAATGACAAATGTCACAATGCTAAATGTCAAAAATAAAAAGTGTCACCATAAAAAATGTCAAAAATGACAAATTTTAAGATGGCAAATGTCAAAGATGTCAAATGACAAATGTCACAATGCTAAATGCAAAAATGAAAAGTGTCACTATGAAAAATGTCAAAAATGACAAATTTCAAGATGGCAAATGTCAAAACTGACAAATGTCACAATGCTAAATGTTAAAAATGATAAGTGTCACCATGAAAAATGTCAAAAATGACAAATTTCAAGATGGCAAATGTCCAAGATGTCAAATGACAAATGTCACAATGCTAAATGTCAAAAATGAAAAGTGTCACCATGAAAAATGTCAAAAATGACAAATTTCAAGATGGCAAATGTCAAAGATGTCAAAGATGTCAAATGACAAATGTCACAATGCTAAATGTCAAAAATGAAAAGTGTCAAAAATGACAAATTTTAAGATGGCAAATGTCTAAGATGTCAAATGACAAATGTCACAATGCTAAATGTCAAAAATGACAAATTTCAAGATGGCAAATGTCAAAGATGTCAAATGACAAATGTCACAATGCTAAATGTCAAAAATGAAAAGTGTCACCATGAAAAATGTCAAAAATGACAAATTTCAAGATGGCAAATATCAAAGATGTCAAATGACAAATTTCAAAATGCTTAATGTCAAAAATGACAAATTTCAAGATGGCAAATGTCAAAGATGTCAAATGACAAATGTCACAATGCTAAATGTCAAAAATAAAAAGTGTCACCATGAAAAATGTCAAAAATGACAAATTTCAAGATGGCAAATGTCAAAGATGTCAAATGACAAATGTCACAATGCTAAATGTCAAAAATGAAAAGTGTCAAAAATGACAAATTTTAAGATGGCAAATATCAAAGATGTCAAATGACAAATGTCACAATGCTAAATGTCAAAAATGAAAAGTGTCACCATGAAAAATGTCAAAAATGACAAATTTCAAGATGGCAAATGTCAAAGATGTCAAATCACAAATGTCACAATGCTAAATGTCAAAAATGAAAAGTGTCACCATGAGAAATGTCAAAAATAACAAATTTCAAGATGGCAAATGTCAAAGATGTCAAATGACAAATGTCACAATGCTAAATGTCAAAAATGAAAAGTGTCACCATGAAAAATGTCAAAAATGACAAATTTCAAGATGGCAAATGTCAAAACTGACAAATGTCACAATGCTAAATGTCAAAAATAAAAAGTGTCACCATAAAAAATGTCAAAAATAACAAATTTCAAGATGGCCAATGTCAAAGATGTCAAATGACAAATGTCACAATGCTAAATGTCAAAAATGACAAATTTCAAGATGGCAAATGTCTAAGATGTCAAATGACAAATGTCACAATGCTAAATGTCAAAAATGAAAAGTGTCACCATGAAAAATGTCAAAAATGACAAATTTCAAGATGGCAAATGTCAAAGATGTCAAATGACAAATGTCACAATGCTAAATGTCAAAAATGAAAAGTGTCACCATGAAAAATGTCAAAAATGACAAATTTCAAGATGGCAAATGTCAAAGATGTCAAATGACATATGTCACAATGCTAAATGTCAAAAATGAAAAGTGTCACCATGAAAAATGTCAAAAATAACAAATTTCAAGATGGCAAATGTCAAAGATGTCAAATGACAAATGTCACAATGCTAAATGTCAAAAATGAAAAGTGTCACCATGAAAAATGTCAAAAATGACAAATTTCAAGATGACAAATGTCAAAACTGACAAATGTCACAATGCTAAATGTCAAAAATGAAAAGTGTCACCATGAAAAATGTCAAAAATAACAAATTTCAAGATGGCAAATGTCAAAGATGTCAAATGACAAATGTCACAATGCTAAATGTCAAAAATGAAAAGTGTCACCATGACAAATGTCAAAAATGACAAATTTCAAGATGGCAAATGTCAAAACTGACAAATGTCACAATGCTAAATGTCAAAAATGAAAAGTGTCACCATGAAAAATGTCAAAAATAACAAATTTCAAGATGGCAAATGTCAAAGATGTCAAATGACAAATGTCACAATGCTAAATGTCAAAAATGACAAATTTCAAGATGGCAAATGTCAAAGATGTCAAATGACAAATGTCACAATGCTAAATGTCAAAAATGAAAAGTGTCACCATGAAAAATGTCAAAAATGACAAATTTCAAGATGGCAAATGACAAAGATGTCAAATGACAAATGTCACAATGCTAAATGTCAAAAATGAAAAGTTTCACCATGAAAAATGTCAAAAATAACAAATTTCAAGATGACAAATGTCAAAGATGTCAAATGACAAATGTCACAATGCTAAATGTCAAAAAAGAAAAATGTCACCATGAGAAATGTCAAAAATGACAAATTTCAAGATGGCAAATATCAAAGATGTCAAATGACAAATTTTACAATGCTAAATGTCAAAAATGACAAATTTCAAGATGGGAAATGTCAAAGATGTCAAATGACAAATGTCACAATGCTAAATGTCAAAAATGAAAAGTGTCACCATGAAAAATGTCAAAAATGACAAGTTTCAAGATGGCAAATGTCAAAGATGTCAAATGACAAATGTCACAATGCTAAATGTCAAAAATGAAAAGTGTCAAAAATGACAAATTTCAAGATGGCAAATGTCTAAGATGTCAAATGACAAATGTCACAATGTTAAATGTCAAAAATGAAAAGAGTCACCATGAAAAATGTCAAAAATGACAAATTTCAAGATGGCAAATGCCAAAGATGTCAAATGACAAATGTCACAATGCTAAATGTCAAAAATGAAAAGTGTCACCATGAAAAATGTCAAAAATGACAAATTTCAAGATGGCAAATGTCAAAGATGTCAAATAAAAAATGTCTCAATGCTAAATGTCAAAAATGAAAAGGGTCAAAAATGACAAATTTTAAGATGGCAAATGTCTAAGATGTCAAATGACAAATGTCACAATGCTAAATGTCAAAAATAAAAAGTGTCACCCTGAAAAATGTCAAAAATAACAAATTTCAAGATGGCAAATGTCAAAGATGTCAAATGACAAATGTCACAATGCTAAATGTCAAAAATGAAAAGTGTCACCATGAAAAATGTCAAAAATAACAAATTTCAAGATGGCAAATATCAAAAATGTCAAATGACAAATGTCACAATGCTAAATGTCAAAAATGAAAAGTGTCACCATGAAAAATGTCAAAAATGACAAATTTCAAGATGGCAAATGTCAAAGATGTCAAATGACAAATGTCACAATGCTAAATGTCAAAAATGAAAAGTGTTACCATGAAAAATGTCAAAAATAACAAATTTCAAGATGGCAAATGTCAAAGATGTCAAATGTCACAATGCTAAATGTCAAAAATGAAAAGTGTCACCATGAAAAATGTCAAAAATGACAAATTTCAAGATGGCAAATGTCAAAACTGACAAATGTCACAATGCTAAATGTCAAAAATAAAAAGTGTCAATATAAAAAATGTCAAAAATAACAAATTTCAAGATGGCAAATGTCAAAGATGTCAAATGACAAATGTCACAATGCTAAATGTCAAAAATGAAAAGTGTCACCATGAAAAATGTCAAAAATGACAAATTTCAAGATGGCAAATGTCAAAGATGTCAAATGACAAATGTCACAATGCTAAATGTCAAAAATGAAAAGTGTCAAAAATGACAAATTTCAAGATGGCAAATGTCTAAGATGTCAAATGACAAATGTCACAATGCTAAATGTCAAAAATGAAAAGTGTCACCGTGAAAAATGTAAAAAATTACAAATTTCAAGATGGCAAATGTCAAAGATGTCAAATGACAAATGTCACAATGCTAAATGTCAAAAATGAAAAGTGTCACCATGAAAAATGTCAAAAATGACAAATTTCAAGATGGCAAATGTCAAAGATGTCAAATGGCAAATGTCACAATGCTAAATGTCAAAAATGAAAAGTGTCCCCATGAAAAATGTCAATAATAACAAATTTCAAGATGGCAAATGTCAAAGATGTCAAATGACAAATGTCACAATGCTAAATGTCAAAAATGAAAAGTGTCACCATGAAAAATGTCAAAAATGACAAATTTCAAGATGGCAAATGTCAAAGATGTCAAATGACAAATGTCACAATGCTAAATGTCAAAAATGAAAAGTGTCAAAAATGACAAATTTCAAGATGGCAAATGTCTAAGATGTCAAATGACAAATGTCACAATGCTAAATGTCAAAAATGAAAAGTGTCACCATGAAAAATGTCAAAAATGACAAATTTCAAGATGGCAAATGTCAAAGATGTCAAATGACAAATGTCACAATGCTAAATGTCAAAAATGAAAAGTGTTACCATGAAAAATGTCAAAAATGACAAATTTCAAGATGGCAAATGTCAAAACTGGCAAATGTCACAATGCTAAATGTCAAAAATGAAAAGTGTCACCATGAAAAATGTCAAAAATGACAAATTTCAAGATGGCAAATGTCCAAGATGTCAAATGACAAATGTCACAATGCTAAATGTCAAAAATGAAAAGTGTCACCATGAAAAATGTCAAAAATGACAAATTTCAAGATGGCAAATGTCAAAGATGTCAAATGACAAATGTCACAATGCTAAATGTCAAAAATGAAAAGTGTCAAAAATGACAAATTTCAAGATGGCAAATGTCAAAGATGTCAAATGACAAATGTCACAATGCTAAATGTTAAAAATGAAAAGTGTCACCATAAAAAATGTCAAAAATGACAAATTTCAAGATGGCAAATGTCAAAACTGACAAATGTCACAATGCTAAATGTCAAAAATGAAGAGTGTCACCATAAAAAATGTCAAAAATAACAAATTTCAAGATGGCAAATGTCAAAAATGTCAAATGACAAATGTCACAATGCTAAATGTCAAAAATGACAAATTTGAAGATGGCAAATGTCAAAGATGTCAAATGACAAATGTCACCATGCTAAATGTCAAAAATAAAAAGTGTCACCATGAAAAATGTCAAAAATGACAAATTTTAAGATGGCAAATGTCAAAGATGTCAAATGACAAATGTCACAATGCTAAATGTCAAAAATGAAAAGTGTCACCATAAAAAATATCAAAAATGACAAATTTCAAGATGGCAAATGTCAAAACTGACAAATGTCACAATGCTAAATGTTAAAAATGATAAGTGTCACCATGAAAAATGTCAGAAATGACAAATTTCAAGATGGCAAATGTCCAAGATGTCAAACGACAAATGTCACAATGCTAGATGTCAAAAATGAAAAGTGTCACCATGAAAAATGTCAAAAATGACAAATTTCAAGATGGCAAATGTCTAAGATGTCAAATGACAAATGTCACAATGCTAAATGTCAAAAATGAAAAGTGTCACCATGAAAAATGTCAAAAATGACAAATTTCAAGATGGCAAATATGAAGGATGTCAAATGACAAATTTCACAATGCTTAATGTCAAAAATGACAAATTTCAAGATGGCAAATGTCAAAGATGTCAAATGACAAATGTCACAATGCTAAATGTCAAAAATGAAAAGTGTCACCATGAAAAATGTCAAAAATAACAAATTTCAAGATGGCAAATGTCAAAGATGTCAAATGACAAATGTCACAATGCTAAATGTCAAAAATGAAAAGTGTCACCATGAAAAATATCAAAAATGACAAATTTCAAGATGGCAAATGTCTAAGATGTCAAATGACAAATGTCACAATGCTAAATGTCAAAAATGAAAAGTGTCACCATAAAAAATGTCAAAAATAACAAATTTCAAGATGGCAAATGTCAAAGATGTCAAATGACAAATGTCACAATGCTAAATGTCAAAAATGACAAATTTGAAGATGGCAAATGTCTAAGATGTCAAATGACAAATGTCACAATGCTAAATGTCAAAAATGAAAAGTGTCACCATGAAAAATGTCAAAAATGACAAATTTCAAGATGGCAAATGTCAAAGATGTTAAATGGCAAATGTCACAATACTAAATGTCAAAAATGAAAAGTGTCAAAAATGACAAATTTCAAGATGGCAAATGTCTAAGATGTCAAATGACAAATGTCACAATGCTAAATGTCAAAAATGAAAAGTGTCACCGTGAAAAATGTCAAAAATGACAAATTTCAAGATGGCAAATGTCAAAGATGTCAAATGACAAATGTCACAATGCTAAATGTCAAAAATGAAAAGTGTCACCATGAAAAATGTCAAAAATGACAAATTTCAAGATGGCAAATGTCAAAGATGTCAAATGACAAATCTCACAATGCTAAATGTCAAAAATGCAAAGTGTCCCCATAAAAAATGTCAATAATGACAAATTTCAAGATGGCAAATGTCAAAGATGTCAAATGACAAATGTCACAATGCTAAATGTCAAAAATGAAAAGTGTCACCATGAAAAATGTCAAAAATGACAAATTTCAAGATGGCAAATGTCAAAGATGTCAAATGACAAATGTCACAATGCTAAATGTCAAAAATGAAAAGTGTCAAAAATGACAAATTTCAAGATGGCAAATGTCTAAGATGTCAAATGACAAATGTCACAATGCTAAATGTCAAAAATGAAAAGTGTCACCATGAAAAATGTCAAAAATGACAAATTTTAAGATGGCAAATGTCAAAGATGTCAAATGACAAATGTCACAATGCTAAATGTCAAAAATGAAAAGTGTTATCATGAAAAATGTCAAAAATGACAAATTTTAAGATGACAAATGTCAAAACTGACAAATGTCACAATGCTAAATGTCAAAAATGAAAAGTGTCACCATGAAAAATGTCAAAAATGACAAATTTCAAGATGGCAAATGTCCAAGATGTCAAATGACAAATGTCACGATGCTAAATGTCAAAAATGAAAAGTGTCACCATGAAAAATGTCAAAAATGACAAATTTCAAGATAGCAAATGTCAAAGATGTCAAATGACAAATGTCACAATGCTAAATGTCAAAAATGAAAAGTGTCAAAAATGACAAATTTCAAGATGGCAAATGTCAAAGATGTCAAATGACAAATGTCACAATGCTAAATGTCAAAAATGAAAAGTGTCACCATGAAAAATGTCAAAAATGACAAATTTCAAGGTGGCAAATGTCAAAACTGACAAATGTCACAATGCTAAATATCAAAAATGAAAAGTGTCACCATGAAAAATGTCAAAAATAACAAATTTCAAGATGGCAAATGTCAAAGATGTCAAATGACAAATGTCACAATGCCAAATGTCAAAAATGACAAATTTCAAAATGGCAAATGTCAAAGATGTCAAATGACAAATGTCACAATGCTAAATGTCAAAAATAAAAAGTGTCACCATGAAAAATGTCAAAAATGACAAATTTTAAGATGGCAAATATCAAAGATGTCAAATGACAAATGTCACAATGCTAAATGTCAAAAATGAAAAGTGTTACCATGAAAAATGTCAAAAATGACAAATTTCAAGATGGCAAATGTCAAAACTGGCAAATGTCACAATGCTAAAGGTCAAAAAGGAAAAGTGTCACCATGAAAAATGTCAAAAATAACAAATTTCAAGATGGCAAATGTCCAAGATGTCAAATGACAAATGTCACAATGCTAAATGTCAAAAATGAAAAGTGTCACCATGAAAAATGTCAAAAATGACAAATTTCAAGATGGCAAATGTCAAAACTGACAAATGTCACAATGCTAAATGTCAAAAATAAAAAGTGTCACCATAAAAAATGTCAAAAATAACAAATTTCAAGATGGCCAATGTCAAAGATGTCAAATGACAAATGTCACAATGCTAAATGTCAAAAATGACAAATTTCAAGATGGCAAATGTCTAAGATGTCAAATGACAAATGTCACAATGCTAAATGTCAAAAATGAAAAGTGTCACCATGAAAAATGTCAAAAATGACAAATTTCAAGATGGCAAATGTCAAAGATGTCAAATGACAAATGTCACAATGCTAAATGTCAAAAATGAAAAGTGTCACCATGAAAAATGTCAAAAATGACAAATTTCAAGATGGCAAATGTCAAAGATGTCAAATGACATATGTCACAATGCTAAATGTCAAAAATGAAAAGTGTCACCATGAAAAATGTCAAAAATAACAAATTTCAAGATGGCAAATGTCAAAGATGTCAAATGACAAATGTCACAATGCTAAATGTCAAAAATGAAAAGTGTCACCATGAAAAATGTCAAAAATGACAAATTTCAAGATGACAAATGTCAAAACTGACAAATGTCACAATGCTAAATGTCAAAAATGAAAAGTGTCACCATGAAAAATGTCAAAAATAACAAATTTCAAGATGGCAAATGTCAAAGATGTCAAATGACAAATGTCACAATGCTAAATGTCAAAAATGAAAAGTGTCACCATGACAAATGTCAAAAATGACAAATTTCAAGATGGCAAATGTCAAAACTGACAAATGTCACAATGCTAAATGTCAAAAATGAAAAGTGTCACCATGAAAAATGTCAAAAATAACAAATTTCAAGATGGCAAATGTCAAAGATGTCAAATGACAAATGTCACAATGCTAAATGTCAAAAATGACAAATTTCAAGATGGCAAATGTCAAAGATGTCAAATGACAAATGTCACAATGCTAAATGTCAAAAATGAAAAGTGTCACCATGAAAAATGTCAAAAATGACAAATTTCAAGATGGCAAATGACAAAGATGTCAAATGACAAATGTCACAATGCTAAATGTCAAAAATGAAAAGTTTCACCATGAAAAATGTCAAAAATAACAAATTTCAAGATGACAAATGTCAAAGATGTCAAATGACAAATGTCACAATGCTAAATGTCAAAAAAGAAAAATGTCACCATGAGAAATGTCAAAAATGACAAATTTCAAGATGGCAAATATCAAAGATGTCAAATGACAAATTTTACAATGCTAAATGTCAAAAATGACAAATTTCAAGATGGGAAATGTCAAAGATGTCAAATGACAAATGTCACAATGCTAAATGTCAAAAATGAAAAGTGTCACCATGAAAAATGTCAAAAATGACAAGTTTCAAGATGGCAAATGTCAAAGATGTCAAATGACAAATGTCACAATGCTAAATGTCAAAAATGAAAAGTGTCAAAAATGACAAATTTCAAGATGGCAAATGTCTAAGATGTCAAATGACAAATGTCACAATGTTAAATGTCAAAAATGAAAAGTGTCACCATGAAAAATGTCAAAAATGACAAATTTCAAGATGGCAAATGCCAAAGATGTCAAATGACAAATGTCACAATGCTAAATGTCAAAAATGAAAAGTGTCACCATGAAAAATGTCAAAAATGACAAATTTCAAGATGGCAAATGTCAAAGATGTCAAATAAAAAATGTCTCAATGCTAAATGTCAAAAATGAAAAGGGTCAAAAATGACAAATTTTAAGATGGCAAATGTCTAAGATGTCAAATGACAAATGTCACAATGCTAAATGTCAAAAATAAAAAGTGTCACCGTGAAAAATGTCAAAAATAACAAATTTCAAGATGGCAAATGTCAAAGATGTCAAATGACAAATGTCACAATGCTAAATGTCAAAAATGAAAAGTGTCACCATGAAAAATGTCAAAAATAACAAATTTCAAGATGGCAAATATCAAAAATGTCAAATGACAAATGTCACAATGCTAAATGTCAAAAATGAAAAGTGTCACCATGAAAAATGTCAAAAATGACAAATTTCAAGATGGCAAATGTCAAAGATGTCAAATGACAAATGTCACAATGCTAAATGTCAAAAATGAAAAGTGTTACCATGAAAAATGTCAAAAATAACAAATTTCAAGATGGCAAATGTCAAAGATGTCAAATGTCACAATGCTAAATGTCAAAAAGGAAAAGTGTCACCATGAAAAATGTCAAAAATGACAAATTTCAAGATGGCAAATGTCAAAACTGACAAATGTCACAATGCTAAATGTCAAAAATAAAAAGTGTCAATATAAAAAATGTCAAAAATAACAAATTTCAAGATGGCAAATGTCAAAGATGTCAAATGACAAATGTCACAATGCTAAATGTCAAAAATGAAAAGTGTCACCATGAAAAATGTCAAAAATGACAAATTTCAAGATGGCAAATGTCAAAGATGTCAAATGACAAATGTCACAATGCTAAATGTCAAAAATGAAAAGTGTCAAAAATGACAAATTTCAAGATGGCAAATGTCTAAGATGTCAAATGACAAATGTCACAATGCTAAATGTCAAAAATGAAAAGTGTCACCGTGAAAAATGTAAAAAATTACAAATTTCAAGATGGCAAATGTCAAAGATGTCAAATGACAAATGTCACAATGCTAAATGTCAAAAATGAAAAGTGTCACCATGAAAAATGTCAAAAATGACAAATTTCAAGATGGCAAATGTCAAAGATGTCAAATGGCAAATGTCACAATGCTAAATGTCAAAAATGAAAAGTGTCCCCATGAAAAATGTCAATAATAACAAATTTCAAGATGGCAAATGTCAAAGATGTCAAATGACAAATGTCACAATGCTAAATGTCAAAAATGAAAAGTGTCACCATGAAAAATGTCAAAAATGACAAATTTCAAGATGGCAAATGTCAAAGATGTCAAATGACAAATGTCACAATGCTAAATGTCAAAAATGAAAAGTGTCAAAAATGACAAATTTCAAGATGGCAAATGTCTAAGATGTCAAATGACAAATGTCACAATGCTAAATGTCAAAAATGAAAAGTGTCACCATGAAAAATGTCAAAAATGACAAATTTCAAGATGGCAAATGTCAAAGATGTCAAATGACAAATGTCACAATGCTAAATGTCAAAAATGAAAAGTGTTACCATGAAAAATGTCAAAAATGACAAATTTCAAGATGGCAAATGTCAAAACTGGCAAATGTCACAATGCTAAATGTCAAAAATGAAAAGTGTCACCATGAAAAATGTCAAAAATGACAAATTTCAAGATGGCAAATGTCCAAGATGTCAAATGACAAATGTCACAATGCTAAATGTCAAAAATGAAAAGTGTCACCATGAAAAATGTCAAAAATGACAAATTTCAAGATGGCAAATGTCAAAGATGTCAAATGACAAATGTCACAATGCTAAATGTCAAAAATGAAAAGTGTCAAAAATGACAAATTTCAAGATGGCAAATGTCAAAGATGTCAAATGACAAATGTCACAATGCTAAATGTTAAAAATGAAAAGTGTCACCATAAAAAATGTCAAAAATGACAAATTTCAAGATGGCAAATGTCAAAACTGACAAATGTCACAATGCTAAATGTCAAAAATGAAGAGTGTCACCATAAAAAATGTCAAAAATAACAAATTTCAAGATGGCAAATGTCAAAAATGTCAAATGACAAATGTCACAATGCTAAATGTCAAAAATGACAAATTTGAAGATGGCAAATGTCAAAGATGTCAAATGACAAATGTCACCATGCTAAATGTCAAAAATAAAAAGTGTCACCATGAAAAATGTCAAAAATGACAAATTTTAAGATGGCAAATGTCAAAGATGTCAAATGACAAATGTCACAATGCTAAATGTCAAAAATGAAAAGTGTCACCATAAAAAATATCAAAAATGACAAATTTCAAGATGGCAAATGTCAAAACTGACAAATGTCACAATGCTAAATGTTAAAAATGATAAGTGTCACCATGAAAAATGTCAGAAATGACAAATTTCAAGATGGCAAATGTCCAAGATGTCAAACGACAAATGTCACAATGCTAGATGTCAAAAATGAAAAGTGTCACCATGAAAAATGTCAAAAATGACAAATTTCAAGATGGCAAATGTCTAAGATGTCAAATGACAAATGTCACAATGCTAAATGTCAAAAATGAAAAGTGTCACCATGAAAAATGTCAAAAATGACAAATTTCAAGATGGCAAATATGAAGGATGTCAAATGACAAATTTCACAATGCTGAATGTCAAAAATGACAAATTTCAAGATGGCAAATGTCAAAGATGTCAAATGACAAATGTCACAATGCTAAATGTCAAAAATGAAAAGTGTCACCATGAAAAATGTCAAAAATAACAAATTTCAAGATGGCAAATGTCAAAGATGTCAAATGACAAATGTCACAATGCTAAATGTCAAAAATGAAAAGTGTCACCATGAAAAATATCAAAAATGACAAATTTCAAGATGGCAAATGTCTAAGATGTCAAATGACAAATGTCACAATGCTAAATGTCAAAAATGAAAAGTGTCACCATAAAAAATGTCAAAAATAACAAATTTCAAGATGGCAAATGTCAAAGATGTCAAATGACAAATGTCACAATGCTAAATGTCAAAAATGACAAATTTGAAGATGGCAAATGTCTAAGATGTCAAATGACAAATGTCACAATGCTAAATGTCAAAAATGAAAAGTGTCACCATGAAAAATGTCAAAAATGACAAATTTCAAGATGGCAAATGTCAAAGATGTTAAATGGCAAATGTCACAATACTAAATGTCAAAAATGAAAAGTGTCAAAAATGACAAATTTCAAGATGGCAAATGTCTAAGATGTCAAATGACAAATGTCACAATGCTAAATGTCAAAAATGAAAAGTGTCACCGTGAAAAATGTCAAAAATGACAAATTTCAAGATGGCAAATGTCAAAGATGTCAAATGACAAATGTCACAATGCTAAATGTCAAAAATGAAAAGTGTCACCATGAAAAATGTCAAAAATGACAAATTTCAAGATGGCAAATGTCAAAGATGTCAAATGACAAATGTCACAATGCTAAATGTCAAAAATGCAAAGTGTCCCCATAAAAAATGTCAATAATGACAAATTTCAAGATGGCAAATGTCAAAGATGTCAAATGACAAATGTCACAATGCTAAATGTCAAAAATGAAAAGTGTCACCATGAAAAATGTCAAAAATGACAAATTTCAAGATGGCAAATGTCAAAGATGTCAAATGACAAATGTCACAATGCTAAATGTCAAAAATGAAAAGTGTCAAAAATGACAAATTTCAAGATGGCAAATGTCTAAGATGTCAAATGACAAATGTCACAATGCTAAATGTCAAAAATGAAAAGTGTCACCATGAAAAATGTCAAAAATGACAAATTTTAAGATGGCAAATGTCAAAGATGTCAAATGACAAATGTCACAATGCTAAATGTCAAAAATGAAAAGTGTTATCATGAAAAATGTCAAAAATGACAAATTTTAAGATGACAAATGTCAAAACTGACAAATGTCACAATGCTAAATGTCAAAAATGAAAAGTGTCACCATGAAAAATGTCAAAAATGACAAATTTCAAGATGGCAAATGTCCAAGATGTCAAATGACAAATGTCACGATGCTAAATGTCAAAAATGAAAAGTGTCACCATGAAAAATGTCAAAAATGACAAATTTCAAGATAGCAAATGTCAAAGATGTCAAATGACAAATGTCACAATGCTAAATGTCAAAAATGAAAAGTGTCAAAAATGACAAATTTCAAGATGGCAAATGTCAAAGATGTCAAATGACAAATGTCACAATGCTAAATGTCAAAAATGAAAAGTGTCACCATGAAAAATGTCAAAAATGACAAATTTCAAGGTGGCAAATGTCAAAACTGACAAATGTCACAATGCTAAATATCAAAAATGAAAAGTGTCACCATGAAAAATGTCAAAAATAACAAATTTCAAGATGGCAAATGTCAAAGATGTCAAATGACAAATGTCACAATGCCAAATGTCAAAAATGACAAATTTCAAAATGGCAAATGTCAAAGATGTCAAATGACAAATGTCACAATGCTAAATGTCAAAAATAAAAAGTGTCACCATGAAAAATGTCAAAAATGACAAATTTTAAGATGGCAAATATCAAAGATGTCAAATGACAAATGTCACAATGCTAAATGTCAAAAATGAAAAGTGTTACCATGAAAAATGTCAAAAATGACAAATTTCAAGATGGCAAATGTCAAAACTGGCAAATGTCACAATGCTAAAGGTCAAAAAGGAAAAGTGTCACCATGAAAAATGTCAAAAATAACAAATTTCAAGATGGCAAATGTCCAAGATGTCAAATGACAAATGTCACAATGCTAAATGTCAAAAATGAAAAGTGTCACCATGAAAAATGTCAAAAATGACAAATTTCAAGATGGCAAATGTCAAAGATGTCAAATGACAAATGTCACAATGCTAAATGTCAAAAATGAAAAGTGTCAAAAATGACAAATTTCAAGATGGCAAATGTCAAAGATGTCAAATGCCAAATGTCACAATGCTAAATGTCAAAAATGAAAAGTGTCACCATAAAAAATGTCAAAAATGACAAATTTCAAGATGGCAAATGTCAAAACTGACAAATGTCACAATGCTAAATGTCAAAAATGAAAAGTGTCAAAAATGACAAATTTCAAGATGGCAAATGTCTAAGATGTCAAATAACAAATGTCACAATGCTAAATGTCAAAAATGAAAAGTGTCGCCATGAAAAATGTCAAAAATGACAAATTTCAAGATGGCAAATGTCAAAGATGTCAAATGACAAATGTCACAATGCTAAATGTCAAAAATGAAAAGTGTCAAAAATGACAAATTTCAAGATGGCAAATGTCTAAGATGTCAAATGACAAATGTCACAATGCTAAATGTCAAAAATGAAAAGTGTCACCATGAAAAATGTCAAAAATGACATATTTCAAGATGGCAAATGTCAAAGATGTCAAATGACAAATGTCACAATGCTAAATGTCAAAAATGAAAAGTGTTACCATGAAAAATGTCAAAAATGACAAATTTTAAGATGGCAAATGTCAAAGATGTCAAATGACAAATGTCACAATGCTAAATGTCAAAAATGAAAAGTGTCACCATGAAAAATGTCAAAAATGACAAATCTCAAGATGGCAAATGTCAAAACTGACAAATGTCACAATGCTAAATGTTAAAAATGATAAGTGTCACCATGAAAAATGTCAAAAATGACAAATTTCAAAATGGCAAATGTCCAAGATATCAAATGACAAATGTCACAATGCTAAATGTCAAAAATGAAAAGTGTGACCATGAAAAATGTCAAAAATGACAAATTTCAAGATGGCAAATGTCAAAGATGTCAAATGACAAATGTCACAATGCTAAATGTCAAAAATGACACATTTTTAGATGGCAAATATCTAAGATGTCAAATGACAAATGTCACAATGCTAAATGTCAAAAATGACAAATTTCAAGATGGCAAATGTCAAAGATGTCAAATGACAAATGTCACAATGCTAAATGTCAAAAATGAAAAGTGTCAATATGAAAAATGTCAAAAATGACAAATTTCAAGATGGCAAATATCAAAGATGTCAAATGACAAATTTCACAATGCTAAATGTCAAAAATGACAAATTTCAAGATGGCAAATGTCAAAGATGTCAAATGACAAATGTCACAATGCTAAATGTCAAAAATGACACATTTTAAGATGGCAAATATCTAAGATGTCAAATGACAAATGTCACAATGCTAAATGTCAAAAATGACAAATTTCAAGATGGCAAATGTCAAAGATGTCAAATGACAAATGTCACAATGCTAAATGTCAAAAATGAAAAGTGTCACCATGAAAAATGTCAAAAATGACAAATCTCAAGATGGCAAATGTCAAAACTGACAAATGTCACAATGCTAAATGTTAAAAATGATAAGTGTCACCATGAAAAATGTCAAAAATGACAAATTTCAAAATGGCAAATGTCCAAGATGTCAAATGACAAATGTCACAATGCTAAATGTCAAAAATGAAAAGTGTGACCATGAAAAATGTCAAAAATGACAAATTTCAAGATGGCAAATGTCAAAGATGTCAAATGACAAATGTCACAATGCTAAATGTCAAAAATGACACATTTTAAGATGGCAAATATCTAAGATGTCAAATGACAAATGTCACAATGCTAAATGTCAAAAATGACAAATTTCAAGATGGCAAACGTCAAAGATGTCAAATGACAAATGTCACAATGCTAAATGTCAAAAATAAAAAGTGTCACCATAAAAAATGTCAAAAATGACAAATTTTAAGATGGCAAATGTCAAAGATGTCAAATGACAAATGTCACAATGCTAAATGTCAAAAATGAAAAGTGTCACTATGAAAAATGTCAAAAATGACAAATTTCAAGATGGCAAATGTCAAAACTGACAAATGTCACAATGCTAAATGTTAAAAATGATAAGTGTCACCATGAAAAATGTCAAAAATGACAAATTTCAAGATGGCAAATGTCCAAGATGTCAAATGACAAATGTCACAATGCTAAATGTCAAAAATGAAAAGTGTCACCATGAAAAATGTCAAAAATGACAAATTTTAAGATGGCAAATGTCAAAGATGTCAAATGACAAATGTCACAATGCTAAATGTCAAAAATGAAAAGTGTCAAAAATGACAAATTTTAAGATAGCAAATGTCTAAGATGTCAAATGACAAATGTCACAATGCTAAATGTCAAATATGACAAATTTCAAGATGGCAAATGTCAAAGATGTCAAATGACAAATGTTACAATGCTAAATGTCAAAAATGAAAAGTGTCACCATGAAAAATGTCAAAAATGACAAATTTCAAGATGGCAAATATCAAACATGTCAAATGACAAATTTCAAAATGCTTAATGTCAAAAATGACAAATTTCAAGATGGCAAATGTCAAAGATGTCAAATGACAAATGTCACAATGCTAAATGTCAAAAATAAAAAGTGTCACCATAAAAAATGTCAAAAATGACAAATTTCAAGATGGCAAATGTCAAAGATGTCAAATGACAAATGTCACAATGCTAAATGTCAAAAATGAAAAGTGTCAAAAATGACAAATTTTAAGATGGCAAATATCAAAGATGTCAAATGACAAATGTCACAATGCTAAATGTCAAAAATGAAAAGTGTCACCATGAAAAATGTCAAAAATGACAAATCTCAAGATGGCAAATGTCAAAACTGACAAATGTCACAATGCTAAATGTTAAAAATGATAAGTGTCACCATGAAAAATGTCAAAAATGACAAATTTCAAAATGGCAAATGTCCAAGATGTCAAATGACAAATGTCACAATGCTAAATGTCAAAAATGAAAAGTGTGACCATGAAAAATGTCAAAAATGACAAATTTCAAGATGGCAAATGTCAAAGATGTCAAATGACAAATGTCACAATGCTAAATGTCAAAAATGACACATTTTAAGATGGCAAATATCTAAGATGTCAAATGACAAATGTCACAATGCTAAATGTCAAAAATGACAAATTTCAAGATGGCAAACGTCAAAGATGTCAAATGACAAATGTCACAATGCTAAATGTCAAAAATAAAAAGTGTCACCATAAAAAATGTCAAAAATGACAAATTTTAAGATGGCAAATGTCAAAGATGTCAAATGACAAATGTCACAATGCTAAATGTCAAAAATGAAAAGTGTCACTATGAAAAATGTCAAAAATGACAAATTTCAAGATGGCAAATGTCAAAACTGACAAATGTCACAATGCTAAATGTTAAAAATGATAAGTGTCACCATGAAAAATGTCAAAAATGACAAATTTCAAGATGGCAAATGTCCAAGATGTCAAATGACAAATGTCACAATGCTAAATGTCAAAAATGAAAAGTGTCACCATGAAAAATGTCAAAAATGACAAATTTTAAGATGGCAAATGTCAAAGATGTCAAATGACAAATGTCACAATGCTAAATGTCAAAAATGAAAAGTGTCAAAAATGACAAATTTTAAGATAGCAAATGTCTAAGATGTCAAATGACAAATGTCACAATGCTAAATGTCAAATATGACAAATTTCAAGATGGCAAATGTCAAAGATGTCAAATGACAAATGTTACAATGCTAAATGTCAAAAATGAAAAGTGTCACCATGAAAAATGTCAAAAATGACAAATTTCAAGATGGCAAATATCAAACATGTCAAATGACAAATTTCAAAATGCTTAATGTCAAAAATGACAAATTTCAAGATGGCAAATGTCAAAGATGTCAAATGACAAATGTCACAATGCTAAATGTCAAAAATAAAAAGTGTCACCATAAAAAATGTCAAAAATGACAAATTTCAAGATGGCAAATGTCAAAGATGTCAAATGACAAATGTCACAATGCTAAATGTCAAAAATGAAAAGTGTCAAAAATGACAAATTTTAAGATGGCAAATATCAAAGATGTCAAATGACAAATGTCACAATGCTAAATGTCAAAAATGAAAAGTGTCACCATGAAAAATGTCAAAAATGACAAATTTCAAGATGGCAAATGTCAAAGATGTCAAATGACAAATGTCACAATGCTAAATGTCAAAAATGAAAAGTGTCACCATGAAAAATGTCAAAAATAACAAATTTCAAGATGGCAAATGTCAAAGATGTCAAATGACAAATGTCACAATGCTAAATGTCAAAAATGAAAAGTGTCACCATGAAAAATGTCAAAAATGACAAATTTCAAGATGGCAAATGTCAAAACTGACAAATGTCACAATGCTAAATGTCAAAAATGAAAAGTGTCACCATAAAAAATGTCAAAAATAACAAATTTCAAGATGGCCAATGTCAAAGATGTCAAATGACAAATGTCACAATGCTAAATGTCAAAAATGACAAATTTCAAGATGGCAAATGTCTAAGATGTCAAATGACAAATGTCACAATGCTAAATGTCAAAAATGAAAAGTGTCACCATGAAAAATGTCAAAAATGACAAATTTCAAGATGGCAAATGTCAAAGATGTCAAATGACAAATGTCACAATGCTAAATGTCAAAAATGAAAAGTGTCACCATGAAAAATGTCAAAAATGACAAATTTCAAGATGGCAAATGTCAAAGATGTCAAATGACATATGTCACAATGCTAAATGTCAAAAATGAAAAGTGTCACCATGAAAAATGTCAAAAATAACAAATTTCAAGATGGCAAATGTCAAAGATGTCAAATGACAAATGTCACAATGCTAAATGTCAAAAATGACAAATTTTAAGATGGCAAATATCAAAGATGTCAAATGACAAATGTCACAATGCTAAATGTCAAAAATGAAAAGTGTCACCATGAAAAATGTCAAAAATGACAAATTTCAAGATGGCAAATGTCAAAGATGTCAAATGACATATGTCACAATGCTAAATGTCAAAAATGAAAAGTGTCACCATGAAAAATGTCAAAAATAACAAATTTCAAGATGGCAAATGTCAAAGATGTCAAATGACAAATGTC
The DNA here is from genome assembly GCA_964028335.1 of Altica lythri. Taxonomy (NCBI): domain Eukaryota; kingdom Metazoa; phylum Arthropoda; class Insecta; order Coleoptera; family Chrysomelidae; genus Altica; species Altica lythri. Next base: position 13,546,769 of record OZ034800.1, on the reverse strand, counting down.
ACAATGCTAAATGTCAAAAATGAAAAGTGTCAAAAATGACAAATTTTAAGATGGCAAATATCAAAGATGTCAAATGACAAATGTCACAATGCTAAATGTCAAAAATGAAAAGTGTCACCATGAAAAATGTCAAAAATGACAAATTTCAAGATGGCAAATGTCAAAGATGTCAAATGACAAATGTCACAATGCTAAATGTCAAAAATAAAAAGTGTCACCATGAAAAATGTCAAAAATGACAAATTTCAAGATGGCAAATGTCAAAGATGTCAAATGACATATGTCACAATGCTAAATGTCAAAAATGAAAAGTGTCACCATGAAAAATGTCAAAAATAACAAATTTCAAGATGGCAAATGTCAAAGATGGCAAATGACAAATGTCACAATGCTAAATGTCAAAAATGAAAAGTGTCACCATGAAAAATGTCAAAAATGACAAATTTCAAGATGACAAATGTCAAAACTGACAAATGTCACAATGCTAAATGTCAAAAATGAAAAGTGTCACCATGAAAAATGTCAAAAATAACAAATTTCAAGATGGCAAATGTCAAAGATGTCAAATGACAAATGTCACAATGCTAAATGTCAAAAATGAAAAGTGTCACCATGACAAATGTCAAAAATGACAAATTTCAAGATGGCAAATGTCAAAACTGACAAATGTCACAATGCTAAATGTCAAAAATGAAAAGTGTCACCATGAAAAATGTCAAAAATAACAAATTTCAAGATGGCAAATGTCAAAGATGTCAAATGACAAATGTCACAATGCTAAATGTCAAAAATGACAAATTTCAAGATGGCAAATGTCAAAGATGTCAAATGACAAATGTCACAATGCTAAATGTCAAAAATGACAAATTTCAAGATGGCAAATGTCAAAGATGTCAAATGACAAATGTCACAATGCTAAATGTCAAAAATGAAAAGTGTCACTATGAAAAATGTCAAAAATGACAAATTTCAAGATGGCAAATGACAAAGATGTCAAATGACAAATGTCACAATGCTAAATGTCAAAAATGAAAAGTGTCACCATGAAAAATGTCAAAAATGACAAATTTCAAGATGGCAAATGTCAAAGATGTCAAATGACAAATGTCACAATGCTAAATGTCAAAAATGAAAAGTGTCACCATGAAAAATGTCAAAAATGACAAATTTCAAAATGGCAAATGTCAAAGATGTCAAATGACATATGTCACAATGCTAAATGTCAAAAATGAAAAGTGTCACCATGAAAAATGTCAAAAATAACAAATTTCAAGATGGCAAATGTCAAAGATGTCAAATGACAAATGTCACAATGCTAAATGTCAAAAATGAAAAGTGTCACCATGAAAAATGTCAAAAATGACAAATTTCAAGATGACAAATGTCAAAACTGACAAATGTCACAATGCTAAATGTCAAAAATGAAAAGTGTCACCATGAAAAATGTCAAAAATAACAAATTTCAAGATGGCAAATGTCAAAGATGTCAAATGACAAATGTCACGATGCTAAATGTCAAAAATGAAAAGTGTCACCATGACAAATGTCAAAAATGACAAATTTCAAGATGGCAAATGTCAAAACTGACAAATGTCACAATGCTAAATGTCAAAAATGAAAAGTGTCACCATGAAAAATGTCAAAAATAACAAATTTCAAGATGGCAAATGTCAAAGATGTCAAATGACAAATGTCACAATGCTAAATGTCAAAAATGACAAATTTCAAGATGGCAAATGTCAAAGATGTCAAATGACAAATGTCACAATGCTAAATGTCAAAAATGAAAAGTGTCACTATGAAAAATGTCAAAAATGACAAATTTCAAGATGGCAAATGACAAAGATGTCAAATGACAAATGTCACAATGCTAAATGTCAAAAATGAAAAGTTTCACCATGAAAAATGTCAAAAATAACAAATTTCAAGATGACAAATGTCAAAGATGTCAAATGACAAATGTCACAATGCTAAATGTCAAAAAAGAAAAATGTCACCATGAAAAATGTCAAAAATGACAAATTTCAAGATGGCAAATATCAAAGATGTCAAATGACAAATTTTACAATGCTAAATGTCAAAAATGACAAATTTCAAGATGGGAAATGTCAAAGATGTCAAATGACAAATGTCACAATGCTAAATGTCAAAAATGAAAAGTGTCACCATGAAAAATGTCAAAAATGACAAATTTCAAGATGGCAAATGTCAAAGATGTCAAATGACAAATGTCACAATGCTAAATGTCAAAAATGAAAAGTGTCAAAAATGACAAATTTCAAGATGACAAATGTCAAAGATGTCAAATGACAAATGTCACAATGCTAAATGTCAAAAATGAAAAGTTTCACCATGAAAAATGTCAAAAATAACAAATTTCAAGATGACAAATGTCAAAGATGTCAAATGACAAATGTCACAATGCTAAATGTCAAAAATGAAAAGTGTCACCATGAAAAATGTGAAAAATGACAAATTTCAAGATGGCAAATATCAAAGATGTCAAATGACAAATTTCACAATGCTTAATGTCAAAAATGACAAATTTCAAGATGGCAAATGTCAAAGATGTCAAATGACAAATGTCACAATGCTAAATGTCAAAAATAAAAAGTGTCACCATGAAAAATGTCAAAAATGACAAATTTCAAGATGGCAAATGTCAAAGATGTCAAATGACAAATGTCACAATGCTAAATGTCAAAAATGAAAAGTGTCAAAAATGACAAATTTCAAGATGGATAATATCAAAGATGTCAAATGACAAATGTCACAATGCTAAATGTCAAAAATGAAAAGTGTCACCATGAAAATTGTCAAAAATGACAAATTTCAAGATGGCAAATGTCAAAGATGTCAAATGACAAATGTCACAATGCTAAATGTCAAAAATGAAAAGTGTCACCATGAAAAATGTCAAAAATAACAAATTTCAAGATGGCAAATGTCAACGATGTCAAATGACAAATGTCCCAATGCTAAATGTCAAAAATGAAAAGTGTCACCATGAAAAATGTCAAAAATGACAAATTTCCAGATGGCAAATGTCAAAACTGACAAATGTCACAATGCTAAATGTCAAAAATGAAAAGTGTCACCATAAAAAATGTCAAAAATAACAAATTTCAAGATGGCAAATGTCAAAGATGTCAAATGACAAATGTCACAATGCTAAATGTCAAAAATGAAAAGTGTCACCATGACAAATGTCAAAAATGACAAATTTCAAGATGGCAAATGTCAAAACTGACAAATGTCACAATGCTAAATGTCAAAAATGAAAAGTGTCACCATGAAAAATGTCAAAAATAACAAATTTCAAGATGGCAAATGTCAAAGATGTCAAATGACAAATGTCACAATGCTAAATCTCAAAAATGACAAATTTCAAGATGGCAAATGTCAAAGATGTCAAATGACAAATGTCACAATGCTAAATGTCAAAAATGAAAAGTGTCACCATGAAAAATGTCAAAAATGACAAATTTCAAGATGGCAAATGTCAAAGATGTCAAATGACAAATGTCACAATGCTAATTGTCAAAAATGAAAAGTGTCACCATGAAAAATGTCAAAAATAACAAATTTCAAGATGGCAAATGTCAAAGATGTCAAATGACAAATGTCACAATGCTAAATGTCAAAAATGAAAAATGTCACCATGAAAAATGTCAAAAATGACAAATTTCAAGATGGCAAATATCAAAGATGTCAAATGACAAATTTTACAATGCTAAATGTCAAAAATGACAAATTTCAAGATGGCAAATGTCTAAGATGTCAAATGACAAATGTCACAATGCTAAATGTCAAAAATAAAAAGTGTCACCGTGAAAAATGTCAAAAATAACAAATTTCAAGATGGCAAATGTCAAAGATGTCAAATGACAAATGTCACAATGCTAAATGTCAAAAATGACAAATTTCAAGATGGCAAATGTCTAAGATGTAAAATGACAAATGTCACAATGCTAAATGTCAAAAATGAAAAGTGTCACCATGAAAAATGTCAAAAATGACAAATTTCAAGATGGCAAATGTCAAAGATGTCAAATGACAAATGTCACAATGCTAAATGTCAAAAATGAAAAGTGTCACCATGAAAAATGTCAAAAATGACAAATTTCAAGATGGCAAATGTCAAAGATGTCAAATGACAAATGTCACAATGCTAAATGTCAAAAATGAAAAGTGTCACCATGAAAAATGTCAAAAATAACAAATTTCAAGATGACAAATGTCAAAGATGTCAAATGACAAATGTCACAATGCTAAATGTCAAAAATGAAAAGTGTCACCATGAAAAATGTCAAAAATGACAAATTTCAAGATGGCAAATGTCAAAACTGACAAATGTCACAATGCTAAATGTCAAAAATGAAAAGTGTCACCATGAAAAATGTCAAAAATAACAAATTTTAAGATGGCAAATGTCAAAGATGTCAAATGACAAATGTCACAATGCTAAATGTCAAAAATGAAAAGTGTCACCATGACAAATGTCAAAAATGACAAATTTCAAGATGGCAAATGTCAAAACTGACAAATGTCACAATGCTAAATGTCAAAAATGAAAAGTGTCACCATGAAAAATGTCAAAAATAACAAATTTCAAGATGGCAAATGTCAAAGATGTCAAATGACAAATGTCACAATGCTAAATCTCAAAAATGACAAATTTCAAGATGGCAAATGTCAAAGATGTCAAATGACAAATGTCACAATGCTAAATGTCAAAAATGAAAAGTGTCACCATGAAAAATGTCAAATATGACAAATTTCAAGATGGCAAATGTCAAAGATGTTAAATGACAAATGTCACAATGCTAAATGTCAAAAATGAAAAGTGTCACCATGAAAAATATCAAAAATAACAAATTTCAAGATGGCAAATGTCAAAGACGTCAAATGACAAATGTCACAATGCTAAATGTCAAAAATGAAAAATGTCACCATGAAAAATGTCAAAAATGACAAATTTCAAGATGGCAAATATCAAAGATGTCAAATGACAAATTTTACAATGCTAAATGTCAAAAATGACAAATTTCAAGATGGCAAATGTCTAAGATGTCAAATGACAAATGTCACAATGCTAAATGTCAAAAATAAAAAGTGTCACCGTGAAAAATGTCAAAAATAACAAATTTCAAGATGGCAAATGTCAAAGATGTCAAATGACAAATGTCACAATGCTAAATGTCAAAAATGAAAAGTGTCACCATGAAAAATGTCAAAAATAACAAATTTCAAGATGGCAAATATCAAAGATGTCAAATGACAAATGTCACAATGCTAAATATCAAAAATGAAAAGTGTCACCATGAAAAATGTCAAAAATGACAAATTTCAAGATGGCAAATGTCAAAGATGTCAAATGACAAATGTCACAATGCTAAATGTCAAAAATGAAAAGTGTCACCATGAAAAATGTCAAAAATAACAAATTTCAAGATAGCAAATGTCAAAGATGTCAAATGACAAATGTCACAATGCTAAATGTCAAAAATGAAAAGTGTCACCATGAAAAATGTCAAAAATGACAAATTTCAAGATGGCAAATGTCAAAACTGACAAATGTCACAATGCTAAATGTCAAAAATGAAAAGTGTCACTATAAAAAATGTCAAAAATAACAAATTTCAAGATGGCAAATGTCAAAGATGTCAAATGACAAATGTCACAATGCTAAATGTCAAAAATGACAAATTTCAAGATGGCAAATGTCTAAGATGTCAAATGACAAATGTCACAATGCTAAATGTCAAAAATGAAAAGTGTCACCATGAAAAATGTCAAAAATGACAAATTTCAAGATGGCAAATGTCAAAGATGTCAAATGACAAATGTCACAATGCTAAATGTCAAAAATGAAAAGTGTCACCATGAAAAATGTCAAAAATGACAAATTTCAAGATGGCAAATGTCAAAACTAGCAAATGTCACAATGCTAAATGTCAACAATGAAAAGTGTCAAAAATGACAAATTTCAAGATGGCAAATGTCTAAGATGTCAAATGACAAATGTCACAATGCTAAATGTCAAAAATGAAAAGTGTCACCGTGAAAAATGTCAACAATGACAAATTTCAAGATGGCAAATGTCAAAGATGTTAAATGACAAAAATGAAAAGTGTCACCATAAAAAATGTCAAAAATGACAAATTTTAAGATGGCAAATGTCAAAGATGTCAAATGACAAATGTCACAATGCTAAATGTCAAAAATGAAAAGTGTCAAAAATGACAAATTTCAAGATGGCAAATGTCTAAGATGTCAAATGACAAATGTCACAATGCTAAATGTCAAAAATGAAAAGTGTCACCGTGAAAAATGTCAAAAATGACAAATTTCAAGATGGCAAATGTCAAAGATGTCAAATGACAAATGTCACAATGCTAAATGTCAAAAATGAAAAGTGTCACCATGAAAAATGTCAAAAATGACAAATTTCAAGATGGCAAATGTCAAAGATGTCAAATGACAAATGTCACAATGCTAAATGTCAAAAATGAAAAGTGTCCCCATGAAAAATGTTAATAATAACAAATTTTAAGATGGCAAATGTCAAAGATGTCAAATGACAAATGTCACAATGCTAAATGTCAAAAATAAAAAGTGTCACCATGAAAAATGTCAAAAATGACAAATATCAAGATGGCAAATGTGAAAGATGTCAAATGACAAATGTCACAATGCTAAATCTCAAAAATGAAAAGTGTCAAAAATGACAAATTTCAAGATGGCAAATGTCTAAGATGTCAAATGACAAATGTCACAATGCTAAATGTCAAAAATGAAAAGTCTCACCATGAAAAATGTCAAAAATGACAAATTTCAAGATGGCAAATGTCAAAGATGTCAAATGACAAATGTCACAATGCTAAATGTCAAAAATGAAAAGTGTTACCATGAAAAATGTCAAAAATGACAAATTTCAAGATGGCAAATGTCAAAACTGGCAAATGTCACAATGCTAAATGTCAAAAATGAAAAGTGTCACCATAAAAAATGTTAAAAATGACAAATTTCAAGATGGCAAATGTCCAAGATGTCAAATGACAAATGTCACAATGCTAAATGTCAAAAATGAAAAGTGTCACCATAAAAAATGTCAAAAATGACAAATTTCAAGATGGCAAATGTCAAAGATGTCAAATGACAAATGTCACAATGCTAAATGTCAAAAATGAAAAGTGTCAAAAATGACAAATTTCAAGATGGCAAATGTCAAAGATGTCAAATGACAAATGTCACAATGCTAAATGTCAAAAATAAGAAGTTTCACCATAAAAAATGTCAAAAATGACAAATTTTAAGATGGCAAATGTCAAAACTGACAAATGTCACAATGCTAAATGTCAAAAATGAAAAGTGTCACCATGAAAAATGTCAAAAATAACAAATTTCAAGATGGCAAATGTCAAAGATGTCAAATGACAAATGTCACAATGCTAAATGTCAAAAATGACAAATTTGAAGATGGCAAACGTCAAAGATGTCAAATGACAAATGTCACAATGCTAAATGTCAAAAATAAAAAGTGTCACCATAAAAAATGTCAAAAATGACAAATTTTAAGATGGCAAATGTCAAAGATGTCAAATGACAAATGTCACAATGCTAAATGTCAAAAATGAAAAGTGTCACTATGAAAAATGTCAAAAATGACAAATTTCAAGATGGCAAATGTCAAAACTGACAAATGTCACAATGCTAAATGTTAAAAATGATAAGTGTCACCATGAAAAATGTCAAAAATGACAAATTTCAAGATGGCAAATGTCCAAGATGTCAAATGACAAATGTCACAATGCTAAATGTCAAAAATGAAAAGTGTCACCATGAAAAATGTCAAAAATGACAAATTTCAAGATGGCAAATGTCAAAGATGTCAAAGATGTCAAATGACAAATGTCACTATGCTAAATGTCAAAAATGAAAAGTGTCAAAAATGACAAATTTTAAGATGGCGAATGTCTAAGATGTCAAATGACAAATGTCACAATGCTAAATGTCAAAAATGACAAATTTCAAGATGGCAAATGTCAAAGATGTCAAATGACAAATGTCACAATGCTAAATGTCAAAAATGAAAAGTGTCACCATGAAAAATGTCAAAAATGACAAATTTCAAGATGGCAAATATCAAAGATGTCAAATGACAAATTTCAAAATGCTTAATGTCAAAAATGACAAATTTCAAGATGGCAAATGTCAAAGATGTCAAATGACAAATGTCACAATGCTAAATGTCAAAAATAAAAAGTGTCACCATAAAAAATGTCAAAAATGACAAATTTCAAGATGGCAAATGTCAAAGATGTCAAATGACAAATGTCACAATGCTAAATGTCAAAAATGAAAAGTGTCAAAAATGACAAATTTTAAGATGGCAAATATCAAAGATGTCAAATGACAAATGTCACAATGCTAAATGTCAAAAATGAAAAGTGTCACCATGAAAAATGTCAAAAATGACAAATTTCAAGATGGCAAATGTCAAAGATGTCAAATGACAAATGTCACAATGCTAAATGTCAAAAATGAAAAGTGTCACCATGAGAAATGTCAAAAATAACAAATTTCAAGATGGCAAATGTCAAAGATGTCAAATGACAAATGTCACAATGCTAAATGTCAAAAATGAAAAGTGTCACCATGAAAAATGTCAAAAATGACAAATTTCAAAATGGCAAATGTCAAAACTGACAAATGTCACAATGCTAAATGTCAAAAATAAAAAGTGTCACCATAAAAAATGTCAAAAATAACAAATTTCAAGATGGCCAATGTCAAAGATGTCAAATGACAAAGGTCACAATGCTAAATGTCAAAAATGACAAATTTCAAGATGGCAAATGTCTAAGATGTCAAATGACAAATGTCACAATGCTAAATGTCAAAAATAAAAAGTGTCACCATGAAAAATGTCAAAAATGACAAATTTCAAGATGGCAAATGTCAAAGATGTCAAATGACAAATGTCACAATGCTAAATGTCAAAAATAAAAAGTGTCACCATGAAAAATGTCAAAAATGACAAATTTCGAGATGGCAAATGTCAAAGATGTCAAATGACATATGTCACAATGCTAAATGTCAAAAATGAAAAGTGTCACCATGAAAAATGTCAAAAATAACAAATTTCAAGATGGCAAATGTCAAAGATGTCAAATGACCAATGTCACAATGCTAAATGTCAAAAATGAAAAGTGTCACCATGAAAAATGTCAAAAATGACAAATTTCAAGATGACAAATGTCAAAACTGACAAATGTCACAATGCTAAATGTCAAAAATGAAAAGTGTCACCATGAAAAATGTCAAAAATAACAAATTTCAAGATGGCAAATGTCAAAGATGTCAAATGACAAATGTCACAATGCTAAATGTCAAAAATGAAAAGTGTCACCATGAAAAATGTCAAAAATGACAAATTTCAAGATGGAAAATGTCAAAGATGTCAAATGACAAATGTCACAATGCTAAATGTCAAAAATGAAAAGTGTTACCATGAAAAATGTCAAAAATGACAAATTTCAAGATGGCAAATGTCAAAACTGGCAAATGTCACAATGCTAAATGTCAAAAATGAAAATTGTCACCATAAAAAATGTTAAAAATGACAAATTTCAAGATGGCAAATGTCCAAGATGTCAAATGACAAATGTCACAATGCTAAATGTCAAAAATGAAAAGTGTCACCATGAAAAATGTCAAAAATGACAAATTTCAAGATGGCAAATGTCTAAGATGTCAAATGACAAATGTCACAATGCTAAATGTCAAAAATGAAAAGTCTCACCATGAAAAATGTCAAAAATGACAAATTTCAAGATGGCAAATGTCAAAGATGTCAAATGACAAATGTCACAATGCTAAATGTCAAAAATGAAAAGTGTTACCATGAAAAATGTCAAAAATGACAAATTTCAAGATGGCAAATGTCAAAACTGGCAAATGTCACAATGCTAAATGTCAAAAATGAAAAGTGTCACCATAAAAAATGTTAAAAATGACAAATTTCAAGATGGCAAATGTCCAAGATGTCAAATGACAAATGTCACAATGCTAAATGTCAAAAATGAAAAGTGTCACCATAAAAAATGTCAAAAATGACAAATTTCAAGATGGCAAATGTCAAAGATGTCAAATGACAAATGTCACAATGCTAAATGTCAAAAATGAAAAGTGTCAAAAATGACAAATTTCAAGATGGCAAATGTCAAAGATGTCAAATGACAAATGTCACAATGCTAAATGTCAAAAATAAGAAGTTTCACCATAAAAAATGTCAAAAATGACAAATTTTAAGATGGCAAATGTCAAAACTGACAAATGTCACAATGCTAAATGTCAAAAATGAAAAGTGTCACCATGAAAAATGTCAAAAATAACAAATTTCAAGATGGCAAATGTCAAAGATGTCAAATGACAAATGTCACAATGCTAAATGTCAAAAATGACAAATTTGAAGATGGCAAACGTCAAAGATGTCAAATGACAAATGTCACAATGCTAAATGTCAAAAATAAAAAGTGTCACCATAAAAAATGTCAAAAATGACAAATTTTAAGATGGCAAATGTCAAAGATGTCAAATGACAAATGTCACAATGCTAAATGTCAAAAATGAAAAGTGTCACTATGAAAAATGTCAAAAATGACAAATTTCAAGATGGCAAATGTCAAAACTGACAAATGTCACAATGCTAAATGTTAAAAATGATAAGTGTCACCATGAAAAATGTCAAAAATGACAAATTTCAAGATGGCAAATGTCCAAGATGTCAAATGACAAATGTCACAATGCTAAATGTCAAAAATGAAAAGTGTCACCATGAAAAATGTCAAAAATGACAAATTTCAAGATGGCAAATGTCAAAGATGTCAAAGATGTCAAATGACAAATGTCACTATGCTAAATGTCAAAAATGAAAAGTGTCAAAAATGACAAATTTTAAGATGGCGAATGTCTAAGATGTCAAATGACAAATGTCACAATGCTAAATGTCAAAAATGACAAATTTCAAGATGGCAAATGTCAAAGATGTCAAATGACAAATGTCACAATGCTAAATGTCAAAAATGAAAAGTGTCACCATGAAAAATGTCAAAAATGACAAATTTCAAGATGGCAAATATCAAAGATGTCAAATGACAAATTTCAAAATGCTTAATGTCAAAAATGACAAATTTCAAGATGGCAAATGTCAAAGATGTCAAATGACAAATGTCACAATGCTAAATGTCAAAAATAAAAAGTGTCACCATAAAAAATGTCAAAAATGACAAATTTCAAGATGGCAAATGTCAAAGATGTCAAATGACAAATGTCACAATGCTAAATGTCAAAAATGAAAAGTGTCAAAAATGACAAATTTTAAGATGGCAAATATCAAAGATGTCAAATGACAAATGTCACAATGCTAAATGTCAAAAATGAAAAGTGTCACCATGAAAAATGTCAAAAATGACAAATTTCAAGATGGCAAATGTCAAAGATGTCAAATGACAAATGTCACAATGCTAAATGTCAAAAATGAAAAGTGTCACCATGAGAAATGTCAAAAATAACAAATTTCAAGATGGCAAATGTCAAAGATGTCAAATGACAAATGTCACAATGCTAAATGTCAAAAATGAAAAGTGTCACCATGAAAAATGTCAAAAATGACAAATTTCAAAATGGCAAATGTCAAAACTGACAAATGTCACAATGCTAAATGTCAAAAATAAAAAGTGTCACCATAAAAAATGTCAAAAATAACAAATTTCAAGATGGCCAATGTCAAAGATGTCAAATGACAAAGGTCACAATGCTAAATGTCAAAAATGACAAATTTCAAGATGGCAAATGTCTAAGATGTCAAATGACAAATGTCACAATGCTAAATGTCAAAAATAAAAAGTGTCACCATGAAAAATGTCAAAAATGACAAATTTCAAGATGGCAAATGTCAAAGATGTCAAATGACAAATGTCACAATGCTAAATGTCAAAAATAAAAAGTGTCACCATGAAAAATGTCAAAAATGACAAATTTCGAGATGGCAAATGTCAAAGATGTCAAATGACATATGTCACAATGCTAAATGTCAAAAATGAAAAGTGTCACCATGAAAAATGTCAAAAATAACAAATTTCAAGATGGCAAATGTCAAAGATGTCAAATGACCAATGTCACAATGCTAAATGTCAAAAATGAAAAGTGTCACCATGAAAAATGTCAAAAATGACAAATTTCAAGATGACAAATGTCAAAACTGACAAATGTCACAATGCTAAATGTCAAAAATGAAAAGTGTCACCATGAAAAATGTCAAAAATAACAAATTTCAAGATGGCAAATGTCAAAGATGTCAAATGACAAATGTCACAATGCTAAATGTCAAAAATGAAAAGTGTCACCATGAAAAATGTCAAAAATGACAAATTTCAAGATGGAAAATGTCAAAGATGTCAAATGACAAATGTCACAATGCTAAATGTCAAAAATGAAAAGTGTTACCATGAAAAATGTCAAAAATGACAAATTTCAAGATGGCAAATGTCAAAACTGGCAAATGTCACAATGCTAAATGTCAAAAATGAAAATTGTCACCATAAAAAATGTTAAAAATGACAAATTTCAAGATGGCAAATGTCCAAGATGTCAAATGACAAATGTCACAATGCTAAATGTCAAAAATGAAAAGTGTCACCATGAAAAATGTCAAAAATGACAAATTTCAAGATGGCAAATGTCAAAGATGTCAAATGACAAATGTCACAATGCTAAATGTCAAAAATGAAAAGTGTCAAAAATGACAAATTTCAAGATGGCAATTGTCAAAGATGTCAAATGACAAATGTCACAATGCTAAATGTCAAAAATGAAAAGTGTCACTATGAAAAATGTCAAAAATGACAAATTTCAAGATGGCAAATGTCAAAACTGACAAATGTCACAATGCTAAATGTTAAAAATGATAAGTGTCACCATGAAAAATGTCAAAAATGACAAATTTCAAGATGGCAAATGTCCAAGATGTCAAATGACAAATGTCACAATGCTAAATGTCAAAAATGAAAAGTGTCACCATGAAAAATGTCAAAAATGACAAATTTCAAGATGGCAAATGTCAAAGATGTCAAAGATGTCAAATGACAAATGTCACAATGCTAAATGTCAAAAATGAAAAGTGTCAAAAATGACAAATTTTAAGATGGCAAATGTCTAAGATGTCAAATGACAAATGTCACAATGCTAAATGTCAAAAATGACAAATTTCAAGATGGCAAATGTCAAAGATGTCAAATGACAAATGTCACAATGCTAAATGTCAAAAATGAAAAGTGTCACCATGAAAAATGTCAAAAATGACAAATTTCAAGATGGCAAATATCAAAGATGTCAAATGACAAATTTCAAAATGCTTAATGTCAAAAATGACAAATTTCAAGATGGCAAATGTCAAAGATGTCAAATGACAAATGTCACAATGCTAAATGTCAAAAATAAAAAGTGTCACCATGAAAAATGTCAAAAATGACAAATTTCAAGATGGCAAATGTCAAAGATGTCAAATGACAAATGTCACAATGCTAAATGTCAAAAATGAAAAGTGTCAAAAATGACAAATTTTAAGATGGCAAATATCAAAGATGTCAAATGACAAATGTCACAATGCTAAATGTCAAAAATGAAAAGTGTCACCATGAAAAATGTCAAAAATGACAAATTTCAAGATGGCAAATGTCAAAGATGTCAAATGACAAATGTCACAATGCTAAATGTCAAAAATGAAAAGTGTCACCATGAGAAATGTCAAAAATAACAAATTTCAAGATAGCAAATGTCAAAGATGTCAAATGACAAATGTCACAATGCTAAATGTCAAAAATGAAAAGTGTCACCATGAAAAATGTCAAAAATGACAAATTTCAAAATGGCAAATGTCAAAACTGACAAATGTCACAATGCTAAATGTCAAAAATAAAAAGTGTCACCATAAAAAATGTCAAAAATAACAAATTTCAAGATGGCCAATGTCAAAGATGTCAAATGACAAATGTCACAATGCTAAATGTCAAAAATGACAAATTTCAAGATGGCAAATGTCTAAGATGTCAAATGACAAATGTCACAATGCTAAATGTCAAAAATAAAAAGTGTCACCATGAAAAATGTCAAAAATAACAAATTTCAAGATGGCAAATGTCAAAGATGTCAAATGACAAATGTCACAATGCTAAATGTCAAAAATGAAAAGTGTCACCATGAAAAATGTCAAAAATGACAAATTTCAAGATGACAAATGTCAAAACTGACAAATGTCACAATGCTAAATGTCAAAAATGAAAAGTGTCACCATGAAAAATGTCAAAAATAACAAATTTCAAGATGGCAAATGTCAAAGATGTCAAATGACAAATGTCACAATGCTAAATGTCAAAAATGAAAAGTGTCACCATGAAAAATGTCAAAAATGACAAATTTCAAGATGGCAAATGTCAAAGATGTCAAATGACAAATGTCACAATGCTAAATGTCAAAAATGAAAAGTGTCACCATGAAAAATGTCAAAAATGACAAATTTCAAGATGGCAAATGTCAAAGATGTTAAATGACATATGTCACAATGCTAAATGTCAAAAATGAAAAGTGTCACCATGAAAAATGTCAAAAATAACAAATTTCAAGATGGCAAATGTCAAAGATGTCAAATGACAAATGTCACAATGCTAAATGTCAAAAATGAAAAGTGTCACCATGAAAAATGTCAAAAATGACAAATTTCAAGATGACAAATGTCAAAACTGACAAATGTCACAATGCTAAATGTCAAAAATGAAAAGTGTCACCATGAAAAATGTCAAAAATAACAAATTTCAAGATGGCAAATGTCAAAGATGTCAAATGACAAATGTCACAATGCTAAATGTCAAAAATGAAAAGTGTCACCATGAAAAATGTCAAAAATGACAAATTTCAAGATGGCAAATGTCAAAGTTGTCAAATGACAAATGTCACAATGCTAAATGTCAAAAATGAAAAGTGTTACCATGAAAAATGTCAAAAATGACAAATTTCAAGATGGCAAATGTCAAAACTGGCAAATGTCACAATGCTAAATGTCAAAAATGAAAAGTGTCACCATAAAAAATGTTAAAAATGACAAATTTCAAGATGGCAAATGTCCAAGATGTCAAATGACAAATGTCACAATGCTAAATGTCAAAAATGAAAAGTGTCACCATGAAAAATGTCAAAAATGACAAATTTCAAGATGGCAAATGTCAAAGATGTCAAATGACAAATGTCACAATGCTAAATGTCAAAAATGAAAAGTGTCAAAAATGACAAATTTCAAGATGGCAAATGTCAAAGATGTCAAATGACAAATGTCACAATGCTAAATGTCAAAAATGAGAAGTTTCACCATAAAAAATGTCAAAAATGACAAATTTTAAGATGGCAAATGTCAAAACTGACAAATGTCACAATGCTAAATGTCAAAAATGAAAAGTGTCACCATGAAAAATGTCAAAAATAACAAATTTCAAGATGGCAAATGTCAAAGATGTCAAATGACAAATGTCACAATGCTAAATGTCAAAAATGACAAATTTGAAGATGGCAAACGTCAAAGATGTCAAATGACAAATGTCACAATGCTAAATGTCAAAAATAAAAAGTGTCACCATAAAAAATGTCAAAAATGACAAATTTTAAGATGGCAAATGTCAAAGATGTCAAATGACAAATGTCACAATGCTAAATGCAAAAATGAAAAGTGTCACTATGAAAAATGTCAAAAATGACAAATTTCAAGATGGCAAATGTCAAAACTGACAAATGTCACAATGCTAAATGTTAAAAATGATAAGTGTCACCATGAAAAATGTCAAAAATGACAAATTTCAAGATGGCAAATGTCCAAGATGTCAAATGACAAATGTCACAATGCTAAATGTCAAAAATGAAAAGTGTCACCATGAAAAATGTCAAAAATGACAAATTTCAAGATGGCAAATGTCAAAGATGTCAAAGATGTCAAATGACAAATGTCACAATGCTAAATGTCAAAAATGAAAAGTGTCAAAAATGACAAATTTTAAGATGGCAAATGTCTAAGATGTCAAATGACAAATGTCACAATGCTAAATGTCAAAAATGACAAATTTCAAGATGGCAAATGTCAAAGATGTCAAATGACAAATGTCACAATGCTAAATGTCAAAAATGAAAAGTGTCACCATGAAAAATGTCAAAAATGACAAATTTCAAGATGGCAAATATCAAAGATGTCAAATGACAAATTTCAAAATGCTTAATGTCAAAAATGACAAATTTCAAGATGGCAAATGTCAAAGATGTCAAATGACAAATGTCACAATGCTAAATGTCAAAAATAAAAAGTGTCACCATGAAAAATGTCAAAAATGACAAATTTCAAGATGGCAAATGTCAAAGATGTCAAATGACAAATGTCACAATGCTAAATGTCAAAAATGAAAAGTGTCAAAAATGACAAATTTTAAGATGGCAAATATCAAAGATGTCAAATGACAAATGTCACAATGCTAAATGTCAAAAATGAAAAGTGTCACCATGAAAAATGTCAAAAATGACAAATTTCAAGATGGCAAATGTCAAAGATGTCAAATCACAAATGTCACAATGCTAAATGTCAAAAATGAAAAGTGTCACCATGAGAAATGTCAAAAATAACAAATTTCAAGATGGCAAATGTCAAAGATGTCAAATGACAAATGTCACAATGCTAAATGTCAAAAATGAAAAGTGTCACCATGAAAAATGTCAAAAATGACAAATTTCAAGATGGCAAATGTCAAAACTGACAAATGTCACAATGCTAAATGTCAAAAATAAAAAGTGTCACCATAAAAAATGTCAAAAATAACAAATTTCAAGATGGCCAATGTCAAAGATGTCAAATGACAAATGTCACAATGCTAAATGTCAAAAATGACAAATTTCAAGATGGCAAATGTCTAAGATGTCAAATGACAAATGTCACAATGCTAAATGTCAAAAATGAAAAGTGTCACCATGAAAAATGTCAAAAATGACAAATTTCAAGATGGCAAATGTCAAAGATGTCAAATGACAAATGTCACAATGCTAAATGTCAAAAATGAAAAGTGTCACCATGAAAAATGTCAAAAATGACAAATTTCAAGATGGCAAATGTCAAAGATGTCAAATGACATATGTCACAATGCTAAATGTCAAAAATGAAAAGTGTCACCATGAAAAATGTCAAAAATAACAAATTTCAAGATGGCAAATGTCAAAGATGTCAAATGACAAATGTCACAATGCTAAATGTCAAAAATGAAAAGTGTCACCATGAAAAATGTCAAAAATGACAAATTTCAAGATGACAAATGTCAAAACTGACAAATGTCACAATGCTAAATGTCAAAAATGAAAAGTGTCACCATGAAAAATGTCAAAAATAACAAATTTCAAGATGGCAAATGTCAAAGATGTCAAATGACAAATGTCACAATGCTAAATGTCAAAAATGAAAAGTGTCACCATGACAAATGTCAAAAATGACAAATTTCAAGATGGCAAATGTCAAAACTGACAAATGTCACAATGCTAAATGTCAAAAATGAAAAGTGTCACCATGAAAAATGTCAAAAATAACAAATTTCAAGATGGCAAATGTCAAAGATGTCAAATGACAAATGTCACAATGCTAAATGTCAAAAATGACAAATTTCAAGATGGCAAATGTCAAAGATGTCAAATGACAAATGTCACAATGCTAAATGTCAAAAATGAAAAGTGTCACCATGAAAAATGTCAAAAATGACAAATTTCAAGATGGCAAATGACAAAGATGTCAAATGACAAATGTCACAATGCTAAATGTCAAAAATGAAAAGTTTCACCATGAAAAATGTCAAAAATAACAAATTTCAAGATGACAAATGTCAAAGATGTCAAATGACAAATGTCACAATGCTAAATGTCAAAAAAGAAAAATGTCACCATGAGAAATGTCAAAAATGACAAATTTCAAGATGGCAAATATCAAAGATGTCAAATGACAAATTTTACAATGCTAAATGTCAAAAATGACAAATTTCAAGATGGGAAATGTCAAAGATGTCAAATGACAAATGTCACAATGCTAAATGTCAAAAATGAAAAGTGTCACCATGAAAAATGTCAAAAATGACAAGTTTCAAGATGGCAAATGTCAAAGATGTCAAATGACAAATGTCACAATGCTAAATGTCAAAAATGAAAAGTGTCAAAAATGACAAATTTCAAGATGGCAAATGTCTAAGATGTCAAATGACAAATGTCACAATGTTAAATGTCAAAAATGAAAAGTGTCACCATGAAAAATGTCAAAAATGACAAATTTCAAGATGGCAAATGCCAAAGATGTCAAATGACAAATGTCACAATGCTAAATGTCAAAAATGAAAAGTGTCACCATGAAAAATGTCAAAAATGACAAATTTCAAGATGGCAAATGTCAAAGATGTCAAATAAAAAATGTCTCAATGCTAAATGTCAAAAATGAAAAGTGTCAAAAATGACAAATTTTAAGATGGCAAATGTCTAAGATGTCAAATGACAAATGTCACAATGCTAAATGTCAAAAATAAAAAGTGTCACCGTGAAAAATGTCAAAAATAACAAATTTCAAGATGGCAAATGTCAAAGATGTCAAATGACAAATGTCACAATGCTAAATGTCAAAAATGAAAAGTGTCACCATGAAAAATGTCAAAAATAACAAATTTCAAGATGGCAAATATCAAAAATGTCAAATGACAAATGTCACAATGCTAAATGTCAAAAATGAAAAGTGTCACCATGAAAAATGTCAAAAATGACAAATTTCAAGATGGCAAATGTCAAAGATGTCAAATGACAAATGTCACAATGCTAAATGTCAAAAATGAAAAGTGTTACCATGAAAAATGTCAAAAATAACAAATTTCAAGATGGCAAATGTCAAAGATGTCAAATGTCACAATGCTAAATGTCAAAAATGAAAAGTGTCACCATGAAAAATGTCAAAAATGACAAATTTCAAGATGGCAAATGTCAAAACTGACAAATGTCACAATGCTAAATGTCAAAAATAAAAAGTGTCAATATAAAAAATGTCAAAAATAACAAATTTCAAGATGGCAAATGTCAAAGATGTCAAATGACAAATGTCACAATGCTAAATGTCAAAAATGAAAAGTGTCACCATGAAAAATGTCAAAAATGACAAATTTCAAGATGGCAAATGTCAAAGATGTCAAATGACAAATGTCACAATGCTAAATGTCAAAAATGAAAAGTGTCAAAAATGACAAATTTCAAGATGGCAAATGTCTAAGATGTCAAATGACAAATGTCACAATGCTAAATGTCAAAAATGAAAAGTGTCACCGTGAAAAATGTAAAAAATGACAAATTTCAAGATGGCAAATGTCAAAGATGTCAAATGACAAATGTCACAATGCTAAATGTCAAAAATGAAAAGTGTCACCATGAAAAATGTCAAAAATGACAAATTTCAAGATGGCAAATGTCAAAGATGTCAAATGGCAAATGTCACAATGCTAAATGTCAAAAATGAAAAGTGTCCCCATGAAAAATGTCAATAATAACAAATTTCAAGATGGCAAATGTCAAAGATGTCAAATGACAAATGTCACAATGCTAAATGTCAAAAATGAAAAGTGTCACCATGAAAAATGTCAAAAATGACAAATTTCAAGATGGCAAATGTCAAAGATGTCAAATGACAAATGTCACAATGCTAAATGTCAAAAATGAAAAGTGTCAAAAATGACAAATTTCAAGATGGCAAATGTCTAAGATGTCAAATGACAAATGTCACAATGCTAAATGTCAAAAATGAAAAGTGTCACCATGAAAAATGTCAAAAATGACAAATTTCAAGATGGCAAATGTCAAAGATGTCAAATGACAAATGTCACAATGCTAAATGTCAAAAATGAAAAGTGTTACCATGAAAAATGTCAAAAATGACAAATTTCAAGATGGCAAATGTCAAAACTGGCAAATGTCACAATGCTAAATGTCAAAAATGAAAAGTGTCACCATGAAAAATGTCAAAAATGACAAATTTCAAGATGGCAAATGTCCAAGATGTCAAATGACAAATGTCACAATGCTAAATGTCAAAAATGAAAAGTGTCACCATGAAAAATGTCAAAAATGACAAATTTCAAGATGGCAAATGTCAAAGATGTCAAATGACAAATGTCACAATGCTAAATGTCAAAAATGAAAAGTGTCAAAAATGACAAATTTCAAGATGGCAAATGTCAAAGATGTCAAATGACAAATGTCACAATGCTAAATGTTAAAAATGAAAAGTGTCACCATAAAAAATGTCAAAAATGACAAATTTCAAGATGGCAAATGTCAAAACTGACAAATGTCACAATGCTAAATGTCAAAAATGAAGAGTGTCACCATAAAAAATGTCAAAAATAACAAATTTCAAGATGGCAAATGTCAAAAATGTCAAATGACAAATGTCACAATGCTAAATGTCAAAAATGACAAATTTGAAGATGGCAAATGTCAAAGATGTCAAATGACAAATGTCACCATGCTAAATGTCAAAAATAAAAAGTGTCACCATGAAAAATGTCAAAAATGACAAATTTTAAGATGGCAAATGTCAAAGATGTCAAATGACAAATGTCACAATGCTAAATGTCAAAAATGAAAAGTGTCACCATAAAAAATATCAAAAATGACAAATTTCAAGATGGCAAATGTCAAAACTGACAAATGTCACAATGCTAAATGTTAAAAATGATAAGTGTCACCATGAAAAATGTCAGAAATGACAAATTTCAAGATGGCAAATGTCCAAGATGTCAAACGACAAATGTCACAATGCTAGATGTCAAAAATGAAAAGTGTCACCATGAAAAATGTCAAAAATGACAAATTTCAAGATGGCAAATGTCTAAGATGTCAAATGACAAATGTCACAATGCTAAATGTCAAAAATGAAAAGTGTCACCATGAAAAATGTCAAAAATGACAAATTTCAAGATGGCAAATATGAAGGATGTCAAATGACAAATTTCACAATGCTTAATGTCAAAAATGACAAATTTCAAGATGGCAAATGTCAAAGATGTCAAATGACAAATGTCACAATGCTAAATGTCAAAAATGAAAAGTGTCACCATGAAAAATGTCAAAAATAACAAATTTCAAGATGGCAAATGTCAAAGATGTCAAATGACAAATGTCACAATGCTAAATGTCAAAAATGAAAAGTGTCACCATGAAAAATATCAAAAATGACAAATTTCAAGATGGCAAATGTCTAAGATGTCAAATGACAAATGTCACAATGCTAAATGTCAAAAATGAAAAGTGTCACCATAAAAAATGTCAAAAATAACAAATTTCAAGATGGCAAATGTCAAAGATGTCAAATGACAAATGTCACAATGCTAAATGTCAAAAATGACAAATTTGAAGATGGCAAATGTCTAAGATGTCAAATGACAAATGTCACAATGCTAAATGTCAAAAATGAAAAGTGTCACCATGAAAAATGTCAAAAATGACAAATTTCAAGATGGCAAATGTCAAAGATGTTAAATGGCAAATGTCACAATACTAAATGTCAAAAATGAAAAGTGTCAAAAATGACAAATTTCAAGATGGCAAATGTCTAAGATGTCAAATGACAAATGTCACAATGCTAAATGTCAAAAATGAAAAGTGTCACCGTGAAAAATGTCAAAAATGACAAATTTCAAGATGGCAAATGTCAAAGATGTCAAATGACAAATGTCACAATGCTAAATGTCAAAAATGAAAAGTGTCACCATGAAAAATGTCAAAAATGACAAATTTCAAGATGGCAAATGTCAAAGATGTCAAATGACAAATGTCACAATGCTAAATGTCAAAAATGCAAAGTGTCCCCATAAAAAATGTCAATAATGACAAATTTCAAGATGGCAAATGTCAAAGATGTCAAATGACAAATGTCACAATGCTAAATGTCAAAAATGAAAAGTGTCACCATGAAAAATGTCAAAAATGACAAATTTCAAGATGGCAAATGTCAAAGATGTCAAATGACAAATGTCACAATGCTAAATGTCAAAAATGAAAAGTGTCAAAAATGACAAATTTCAAGATGGCAAATGTCTAAGATGTCAAATGACAAATGTCACAATGCTAAATGTCAAAAATGAAAAGTGTCACCATGAAAAATGTCAAAAATGACAAATTTTAAGATGGCAAATGTCAAAGATGTCAAATGACAAATGTCACAATGCTAAATGTCAAAAATGAAAAGTGTTATCATGAAAAATGTCAAAAATGACAAATTTTAAGATGACAAATGTCAAAACTGACAAATGTCACAATGCTAAATGTCAAAAATGAAAAGTGTCACCATGAAAAATGTCAAAAATGACAAATTTCAAGATGGCAAATGTCCAAGATGTCAAATGACAAATGTCACGATGCTAAATGTCAAAAATGAAAAGTGTCACCATGAAAAATGTCAAAAATGACAAATTTCAAGATAGCAAATGTCAAAGATGTCAAATGACAAATGTCACAATGCTAAATGTCAAAAATGAAAAGTGTCAAAAATGACAAATTTCAAGATGGCAAATGTCAAAGATGTCAAATGACAAATGTCACAATGCTAAATGTCAAAAATGAAAAGTGTCACCATGAAAAATGTCAAAAATGACAAATTTCAAGGTGGCAAATGTCAAAACTGACAAATGTCACAATGCTAAATATCAAAAATGAAAAGTGTCACCATGAAAAATGTCAAAAATAACAAATTTCAAGATGGCAAATGTCAAAGATGTCAAATGACAAATGTCACAATGCCAAATGTCAAAAATGACAAATTTCAAAATGGCAAATGTCAAAGATGTCAAATGACAAATGTCACAATGCTAAATGTCAAAAATAAAAAGTGTCACCATGAAAAATGTCAAAAATGACAAATTTTAAGATGGCAAATATCAAAGATGTCAAATGACAAATGTCACAATGCTAAATGTCAAAAATGAAAAGTGTTACCATGAAAATTGTCAAAAATGACAAATTTCAAGATGGCAAATGTCAAAACTGGCAAATGTCACAATGCTAAAGGTCAAAAAGGAAAAGTGTCACCATGAAAAATGTCAAAAATAACAAATTTCAAGATGGCAAATGTCCAAGATGTCAAATGACAAATGTCACAATGCTAAATGTCAAAAATGAAAAGTGTCACCATGAAAAATGTCAAAAATGACAAATTTCAAGATGGCAAATGTCAAAGATGTCAAATGACAAATGTCACAATGCTAAATGTCAAAAATGAAAAGTGTCAAAAATGACAAATTTCAAGATGGCAAATGTCAAAGATGTCAAATGCCAAATGTCACAATGCTAAATGTCAAAAATGAAAAGTGTCACCATAAAAAATGTCAAAAATGACAAATTTCAAGATGGCAAATGTCAAAACTGACAAATGTCACAATGCTAAATGTCAAAAATGAAAAGTGTCAAAAATGACAAATTTCAAGATGGCAAATGTCTAAGATGTCAAATAACAAATGTCACAATGCTAAATGTCAAAAATGAAAAGTGTCGCCATGAAAAATGTCAAAAATGACAAATTTCAAGATGGCAAATGTCAAAGATGTCAAATGACAAATGTCACAATGCTAAATGTCAAAAATGAAAAGTGTCAAAAATGACAAATTTCAAGATGGCAAATGTCTAAGATGTCAAATGACAAATGTCACAATGCTAAATGTCAAAAATGAAAAGTGTCACCATGAAAAATGTCAAAAATGACATATTTCAAGATGGCAAATGTCAAAGATGTCAAATGACAAATGTCACAATGCTAAATGTCAAAAATGAAAAGTGTTACCATGAAAAATGTCAAAAATGACAAATTTTAAGATGGCAAATGTCAAAGATGTCAAATGACAAATGTCACAATGCTAAATGTCAAAAATGAAAAGTGTCACCATGAAAAATGTCAAAAATGACAAATCTCAAGATGGCAAATGTCAAAACTGACAAATGTCACAATGCTAAATGTTAAAAATGATAAGTGTCACCATGAAAAATGTCAAAAATGACAAATTTCAAAATGGCAAATGTCCAAGATGTCAAATGACAAATGTCACAATGCTAAATGTCAAAAATGAAAAGTGTGACCATGAAAAATGTCAAAAATGACAAATTTCAAGATGGCAAATGTCAAAGATGTCAAATGACAAATGTCACAATGCTAAATGTCAAAAATGACACATTTTAAGATGGCAAATATCTAAGATGTCAAATGACAAATGTCACAATGCTAAATGTCAAAAATGACAAATTTCAAGATGGCAAATGTCAAAGATGTCAAATGACAAATGTCACAATGCTAAATGTCAAAAATGAAAAGTGTCAATATGAAAAATGTCAAAAATGACAAATTTCAAGATGGCAAATATCAAAGATGTCAAATGACAAATTTCACAATGCTTAATGTCAAAAATGACAAATTTCAAGATAGCAAATGTCAAAGATGTCAAATGACAAATGTCACAATGCTAAATGTTAAAAATGAAAAGTGTCACCATAAAAAATGTCAAAAATGACAAATTTCAAGATGGCAAATGTCAAAACTGACAAATGTCACAATGCTAAATGTCAAAAATGAAGAGTGTCACCATAAAAAATGTCAAAAATAACAAATTTCAAGATGGCAAATGTCAAAAATGTCAAATGACAAATGTCACAATGCTAAATGTCAAAAATGACAAATTTGAAGATGGCAAATGTCAAAGATGTCAAATGACAAATGTCACCATGCTAAATGTCAAAAATAAAAAGTGTCACCATGAAAAATGTCAAAAATGACAAATTTTAAGATGGCAAATGTCAAAGATGTCAAATGACAAATGTCACAATGCTAAATGTCAAAAATGAAAAGTGTCACCATAAAAAATATCAAAAATGACAAATTTCAAGATGGCAAATGTCAAAACTGACAAATGTCACAATGCTAAATGTTAAAAATGATAAGTGTCACCATGAAAAATGTCAGAAATGACAAATTTCAAGATGGCAAATGTCCAAGATGTCAAACGACAAATGTCACAATGCTAGATGTCAAAAATGAAAAGTGTCACCATGAAAAATGTCAAAAATGACAAATTTCAAGATGGCAAATGTCTAAGATGTCAAATGACAAATGTCACAATGCTAAATGTCAAAAATGAAAAGTGTCACCATGAAAAATGTCAAAAATGACAAATTTCAAGATGGCAAATATGAAGGATGTCAAATGACAAATTTCACAATGCTTAATGTCAAAAATGACAAATTTCAAGATGGCAAATGTCAAAGATGTCAAATGACAAATGTCACAATGCTAAATGTCAAAAATGAAAAGTGTCACCATGAAAAATGTCAAAAATAACAAATTTCAAGATGGCAAATGTCAAAGATGTCAAATGACAAATGTCACAATGCTAAATGTCAAAAATGAAAAGTGTCACCATGAAAAATATCAAAAATGACAAATTTCAAGATGGCAAATGTCTAAGATGTCAAATGACAAATGTCACAATGCTAAATGTCAAAAATGAAAAGTGTCACCATAAAAAATGTCAAAAATAACAAATTTCAAGATGGCAAATGTCAAAGATGTCAAATGACAAATGTCACAATGCTAAATGTCAAAAATGACAAATTTGAAGATGGCAAATGTCTAAGATGTCAAATGACAAATGTCACAATGCTAAATGTCAAAAATGAAAAGTGTCACCATGAAAAATGTCAAAAATGACAAATTTCAAGATGGCAAATGTCAAAGATGTTAAATGGCAAATGTCACAATACTAAATGTCAAAAATGAAAAGTGTCAAAAATGACAAATTTCAAGATGGCAAATGTCTAAGATGTCAAATGACAAATGTCACAATGCTAAATGTCAAAAATGAAAAGTGTCACCGTAAAAAATGTCAAAAATGACAAATTTCAAGATGGCAAATGTCAAAGATGTCAAATGACAAATGTCACAATGCTAAATGTCAAAAATGAAAAGTGTCACCATGAAAAATGTCAAAAATGACAAATTTCAAGATGGCAAATGTCAAAGATGTCAAATGACAAATGTCACAATGCTAAATGTCAAAAATGCAAAGTGTCCCCATAAAAAATGTCAATAATGACAAATTTCAAGATGGCAAATGTCAAAGATGTCAAATGACAAATGTCACAATGCTAAATGTCAAAAATGAAAAGTGTCACCATGAAAAATGTCAAAAATGACAAATTTCAAGATGGCAAATGTCAAAGATGTCAAATGACAAATGTCACAATGCTAAATGTCAAAAATGAAAAGTGTCAAAAATGACAAATTTCAAGATGGCAAATGTCTAAGATGTCAAATGACAAATGTCACAATGCTAAATGTCAAAAATGAAAAGTGTCACCATGAAAAATGTCAAAAATGACAAATTTTAAGATGGCAAATGTCAAAGATGTCAAATGACAAATGTCACAATGCTAAATGTCAAAAATGAAAAGTGTTATCATGAAAAATGTCAAAAATGACAAATTTTAAGATGACAAATGTCAAAACTGACAAATGTCACAATGCTAAATGTCAAAAATGAAAAGTGTCACCATGAAAAATGTCAAAAATGACAAATTTCAAGATGGCAAATGTCCAAGATGTCAAATGACAAATGTCACGATGCTAAATGTCAAAAATGAAAAGTGTCACCATGAAAAATGTCAAAAATGACAAATTTCAAGATAGCAAATGTCAAAGATGTCAAATGACAAATGTCACAATGCTAAATGTCAAAAATGAAAAGTGTCAAAAATGACAAATTTCAAGATGGCAAATGTCAAAGATGTCAAATGACAAATGTCACAATGCTAAATGTCAAAAATGAAAAGTGTCACCATGAAAAATGTCAAAAATGACAAATTTCAAGGTGGCAAATGTCAAAACTGACAAATGTCACAATGCTAAATATCAAAAATGAAAAGTGTCACCATGAAAAATGTCAAAAATAACAAATTTCAAGATGGCAAATGTCAAAGATGTCAAATGACAAATGTCACAATGCCAAATGTCAAAAATGACAAATTTCAAAATGGCAAATGTCAAAGATGTCAAATGACAAATGTCACAATGCTAAATGTCAAAAATAAAAAGTGTCACCATGAAAAATGTCAAAAATGACAAATTTTAAGATGGCAAATATCAAAGATGTCAAATGACAAATGTCACAATGCTAAATGTCAAAAATGAAAAGTGTTACCATGAAAATTGTCAAAAATGACAAATTTCAAGATGGCAAATGTCAAAACTGGCAAATGTCACAATGCTAAAGGTCAAAAAGGAAAAGTGTCACCATGAAAAATGTCAAAAATAACAAATTTCAAGATGGCAAATGTCCAAGATGTCAAATGACAAATGTCACAATGCTAAATGTCAAAAATGAAAAGTGTCACCATGAAAAATGTCAAAAATGACAAATTTCAAGATGGCAAATGTCAAAGATGTCAAATGACAAATGTCACAATGCTAAATGTCAAAAATGAAAAGTGTCAAAAATGACAAATTTCAAGATGGCAAATGTCAAAGATGTCAAATGCCAAATGTCACAATGCTAAATGTCAAAAATGAAAAGTGTCACCATAAAAAATGTCAAAAATGACAAATTTCAAGATGGCAAATGTCAAAACTGACAAATGTCACAATGCTAAATGTCAAAAATGAAAAGTGTCAAAAATGACAAATTTCAAGATGGCAAATGTCTAAGATGTCAAATAACAAATGTCACAATGCTAAATGTCAAAAATGAAAAGTGTCGCCATGAAAAATGTCAAAAATGACAAATTTCAAGATGGCAAATGTCAAAGATGTCAAATGACAAATGTCACAATGCTAAATGTCAAAAATGAAAAGTGTCAAAAATGACAAATTTCAAGATGGCAAATGTCTAAGATGTCAAATGACAAATGTCACAATGCTAAATGTCAAAAATGAAAAGTGTTACCATGAAAAATGTCAAAAATGACATATTTCAAGATGGCAAATGTCAAAGATGTCAAATGACAAATGTCACAATGCTAAATGTCAAAAATGAAAAGTGTTACCATGAAAAATGTCAAAAATGACAAATTTTAAGATGGCAAATGTCAAAGATGTCAAATGACAAATGTCACAATGCTAAATGTCAAAAATGAAAAGTGTCACCATGAAAAATGTCAAAAATGACAAATCTCAAGATGGCAAATGTCAAAACTGACAAATGTCACAATGCTAAATGTTAAAAATGATAAGTGTCACCATGAAAAATGTCAAAAATGACAAATTTCAAAATGGCAAATGTCCAAGATGTCAAATGACAAATGTCACAATGCTAAATGTCAAAAATGAAAAGTGTGACCATGAAAAATGTCAAAAATGACAAATTTCAAGATGGCAAATGTCAAAGATGTCAAATGACAAATGTCACAATGCTAAATGTCAAAAATGACACATTTTAAGATGGCAAATATCTAAGATGTCAAATGACAAATGTCACAATGCTAAATGTCAAAAATGACAAATTTCAAGATGGCAAATGTCAAAGATGTCAAATGACAAATGTCACAATGCTAAATGTCAAAAATGAAAAGTGTCAATATGAAAAATGTCAAAAATGACAAATTTCAAGATGGCAAATATCAAAGATGTCAAATGACAAATTTCACAATGCTTAATGTCAAAAATGACAAATTTCAAGATAGCAAATGTCAAAGATGTCAAATGACAAATGTCACAATGCTAAATGTCAAAAATGAAAAGTGTTACCATGAAAAATGTCAAAAATGACAAATTTCAAGATGGCAAATGTCAAAGATGTCAAATGACAAATGTCACAATGCTAAATGTCAAAAATGAAAAGTGTCAAAAATGACAAATTTCAAGATGGCAAATATCAAAGATGTCAAATGACAAATGTCACAATGCTAAATGTCAAAAATGAAAAGTGTCACCATGAAAAATGTCAAAAATGACAAATTTCAAGATGGCAAATCTCAAAGATGTCAAATGACAAATGTCACAATGCTAAATGTCAAAAATGAAAAGTGTCACCATAAAATGTCAAAAATAACAAATTTCAAGATGGCAAATGTCAAAGATGTCAAATGACAAATGTCACAATGCTAAATGTCAAAAATGAAAAGTGTCACCATAAAAAATGTCAAAAATAACAAATTTCAAGATGGCAAATGTCAAAGATGTCAAATGACAAATGTCACAATGCTAAATGTCAAAAATGAAAAGTGTCACCATGAAAAATGTCAAAAATGACAAATTTCAAGATGGCAAATGTCAAAACTGACAAATGTCACAATGCTAAATGTCAAAAATGAAAAGTGTCACCATAAAAAATGTCAAAAATAACAAATTTCAAGATGGCAAATGTCAAAGATGTCAAATGCCGAATGTCACAATGCTAAATGTCAAAAATGACAAATTTCAAGATGGCAAATGTCTAAGATGTCAAATGACAAATGTCACAATGCTAAATGTCAAAAATGAAAAGTGTCACCATGAAAAATGTCAAAAATGACAAATTTCAAGATGGCAAATGTCAAAGATGTCAAATGACAAATGTCACAATGCTAAATGTCAAAAATGGAAAGTGTCACCATGAAAAATGTCAAAAATGACAAATTTCAAGATGGCAAATGTCTAAGATGTCAAATGACAAATGTCACAATGCTAAATGTCAAAAATGAAAAGTGTCACCATGAAAAATGTCAAAAATGACAAATTTCAAGATGGCAAATATGAAGGATGTCAAATGACAAATTTCACAATGCTTAATGTCAAAAATGACAAATTTCAAGATGGCAAATGTCAAAGATGTCAAATGACAAATGTCACAATGCTAAATGTCAAAAATGAAAAGTGTCACCATGAAAAATGTCAAAAATAACAAATTTCAAGATGGCAAATGTCAAAGATGTCAAATGACAAATGTCACAATGCTAAATGTCAAAAATGAAAAGTGTCACCATGAAAAATGTCAAAAATGACAAATTTCAAGATGGCAAATGTCTAAGATGTCAAATGACAAATGTCACAATGCTAAATGTCAAAAATGAAAAGTGTCACCATAAAAAATGTCAAAAATAACAAATTTCAAGATGGCAAATGTCAAAGATGTCATATGACAAATGTCACAATGCTAAATGTCAAAAATGACAAATTTGAAGATGGCAAATGTCTAAGATGTCAAATGACAAATGTCACAATGCTAAATGTCAAAAATGAAAAGTGTCACCATGAAAAATGTCAAAAATGACAAATTTCAAGATGGCAAATGTCAAAGATGTCAAATGACAAATGTCACAATGCTAAATGTCAAAAATGAAAAGTGTCACCATGAAAAATGTCAAAAATGACAAATTTCAAGATGGCAAATGTCAAATATGTTAAATGACAAATGTCACAATACTAAATGTCAAAAATGAAAAGTGTCAAAAATGACAAATTTCAAGATGGCAAATGTCTAAGATGTCAAATGACAAATGTCACAATGCTAAATGTCAAAAATGAAAAGTGTCACCGTGAAAAATGTCAAAAATGACAAATTTCAAGATGGCAAATGTCAAAGATGTCAAATGACAAATGTCACAATGCTAAATGTCAAAAATGAAAAGTGTCACCATGAAAAATGTCAAAAATGACAAATTTCAAGATGGCAAATGTCAAAGATGTCAAATGACAAATGTCACAATGCTAAATGTCAAAAATGCAAAGTGTCCCCATAAAAAATGTCAATAATGACAAATTTCAAGATGGCAAATGTCAAAGATGTCAAATGACAAATGTCACAATGCTAAATGTCAAAAATGAAAAGTGTCACCATGAAAAATGTCAAAAATGACAAATTTCAAGATGGCAAATGTCAAAGATGTCAAATGACAAATGTCACAATGCTAAATGTCAAAAATGAAAAGTGTCAAAAATGACAAATTTCAAGATGGCAAATGTCTAAGATGTCAAATGACAAATGTCACAATGCTAAATGTCAAAAATAAACAGTGTCACCATGAAAAATGTCAAAAATGACAAATTTCAAGATGGCAAATGTCAAAGATGTCAAATGACAAATGTCACAATGCTAAATGTCAAAAATGAAAAGTGTCACCATGAAAAATGTCAAAAATGACAAATTTCAAGGTGGCAAATGTCAAAACTGACAAATGTCACAATGCTAAATATCAAAAATGAAAAGTGTCACCATGAAAAATGTCAAAAATAACAAATTTCAAGATGGCAAATGTCAAAGATGTCAAATGACAAATGTCACAATGCCAAATGTCAAAAATGACAAATTTCAAAATGGCAAATGTCAAAGATGTCAAATGACAAATGTCACAATGCTAAATGTCAAAAATAAAAAGTGTCACCATGAAAAATGTCAAAAATGACAAATTTTAAGATGGCAAATATCAAAGATGTCAAATAACAAATGTCACAATGCTAAATGTCAAAAATGAAAAGTGTTACCATGAAAAATGTCAAAAATGACAAATTTCAAGATGGCAAATGTCAAAACTGGCAAATGTCACAATGCTAAATGTCAAAAAGGAAAAGTGTCACCATGAAAAATGTCAAAAATGACAAATTTCAAGATGGCAAATGTCCAAGATGTCAAATGACAAATGTCACAATGCTAAATGTCAAAAATGAAAAGTGTCACCATAAAAAATGTCAAAAATGACAAATTTCAAGATGGCAAATGTCAAAGATGTCAAATGACAAATGTCACAATGCTAAATGTCAAAAATGAAAAGTGTCAAAAATGACAAATTTCAAGATGGCAAATGTCAAAGATGTCAAATGCCAAATGTCACAATGCTAAATGTCAAAAATGAAAAGTGTCACCATAAAAAATGTCAAAAATGACAAATTTCAAGATGGCAAACGTCAAAACTGACAAATGTCACAATGCTAAATGTCAAAAATGAAAAGTGTCACCATGAAAAATGTCAAAAATAACAAATTTCAAGATGGCAAATGTCAAAGATGTCAAATGACAAATGTCACAATGCTAAATGTCAAAAATGACAAATTTGAAGATGGCAAATGTCAAAGATGTCAAATGACAAATGTCACAATGCTAAATGTCAAAAATGAAAAGTGTCAAAAATGACAAATTTTAAGATGGCAAATGTCTAAGATGTCAAATGACAAATGTCACAATGCTAAATGTCAAAAATGAAAAGTGTCAAAAATGACAAATTTCAAGATGGCAAATGTCTAAGATGTCAAATAACAAATGTCACAATGCTAAATGTCAAAAATGAAAAGTGTCACCATGAAAAATGTCAAAAATGACAAATTTCAAGATGGCAAATGTCAAAGATGTCAAATGACAAATGTCACAATGCTAAATGTCAAAAATGAAAAGTGTCAAAAATGACAAATTTCAAGATGGCAAATGTCTAAGATGTCAAATGACAAATGTCACAATGCTAAATGTCAAAAATGAAAAGTGTCACCATGAAAAATGTCAAAAATGACAAATTTCAAGATGGCAAATGTCAAAGATGTCAAATGACAAATGTCACAATGCTAAATGTCAAAAATGAAAAGTGTTAACATGAAAAATGTCAAAAATGACAAATTTTAAGATGGCAAATGTCAAAGATGTCAAATGACAAATGTCACAATGCTAAATGTCAAAAATGAAAAGTGTCACCATGAAAAATGTCAAAAATGACAAATCTCAAGATGGCAAATGTCAAAACTGACAAATGTCACAATGCTAAATGTTAAAAATGATAAGTGTCACCATGAAAAATGTCAAAAATGACAAATTTCAAAATGGCAAATGTCCAAGATGTCAAATGACAAATGTCACAATGCTAAATGTCAAAAATCAAAAGTGTGACCATGAAAAATGTCAAAAATGACAAATTTCAAGATGGCAAATGTCAAAGATGTCAAATGACAAATGTCACAATGCTAAATGTCAAAAATGAAAAGTGTCAAAAATGACACATTTTAAGATGGCAAATATCTAAGATGTCAAATGACAAATGTCACAATGCTAAATGTCAAAAATGACAAATTTCAAGATGGCAAATGTCAAAGATGTCAAATGACAAATGTCACAATGCTAAATGTCAAAAATGAAAAGTGTCAATATGAAAAATGTCAAAAATGACAAATTTCAAGATGGCAAATATCAAAGATGTCAAATGACAAATTTCACAATGCTTAATGTCAAAAATGACAAATTTCAAGATAGCAAATGTCAAAGATGTCAAATGACAAATGTCACAATGCTAAATGTCAAAAATGAAAAGTGTTACCATGAAAAATGTCAAAAATGACAAATTTCAAGATGGCAAATGTCAAAGATGTCAAATGACAAATGTCACAATGCTAAATGTCAAAAATGAAAAGTGTCAAAAATGACAAATTTCAAGATGGCAAATATCAAAGATGTCAAATGACAAATGTCACAATGCTAAATGTCAAAAATGAAAAGTGTCACCATGAAAAATGTCAAAAATGACAAATTTCAAGATGGCAAATCTCAAAGATGTCAAATGACAAATGTCACAATGCTAAATGTCAAAAATGAAAAGTGTCACCATAAAATGTCAAAAATAACAAATTTCAAGATGGCAAATGTCAAAGATGTCAAATGACAAATGTCACAATGCTAAATGTCAAAAATGAAAAGTGTCACCATAAAAAATGTCAAAAATAACAAATTTCAAGATGGCAAATGTCAAAGATGTCAAATGACAAATGTCACAATGCTAAATGTCAAAAATGAAAAGTGTCACCATGAAAAATGTCAAAAATGACAAATTTCAAGATGGCAAATGTCAAAACTGACAAATGTCACAATGCTAAATGTCAAAAATGAAAAGTGTCACCATAAAAAATGTCAAAAATAACAAATTTCAAGATGGCAAATGTCAAAGATGTCAAATGCCAAATGTCACAATGCTAAATGTCAAAAATGACAAATTTCAAGATGGCAAATGTCTAAGATGTCAAATGACAAATGTCACAATGCTAAATGTCAAAAATGAAAAGTGTCACCATGAAAAATGTCAAAAATGACAAATTTCAAGATGGCAAATGTCAAAGATGTCAAATGACAAATGTCACAATGCTAAATGTCAAAAATGGAAAGTGTCACCATGAAAAATGTCAAAAATGACAAATTTCAAGATGGCAAATGTCAAAGATGTCAAATGACAAATGTCACAATGCTAAATGTCAAAAATGAAAAGTGTCACCATGAAAAATGTCAAAAATAACAAATTTCAAGATGGCAAATGTCAAAGATGTCAAATGACAAATGTCACAATGCTAAATGTCAAAAATAAAAAGTGTCACCATGAAAAATGTCAAAAATGACAAATTTCAAGATGGCAAATGTCAAAACTGACAAATGTCACAATGCTAAATGTCAAAAATGAAAAGTGTCACCATGCTAAATGTCAAAAATGACAAATTTTAAGATGGCAAATGTCAAAGATGTCAAATGACAAATGTCACAATGCTAAATGTCAAAAATGAAAAGTGTCACCATGAAAAATGTCAAAAATGACAAATTTCAAGATGGCAAATGTCAAAGATGTCAAATGACAAATGTCACAATGCTAAATGTCAAAAATGAAAAGGGTCACCATGAAAAATGTCAAAAATGACAAATTTCAAGATGGCAAATGTCAAAGATGTCAAATGACAAATGTCACAATGCTAAATGTCAAAAATGAAAAATGTCACCATGAAAAATGTCAAAAATGACAAATTTCAAGATGGCAAATATCAAAGATGTCAAATGACAAATTTCACAATGCTAAATGTCAAAAATGACAAATTTCAAGATGGCAAATGTCAAAGATGTCAAATGACAAATGTCACAATGCTAAATGTCAAAAATGAAAAGTGTCACCATGATAAATGTCAAAAATGACAAGTTTCAAGATGGCAAATGTCAAAGATGTCAAATGACAAATGTCACAAAGCTAAATGTCAAAAATGAAAAGTGTCACCATGAAAAATGTCAAAAATGACAAATTTCAAGATGGCAAATGTCAAAGATGTCAAATGACAAATGTCACAATGCTAAATGTCAAAAATGAAAAGTGTCACCATGAAAAATGTCAAAAATGACAAATTTCAAGATGGCAAATGTCAAAGATGTCAAATGAAAAATGTCACAATGCTAAATGTCAAAAATGAAAAGTGTCAAAAATGACAAATTTCAAGATGGCAAATGTCTAAGATGTCAAATGACAAATGTCACAATGCTAAATGTCAAAAATGAAAAGTGTCACCGTAAAAAATGTCAAAAATAACAAATTTCAAGATGGCAAATGTCAAAGATGTCAAATGACAAATGTCACAATGCTAAATGTCAAAAATGAAAAGTGTCAACATGAAAAATGTCAAAAATAACAAATTTCAAGATGGCAAATATCAAAGATGTCAAATGACAAATGTCACAATGCTAAATGTCAAAAATGAAAAGTGTCACCATGAAAAATGTCAAAAATGACAAATTTCAAGATGGCAAATGTCAAAGATGTCAAATGACAAATGTCACAATGCTAAATGTCAAAAATGAAAAGTGTCACCATGAAAAATGTCAAAAATAACAAATTTCAAGATGGCAAATGTCAAAGATGTCAAATGACAAATGTCACAATGCTAAATGTCAAAAATGAAAAGTGTCACCATGAAAAATGTCAAAAATGACAAATTTCAAGATGGCAAATGTCAAAACTGACAAATGTCACAATGCTAAATGTCAAAAATGAAAAGTGTTACTATAAAAAATGTCAAAAATAACAAATTTCAAGATGGCAAATGTCAAAGATGTCAAATGACAAATGTCACAATGCTAAATGTCAAAAATGACAAATTTCAAGATGGCAAATGTCTAAGATGTCAAATGACAAATGTCACAATGCTAAATGTCAAAAATGAAAAGTGTCACCATGAAAAATGTCAAAAATGACAAATTTCAAGATGGCAAATGTCAAAGATGTCAAATGACAAATGTCACAATGCTAAATGTCAAAAATGAAAAGTGTCACCATGAAAAATGTCAAAAATGACAAATTTCAAGATGGCAAATGCCAAAGATGTCAAATGACAAATGTCACAATGCTAAATGTCAAAAATGAAAAGTGTCAAAAATGACAAATTTCAAGATGGCAAATGTCTAAGATGTCAAATGACAAATGTCACAATGCTAAATGTCAAAAATGAAAAGTGTCAGCGTGAAAAATGTCAAAAATGACAAATTTCAAGATGGCAAATGTCAAAGATGTCAAATGACAAATGTCACAATGCTAAATGTCAAAAATGAAAAGTGTCACCATGAAAAATGTCAAAAATGACAAATTTTAAGATGGCAAATGTCAAAGATGTCAAATGACAAATGTCACAATGCTAAATGTCAAAAATGAAAAGTGTCCCCATGAAAAATGTCAATAATAACAAATTTCAAGATGGCAAATATCAAAGATGTCAAATGACAAATGTCACAATGCTAAATGTCAAAAATGACAAATTTTAAGATGGCAAATGTCAAAGATGTCAAATGACAAATGTCACAATGCTAAATGTCAAAAATGAAAAGTGTCACCATGAAAAATGTCAAAAATGACAAATTTCAAGATGGCAAATGTCAAAGATGTCAAATGACAAATGTCACAATGCTAAATGTCAAAAATGAAAAGGGTCACCATGAAAAATGTCAAAAATGACAAATTTCAAGATGGCAAATGTCAAAGATGTCAAATGACAAATGTCACAATGCTAAATGTCAAAAATGAAAAATGTCACCATGAAAAATGTCAAAAATGACAAATTTCAAGATGGCAAATATCAAAGATGTCAAATGACAAATTTCACAATGCTAAATGTCAAAAATGACAAATTTCAAGATGGCAAATGTCAAAGATGTCAAATGACAAATGTCACAATGCTAAATGTCAAAAATGAAAAGTGTCACCATGATAAATGTCAAAAATGACAAGTTTCAAGATGGCAAATGTCAAAGATGTCAAATGACAAATGTCACAAAGCTAAATGTCAAAAATGAAAAGTGTCACCATGAAAAATGTCAAAAATGACAAATTTCAAGATGGCAAATGTCAAAGATGTCAAATGACAAATGTCACAATGCTAAATGTCAAAAATGAAAAGTGTCACCATGAAAAATGTCAAAAATGACAAATTTCAAGATGGCAAATGTCAAAGATGTCAAATGAAAAATGTCACAATGCTAAATGTCAAAAATGAAAAGTGTCAAAAATGACAAATTTCAAGATGGCAAATGTCTAAGATGTCAAATGACAAATGTCACAATGCTAAATGTCAAAAATGAAAAGTGTCACCGTAAAAAATGTCAAAAATAACAAATTTCAAGATGGCAAATGTCAAAGATGTCAAATGACAAATGTCACAATGCTAAATGTCAAAAATGAAAAGTGTCAACATGAAAAATGTCAAAAATAACAAATTTCAAGATGGCAAATATCAAAGATGTCAAATGACAAATGTCACAATGCTAAATGTCAAAAATGAAAAGTGTCACCATGAAAAATGTCAAAAATGACAAATTTCAAGATGGCAAATGTCAAAGATGTCAAATGACAAATGTCACAATGCTAAATGTCAAAAATGAAAAGTGTCACCATGAAAAATGTCAAAAATAACAAATTTCAAGATGGCAAATGTCAAAGATGTCAAATGACAAATGTCACAATGCTAAATGTCAAAAATGAAAAGTGTCACCATGAAAAATGTCAAAAATGACAAATTTCAAGATGGCAAATGTCAAAACTGACAAATGTCACAATGCTAAATGTCAAAAATGAAAAGTGTTACTATAAAAAATGTCAAAAATAACAAATTTCAAGATGGCAAATGTCAAAGATGTCAAATGACAAATGTCACAATGCTAAATGTCAAAAATGACAAATTTCAAGATGGCAAATGTCTAAGATGTCAAATGACAAATGTCACAATGCTAAATGTCAAAAATGAAAAGTGTCACCATGAAAAATGTCAAAAATGACAAATTTCAAGATGGCAAATGTCAAAGATGTCAAATGACAAATGTCACAATGCTAAATGTCAAAAATGAAAAGTGTCACCATGAAAAATGTCAAAAATGACAAATTTCAAGATGGCAAATGCCAAAGATGTCAAATGACAAATGTCACAATGCTAAATGTCAAAAATGAAAAGTGTCAAAAATGACAAATTTCAAGATGGCAAATGTCTAAGATGTCAAATGACAAATGTCACAATGCTAAATGTCAAAAATGAAAAGTGTCAGCGTGAAAAATGTCAAAAATGACAAATTTCAAGATGGCAAATGTCAAAGATGTCAAATGACAAATGTCACAATGCTAAATGTCAAAAATGAAAAGTGTCACCATGAAAAATGTCAAAAATGACAAATTTTAAGATGGCAAATGTCAAAGATGTCAAATGACAAATGTCACAATGCTAAATGTCAAAAATGAAAAGTGTCCCCATGAAAAATGTCAATAATAACAAATTTCAAGATGGCAAATATCAAAGATGTCAAATGACAAATGTCACAATGCTAAATGTCAAAAATGAAAAGTGTCACGATGAAAAATGTCAAAAATGACAAATTTCAAGATGGCAAATGTCAAAGATGTCAAATGACAAATAATGCTAAATAAAAATGAAAAGTGTCAAAAATGACAAATTTCAAGATGGCAAATGTCTAAGATGTCAAATGACAAATGTCACAATGCTAAATGTCAAAAATGAAAAGTGTCACCATGAAAAATGTCAAAAATGACAAATTTCAAGATGGGAAATGTCAAAGATGTCAAATGACAAATGTCACAATGCTAAATGTCAAAAATGAAAAGTGTTACCATGAAAAATGTCAAAAATGACAAATTTCAAGATGGCAAATGTCAAAACTGGCAAATGTCACAATGCTAAATGTCAAAAATGAAAAGTGTCACCATGAAAAATGTCAAAAATGACAAATTTTAAGATGGCAAATGTCCAAGATGTCAACTGACAAATGTCACAATGCTAAATGTCAAAAATGAAAAGTGTCACCATGAAAAATGTCAAAAATGACAAATTTCAAGATGGCAAATGTCAAAGATGTCAAATGACAAATGTCACAATGCTAAATGTCAAAAATTAAAAGGGTCAAAAATGACAAATTTCAAGATGGCAAATGTCAAAGATGTCAAATGACAAATGTCACAATGCTAAATGTCAAAAATGAAAAGTGTCACCATAAAAAATGTCAAAAATGACAAATTTCAAGATGGCAAATGTCAAAACTGACAAATGTCACAATGCTAAATGTCAAAAATGAAAAGTGTCACCATGAAAAATGTCAAAAATAACAAATTTCAAGATGGCAAATGTCAAAGATGTCAAATGGCAAATGTCACAATGCTAAATGTCAAAAATGACAAATTTCAAGATGGCAAATGTCTAAGATGTCAAATGACAAATGTCACAATGCTAAATGTCAAAAATGAAAAGTGTCACCATGAAAAATGTCAAAAATGACAAATTTCAAGATGGCAAATGTCAAAGATGTCAAATGACAAATGTCACAATGCTAAATGTCAAAAATGAAAAGTGTCACCATGAAAAATGTCAAAAATGACAAATTTTAAGATGGAAAATGTCAAAGATGTCAAATGACAAATGTCACAATGCTAAATGTCAAAAATGAAAAGTGTCACCATGAAAAATGTCAAAAATAACAAATTTCAAGATGGCAAATGTCAAAGATGTCAAATGACAAATGTCACAATGCTAAATGTCAAAAATGAAAAGTGTCACCATGAAAAATGTCAAAAATGACAAATTTCAAGATGGCAAATGTCAAAACTGACAAATGTCACAATGCTAAATGTCAAAAATGAAAAGTGTCACCATGAAAAATGTCAAAAATAACAAATTTCAAGATGGCAAATGTCAAAGATGTCAAATGACAAATGTCACAATGCTAAATGTCAAAAATGAAAAGTGTCACCATGACAAATGTCAAAAATGACAAATTTCAAGATGGCAAATGTCAAAACTGACAAATGTCACAATGCTTAATGTCAAAAATGAAAAGTGTCACCATGAAAAATGTCAAAAATAACAAATTTCAAGATGGCAAATGTCAAAGATGTCAAATGACAAATGTCACAATGCTAAATGTCAAAAATGACAAATTTCAAGATGGCAAATGTCAAAGATGTCAAATGACAAATGTCACAATGCTAAATGTCAAAAATGAAAAGTGTCACCATGAAAAATCTCAAAAATGACAAATTTCAAGATGGCAAATGTCAAAGATGTCAAATGACAAATGTCACAATGCTAAATGTCAAAAATGAAAAGTGTCACCATGAAAAATGTCAAAAATGACAAATTTCAAGATGGCAAATGTCAAAGATGTCAAATGACAAATGTCACAATGCTAAATGTCAAAAATGAAAAGTGTCACCATGAAAAATGTCAAAAATAACAAATTTCAAGATGGCAAATGTCAAAGATGTCAAATGACAAATGTCACAATGCTAAATGTCAAAAATGACAAATTTCAAGATGGCAAATGTCTAAGATGTCAAATGAGAAATGTCACAATGCTAAATGTCAAAAATGAAAAGTGTCACCATGAAAAATGTCAAAAATGACAAATTTCAAGATGGCAAATGTCAAAGATGTCAAATGACAAATGTCACAATGCTAAATGTCAAAAATGAAAAGTGTCACCATGAAAAATGTCGAAAATGACAAATTTCAAGATGGCAAATGTCAAAACTGACAAATGTCACAATGCTAAATGTCAAAAATGAAAAGTGTCACCATGAAAAATATCAAAAATAACAAATTTCAAGATGGCAAATGTCAAAGATGTCAAATGACAAATGTCACAATGCTAAATGTCAAAAATAAAAAGTGTCACCATGACAAATGTCAAAAATGACAAATTTTAAAATGGCAAATGTCAAAACTGACAAATGTCACAATGCTAAATGTCAAAAATGAAAAGTGTCACCATGAAAAATGTCAAAAATAACAAATTTCAAGATGGCAAATGTCAAAGATGTCAAATGACAAATGTCACAATGCTAAATGTCAAAAATGACAAATTTCAAGATGGCAAATGTCAAAGATGTCAAATGACAAATGTCACAATGCTAAATGTCAAAAATGAAAAGTGTCACCATGAAAAATGTCAAAAATGACAAATTTCAAGATGGCAAACGTCAAAGATGTCAAATGACAAATGTCACAATGCTAAATGTCAAAAATGAAAAATGTCACCATGAAAAATGACAAATCTCAAAATGGCAAATATCAAAGATGTCAAATGACAAATTTTACAATGCTAAATGTCAAAAATGACAAATTTCAAGATGGCAAATGTCAAAGATGTCAAATGACAAATGTCACAATGCTAAATGTCAAAAATGAAAAGTGTAACCATGAAAAATGTCAAAAATGACAAGTTTCAAGATGGCAAATGTCAAAGATGTCAAATGACAAATGTCACAATGCTAAATGTCAAAAATGAAAAGTATCAAAAATGACAAATTTCAAGATGGCAAATGTCTAAGATGTCAAATGACAAATGTCACAATGTTAAATGTCAAAAATGAAAAGTGTCACCATGAAAAATGTCAAAAATGACAAATTTCAAGATAGCAAATGTCAAAGATGTCAAATGACAAATGTCACAATGCTAAATGTCAAAAATGAAAAGTGTTACCATGAAAAATGTCAAAAATGACAAATTTCAAGATGGCAAATGTCAAAGATGTCAAATGAAAAATGTCACAATGCTAAATGTCAAAAATGAAAAGTGTCAAAAATGACAAATTTCAAGATGGCAAATGTCTAAGATGTCAAATGACAAATGTCACAATGCTAAATGTCAAAAATGAAAAGTGTCACCGTGAAAAATGTCAAAAATAACAAATTTCAAGATGGCAAATGTCAAAGATGTCAAATGACAAATGTCACAATGATAAATGTCAAAAATGAAAAGTGTCACCATGAAAAATGTCAAAAATGACAAATTTCAAGATGGCAAATATCAAAGATGTCAAATGACAAATTTCACAATGCTTAATGTCAAAAATGACAAATTTCAAGATGGCAAATGTCAAAGATGTCAAATGACAAATGTCACAATGCTAAATGTCAAAAATGAAAAGTGTCACCATGAAAAATGTCAAAAATGACAAATTTCAAGATGGCAAATGTCAAAGATGTCAAATGACAAATGTCACAATGCTAAATGTCAAAAATAAAAAGTGTCAAAAATGACAAATTTTAAGATGGCAAATATCAAAGATGTCAAATGACAAATGTCACAATGCTAAATGTCAAAAATGAAAAGTGTCACCATGAAAAATGTCAAAAATGACAAATTTCAAGATGGCAAATCTCAAAGATGGCAAATGACAAATGTCACAATGCTAAATGTCAAAAATGAAAAGTGTCACCATGAAAAATGTCAAAAATAACAAATTTCAATATGGCAAATGTCAAAGATGTCAAATGACAAATGTCACAATGCTAAATGTCAAAAATGAAAAGTGTCACCATGAAAAATGTCAAAAATGACAAATTTTAAGATGGCAAATGTCAAAACTGACAAATGTCACAATGCTAAATGTCAAAAATGAAAAGTGTCACCATAAAAAATGTCAAAAATAACAAATTTCAAGATGGCAAATGTCAAAGATGTCAAATGCCAAATGTCACAATGCTAAATGTCAAAAATGACAAATTTCAAGATGGCAAATGTCTAAGATGTCAAATGACAAATGTCACAATGCTAAATGTCAAAAATGAAAAGTGTCACCATGAAAAATGTCAAAAATGACAAATTTCAAGATGGCAAATGTCAAAGATGTCAAATGACAAATGTCACAATGCTAAATGTCAAAAATGAAAAGTGTCACCATGAAAAATGTCAAAAATGACAAATTTCAAGATGGCAAATGTCAAAAATGTCAAATGACAAATATCACAATGCTAAATGTCAAAAATGAAAAGTGTCACAATGAAAAATGTCAAAAATAACAAATTTCAAGATGGCAAATGTCAAAGATGTCAAATGACAAATGTCACAATGCTAAATGTCAAAAATGAAAAGTGTCACCATGACAAATGTCAAAAATGACAAATTTCAAGATGGCAAATGTCAAAACTGACAAATGTCACAATGCTAAATGTCAAAAATGAAAAGTGTCACCATGAAAAATGTCAAAAATGACAAATTTCAAGATGGCAAATGTCAAAAGTGACAAATGTCACAATGCTAAATGTCAAAAATGAAAAGTGTCACCATGAAAAATGTCAAAAATAACAAATTCCAAGATGGCAAATGTCAAAGATGACAAATGACAAATGTCACAATGCTAAATGTCAAAAATAAAAAGTGTCACCATGAAAAATGTCAAAAATAACAAATTTCAAGATGGCAAATGTCAAAGATGTCAAATGACAAATGTCACAATGTAAATGGCAAAAATGACAAATTTCAAGATGGCAAATGTCAAAGATGTCAAATGACAAATGTCACAATGCTAAATGTCAAAAATGAAAAGTGTCACCATGAAAAATGTCAAAAATGACAAATTTCAAGATGGCAAATGTCAAAGATGTCAAATGACAAATGTCACAATGCTAAATGTCAAAAATGAAAAGTGTCACCATGAAAAATGTCAAAAATGACAAATTTCAAGATGGCAAATGTCAAAGATGTCAAATGACAAATGTCACAATGCTAAATGTCAAAAATGAAAAATGTCACCATGAAAAATGTCAAAAATGACAAATTTAAAGATGGCAAATATCAAAGATGTCAAATGACAAATTTCACAATGCTAAATGTCAAAAATGACAAATTTCAAGATGGCAAATGTCAAAGA
This sequence comes from Altica lythri, assembly GCA_964028335.1. Lineage (NCBI taxonomy): Eukaryota > Metazoa > Arthropoda > Insecta > Coleoptera > Chrysomelidae > Altica > Altica lythri. Next base: position 13,502,744 of record OZ034800.1, on the reverse strand, counting down.
TGTCAAATGACAAATGTCACAATGCTAAATGTCAAAAATAAAAAGTATCAAAAATGACAAACTTCAAGATGGCAAATGTCTAAGATGTCAAATGACAAATGTCACAATGTTAAATGTCAAAAATGAAAAGTGTCACCATTAAAAATGTCAAAAATGACAAATTTCAAGATGGCAAATGTCAAAGATGTCAAATGACAAATGTCACAATGCTAAATGTCAAAAATTAAAAGTGTCACCATGAAAAATGTCAAAAATGACAAATTTCAAGATGGCAAATGTCAAAGAAGTCAAATGAAAAATGTCACAATGCTAAATGTCAAAAATGAAAAGTGTCAAAAATGACAAATTTCAAGATGGCAAATGTCTAAGATGTCAAATGACAAATGTCACAATGCTAAATGTCAAAAATGAAAAGTGTCACCGTGAAAAATGTCAAAAATAACAAATTTCAAGATGGCAAATGTCAAAGATGTCAAATGACAAATGTCACAATGCTAAATGTCAAAAATGAAAAGTGTCAACATGAAAAATGTCAAAAATAACAAATTTCAACATGGCAAATATCAAAGATGTCAAATGACAAATGTCACAATGCTAAATGTCAAAAATGAAAAGTGTCACCATGAAAAATGTCAAAAATGACAAATTTCAAGATGGCAAATGTCAAAGATGTCAAATGACAAATGTCACAATGCTAAATGTCAAAAATGAAAAGTGTCACCATGAAAAATGTCAAAAATAACAAATTTCAAGATGGCAAATGTCAAAGATGTCAAATGTCAAATGTCACAATGCTAAATGTCAAAAATGAAAAGTGTCACCATGAAAAATGTCAAAAATGACAAATTTTAAGATGGCAAATGTCAAAACTGACAAATGTCACAATGCTAAATGTCAAAAATGAAAAGTGTCACTATAAAAAATGTCACAAATAACAAATTTCAAGATGGAAAATGTCAAAGATGTCAAATGACAAATGTCACAATGCTAAATGTCAAAAATGACAAATTTCAAGATGGCAAATGTCTAAGATGTCAAATGACAAATGTCACAATGCTAAATGTCAAAAATGAAAAGTGTCACCATGAAAAATGTCAAAAATGACAAATTTCAAGATGGCAAATGTCAAAGATGTCAAATGACAAATGTCACAATGCTAAATGTCAAAAATGAAAAGTGTCACCATGAAAAATGTCAAAAATGACAAATTTCAAGATGGCAAATGTCAAAGATGTCAAATGACAAATGTCACAATGCTAAATGTCAAAAATGAAAAGTGTCAAAAATGACAAATTTTAAGATGGCAAATGTCTAAGATGTCAAATGACAAATGTCACAATGCTAAATGTCAAAAATGAAAAGTGTCAGCGTGAAAAATGTCAAAAATGACAAATTTCAAGATGGCAAATGTCAAAGATGTCAAATGACAAATGTCACAATGCTAAATGTCAAAAATGAAAAGTGTCACCATGAAAAATGTCAAAAATGACAAATTTCAAGATGGCAAATGTCAAAGATGTCAAATGACAAATGTCACAATGCTAAATGTCAAAAATGAAAAGTGTCCCCATGAAAAATGTCAATAATAACAAATTTCAAGATGGCAAATGTCAAAGATGTCAAATGACAAATGTCACAATGCTAAATGTCAAAAATGAAAAGTGTCACCATGAAAAATGTCAAAAATGACAAATTTCAAGATGGCAAATGTCAAAGATGTCAAATGATAAATGTCACAATGCTAAATGTCATAAATGAAAAGTGTCAAAAATGACAAATTTCAAGATGGCAAATGTCGAAGATGTCAAATGACAAATGTCACAATGCTAAATGTCAAAAATGAAAAGGGTCACCATGAAAAATGTCAAAAATGACAAATTTCAAGATGGCAAATGTCAAAGATGTCAAATGACAAATGTCACAATGCTAAATGTCAAAAATGAAAAGTGTTACCATGAAAAATGTCAAAAATGACAAATTTCAAGATGGCAAATGTCAAAACTGGCAAATGTCACAATGCTAAATGTCAAAAATGAAAAGTGTCACCATGAAAAATGTCAAAAATGACAAATTTTAAGATGGCAAATGTCCAAGATGTCAAATGACAAATGTCACAATGCTAAATGTCAAAAATGAAAAGTGTCACCATGAAAAATGTCAAAAATGACAAATTTCAAGATGGCAAATGTCAAAGATGTCAAATGACAAATGTCACAATGCTAAATGTCAAAAATTAAAAGTGTCAAAAATGACAAATTTCAAGATGGCAAATGTCAAAGATGTCAAATGACAAATGTCACAATGCTAAATGTCAAAAATGAAAAGTGTTACCATAAAAAATGTCAAAAATGACAAATTTCAAGATGGCAAATGTCAAAACTGACAAATGTCACAATGCTAAATGTCAAAAATGAAAAGTGTCACCATGAAAAATGTCAAAAATAACAAATTTCAAGATGGCAAATGTCAAAGATGTCAAATGCCAAATGTCACAATGCTAAATGTCAAAAATGACAAATTTCAAGATGGCAAATGTCTAAGATGTCAAATGACAAATGTCACAATGCTAAATGTCAAAAATGAAAAGTGTCACCATGAAAAATTTCAAAAATGACAAATTTCAAGATGGCAAATGTCAAAGATGTCAAATGACAAATGTCACAATGCTAAATGTCAAAAATGAAAAGTGTCACCATGAAAAATGTCAAAAATAACAAATTTCAAGATGGCAAATGTCAAAGATGTCAAATGACAAATGTCACAATGCTAAATGTCAAAAATGAAAAGTGTCACCATGAAAAATGTCAAAAATGACAAATTTCAAGATGGCAAATGTCAAAACTGGCAAATGTCACAATGCTAAATGTCAAAAATGAAAAGTGTCACCATGAAAAATGTCAAAAATAACAAATTTCAAGATGGCAAATGTCAAAGATGTCAAATGACAAATGTCACAATGCTAAATGTCAAAAATGAAAAGTGTCACCATGACAAATGTCAAAAATGACAAATTTCAAGATGGCAAATGTCAAAACTGACAAATGTCACAATGCTAAATGTCAAAAATGAAAAGTGTCACCATGAAAAATGTCAAAAATAACAAATTTCAAGATGGCAAATGTCAAAGATGTCAAATGACAAATGTCACAATGCTAAATGTCAAAAATGACAAATTTTAAGATGGCAAATGTCAAAGATGTCAAATGACAAATGTCACAATGCTAAATGTCAAAAATGAAAAATGTCAAAAATGACAAATTTCAAGATGGCAAATGTCAAAGATGTCAAATGACAAATGTCACAATGCTAAATGTCAAAAATGAAAAGTGTCACCATGAAAAATGTCAAAAATGACAAATTTCAAGATGGCAAATGTCAAAGATGTCAAATGACAAATGTCACAATGCTAAATGTCAAAAATGAAAAATGTCAAAAATGACAAATTTCAAGATGGCAAATATCAAAGATATCAAATGACAAATTTCACAATGCTAAATGTCAAAAATGACAAATTTCAAGATGGCAAATGTCAAAGATGTCAAATGACAAATGTCACAATGCTAAATGTCAAAAATGAAAAGTGTCACCATGAAAAATGTCAAAAATGACAAGTTTCAAGATGGCAAATGTCAAAGATGTCAAATGACAAATGTCACAATGCTAAATGTCAAAAATGAAAAGTATCAAAAATGACAAATTTCAAGATGGCAAATGTCTAAGATGTCAAATGACAAATGTCACAATGTTAAATGTCAAAAATAAAAAATGTCACCCTGAAAAATGTCAAAAATGACAAATTTCAAGATGGCAAATGTCAAAGATGTCAAATGAAAAATGTCACAATGCTAAATGTCAAAAATGAAAAGTGTCAAAAATGACAAATTTCAAGATGGCAAATGTCTAAGATGTCAAATGACAAATGTCACAATGCTAAATGTCAAAAATGAAAAGTGTCACCATGAAAAATGTCAAAAATAACAAATTTCAAGATGGCAAATGTCAAAGATGTCAAATGACAAATGTCACAATGCTAAATGTCAAAAATGAAAAGTGTCACCATGAAAAATGTCAAAAATGACAAATTTCAAGATGGCAAATGTCAAAACTGACAAATGTCACAATGCTAAATGTCAAAAATGAAAAGTGTCACTATAAAAAATGTCAAAAATAACAAATTTCAAGATGGCAAATGTCAAAGATGTCAAATGACAAATGTCACAATGCTAAATGTCAAAAATGACAAATTTCAAGATGGCAAATGTCTAAGATGTCAAATGACAAATGTCACAATGCTAAATGTCAAAAATGAAAAGTGTCACCATGAAAAATGTCAAAAATGACAAATTTCAAGATGGCAAATGTCAAAGATGTCAAATGACAAATGTCACAATGCTAAATGTCAAAAATGAAAAGTGTCACCATGAAAAATGTCAAAAATGACAAATTTCAAGATGGCAAATGTCTAAGATGTCAAATGACAAATGTCACAATGTTAAATGTCAAAAATGAAAAGTGTCACCATGAAAAATGTCAAAAATGACAAATTTCAAGATAGCAAATGTCAAAGATGTCAAATGACAAATGTCACAATGCTAAATGTCAAAAATGAAAAGTGTTACCATGAAAAATGTCAAAAATGACAAATTTCAAGATGGCAAATGTCAAAGATGTCAAATGAAAAATGTCACAATGCTAAATGTCAAAAATGAAAAGTGTCAAAAATGACAAATTTCAAGATGGCAAATGTCTAAGATGTCAAATGACAAATGTCACAATGCTAAATGTCAAAAATGAAAAGTGTCACCGTGAAAAATGTCAAAAATAACAAATTTTAAGATGGCAAATGTCAAAGATGTCAAATGACAAATGTCACAATGATAAATGTCAAAAATGAAAAGTGTCACCATGAAAAATGTCAAAAATGACAAATTTCAAGATGGCAAATATCAAAGATGTCAAATGACAAATTTCACAATGCTTAATGTCAAAAATGACAAATTTCAAGATGGCAAATGTCAAAGATGTCAAATGACAAATGTCACAATGCTAAATGTCAAAAATGAAAAGTGTCACCATGAAAAATGTCAAAAATGACAAATTTCAAGATGGCAAATGTCAAAGATGTCAAATGACAAATGTCACAATGCTAAATGTCAAAAATAAAAAGTGTCAAAAATGACAAATTTTAAGATGGCAAATATCAAAGATGTCAAATGACAAATGTCACAATGCTAAATGTCAAAAATGAAAAGTGTCACCATGAAAAATGTCAAAAATGACAAATTTCAAGATGGCAAATCTCAAAGATGGCAAATGACAAATGTCACAATGCTAAATGTCAAAAATGAAAAGTGTCACCATGAAAAATGTCAAAAATAACAAATTTCAATATGGCAAATGTCAAAGATGTCAAATGACAAATGTCACAATGCTAAATGTCAAAAATGAAAAGTGTCACCATGAAAAATGTCAAAAATGACAAATTTTAAGATGGCAAATGTCAAAACTGACAAATGTCACAATGCTAAATGTCAAAAATGAAAAGTGTCACCATAAAAAATGTCAAAAATAACAAATTTCAAGATGGCAAATGTCAAAGATGTCAAATGCCAAATGTCACAATGCTAAATGTCAAAAATGACAAATTTCAAGATGGCAAATGTCTAAGATGTCAAATGACAAATGTCACAATGCTAAATGTCAAAAATGAAAAGTGTCACCATGAAAAATGTCAAAAATGACAAATTTCAAGATGGCAAATGTCAAAGATGTCAAATGACAAATGTCACAATGCTAAATGTCAAAAATGAAAAGTGTCACCATGAAAAATGTCAAAAATGACAAATTTCAAGATGGCAAATGTCAAAAATGTCAAATGACAAATATCACAATGCTAAATGTCAAAAATGAAAAGTGTCACAATGAAAAATGTCAAAAATAACAAATTTCAAGATGGCAAATGTCAAAGATGTCAAATGACAAATGTCACAATGCTAAATGTCAAAAATGAAAAGTGTCACCATGACAAATGTCAAAAATGACAAATTTCAAGATGGCAAATGTCAAAACTGACAAATGTCACAATGCTAAATGTCAAAAATGAAAAGTGTCACCATGAAAAATGTCAAAAATGACAAATTTCAAGATGGCAAATGTCAAAAGTGACAAATGTCACAATGCTAAATGTCAAAAATGAAAAGTGTCACCATGAAAAATGTCAAAAATAACAAATTCCAAGATGGCAAATGTCAAAGATGACAAATGACAAATGTCACAATGCTAAATGTCAAAAATAAAAAGTGTCACCATGAAAAATGTCAAAAATAACAAATTTCAAGATGGCAAATGTCAAAGATGTCAAATGACAAATGTCACAATGTAAATGGCAAAAATGACAAATTTCAAGATGGCAAATGTCAAAGATGTCAAATGACAAATGTCACAATGCTAAATGTCAAAAATGAAAAGTGTCACCATGAAAAATGTCAAAAATGACAAATTTCAAGATGGCAAATGTCAAAGATGTCAAATGACAAATGTCACAATGCTAAATGTCAAAAATGAAAAGTGTCACCATGAAAAATGTCAAAAATGACAAATTTCAAGATGGCAAATGTCAAAGATGTCAAATGACAAATGTCACAATGCTAAATGTCAAAAATGAAAAATGTCACCATGAAAAATGTCAAAAATGACAAATTTAAAGATGGCAAATATCAAAGATGTCAAATGACAAATTTCACAATGCTAAATGTCAAAAATGACAAATTTCAAGATGGCAAATGTCAAAGATGTCAAATGACAAATGTCACAATGCTAAATGTCAAAAATAAAAAGTATCAAAAATGACAAACTTCAAGATGGCAAATGTCTAAGATGTCAAATGACAAATGTCACAATGTTAAATGTCAAAAATGAAAAGTGTCACCATTAAAAATGTCAAAAATGACAAATTTCAAGATGGCAAATGTCAAAGATGTCAAATGACAAATGTCACAATGCTAAATGTCAAAAATTAAAAGTGTCACCATGAAAAATGTCAAAAATGACAAATTTCAAGATGGCAAATGTCAAAGAAGTCAAATGAAAAATGTCACAATGCTAAATGTCAAAAATGAAAAGTGTCAAAAATGACAAATTTCAAGATGGCAAATGTCTAAGATGTCAAATGACAAATGTCACAATGCTAAATGTCAAAAATGAAAAGTGTCACCGTGAAAAATGTCAAAAATAACAAATTTCAAGATGGCAAATGTCAAAGATGTCAAATGACAAATGTCACAATGCTAAATGTCAAAAATGAAAAGTGTCAACATGAAAAATGTCAAAAATAACAAATTTCAACATGGCAAATATCAAAGATGTCAAATGACAAATGTCACAATGCTAAATGTCAAAAATGAAAAGTGTCACCATGAAAAATGTCAAAAATGACAAATTTCAAGATGGCAAATGTCAAAGATGTCAAATGACAAATGTCACAATGCTAAATGTCAAAAATGAAAAGTGTCACCATGAAAAATGTCAAAAATAACAAATTTCAAGATGGCAAATGTCAAAGATGTCAAATGTCAAATGTCACAATGCTAAATGTCAAAAATGAAAAGTGTCACCATGAAAAATGTCAAAAATGACAAATTTCAAGATGGCAAATGTCAAAACTGACAAATGTCACAATGCTAAATGTCAAAAATGAAAAGTGTCACTATAAAAAATGTCACAAATAACAAATTTCAAGATGGAAAATGTCAAAGATGTCAAATGACAAATGTCACAATGCTAAATGTCAAAAATGACAAATTTCAAGATGGCAAATGTCTAAGATGTCATATGACAAATGTCACAATGCTAAATGTCAAAAATGAAAAGTGTCACCATGAAAAATGTCAAAAATGACAAATTTCAAGATGGCAAATGTCAAAGATGTCAAATGACAAATGTCACAATGCTAAATGTCAAAAATGAAAAGTGTCACCATGAAAAATGTCAAAAATGACAAATTTCAAGATGGCAAATGTCAAAGATGTCAAATGACAAATGTCACAATGCTAAATGTCAAAAATGAAAAGTGTCAAAAATGACAAATTTTAAGATGGCAAATGTCTAAGATGTCAAATGACAAATGTCACAATGCTAAATGTCAAAAATGAAAAGTGTCAGCGTGAAAAATGTCAAAAATGACAAATTTCAAGATGGCAAATGTCAAAGATGTCAAATGACAAATGTCACAATGCTAAATGTCAAAAATGAAAAGTGTCACCATGAAAAATGTCAAAAATGACAAATTTCAAGATGGCAAATGTCAAAGATGTCAAATGACAAATGTCACAATGCTAAATGTCAAAAATGAAAAGTGTCCCCATGAAAAATGTCAATAATAACAAATTTCAAGATGGCAAATGTCAAAGATGTCAAATGACAAATGTCACAATGCTAAATGTCAAAAATGAAAAGTGTCACCATGAAAAATGTCAAAAATGACAAATTTCAAGATGGCAAATGTCAAAGATGTCAAATGATAAATGTCACAATGCTAAATGTCATAAATGAAAAGTGTCAAAAATGACAAATTTCAAGATGGCAAATGTCGAAGATGTCAAATGACAAATGTCACAATGCTAAATGTCAAAAATGAAAAGGGTCACCATGAAAAATGTCAAAAATGACAAATTTCAAGATGGCAAATGTCAAAGATGTCAAATGACAAATGTCACAATGCTAAATGTCAAAAATGAAAAGTGTTACCATGAAAAATGTCAAAAATGACAAATTTCAAGATGGCAAATGTCAAAACTGGCAAATGTCACAATGCTAAATGTCAAAAATGAAAAGTGTCACCATGAAAAATGTCAAAAATGACAAATTTTAAGATGGCAAATGTCCAAGATGTCAAATGACAAATGTCACAATGCTAAATGTCAAAAATGAAAAGTGTCACCATGAAAAATGTCAAAAATGACAAATTTCAAGATGGCAAATGTCAAAGATGTCAAATGACAAATGTCACAATGCTAAATGTCAAAAATTAAAAGTGTCAAAAATGACAAATTTCAAGATGGCAAATGTCAAAGATGTCAAATGACAAATGTCACAATGCTAAATGTCAAAAATGAAAAGTGTTACCATAAAAAATGTCAAAAATGACAAATTTCAAGATGGCAAATGTCAAAACTGACAAATGTCACAATGCTAAATGTCAAAAATGAAAAGTGTCACCATGAAAAATGTCAAAAATAACAAATTTCAAGATGGCAAATGTCAAAGATGTCAAATGCCAAATGTCACAATGCTAAATGTCAAAAATGACAAATTTCAAGATGGCAAATGTCTAAGATGTCAAATGACAAATGTCACAATGCTAAATGTCAAAAATGAAAAGTGTCACCATGAAAAATTTCAAAAATGACAAATTTCAAGATGGCAAATGTCAAAGATGTCAAATGACAAATGTCACAATGCTAAATGTCAAAAATGAAAAGTGTCACCATGAAAAATGTCAAAAATAACAAATTTCAAGATGGCAAATGTCAAAGATGTCAAATGACAAATGTCACAATGCTAAATGTCAAAAATGAAAAGTGTCACCATGAAAAATGTCAAAAATGACAAATTTCAAGATGGCAAATGTCAAAACTGGCAAATGTCACAATGCTAAATGTCAAAAATGAAAAGTGTCACCATGAAAAATGTCAAAAATAACAAATTTCAAGATGGCAAATGTCAAAGATGTCAAATGACAAATGTCACAATGCTAAATGTCAAAAATGAAAAGTGTCACCATGACAAATGTCAAAAATGACAAATTTCAAGATGGCAAATGTCAAAACTGACAAATGTCACAATGCTAAATGTCAAAAATGAAAAGTGTCACCATGAAAAATGTCAAAAATAACAAATTTCAAGATGGCAAATGTCAAAGATGTCAAATGACAAATGTCACAATGCTAAATGTCAAAAATGACAAATTTTAAGATGGCAAATGTCAAAGATGTCAAATGACAAATGTCACAATGCTAAATGTCAAAAATGAAAAATGTCAAAAATGACAAATTTCAAGATGGCAAATGTCAAAGATGTCAAATGACAAATGTCACAATGCTAAATGTCAAAAATGAAAAGTGTCACCATGAAAAATGTCAAAAATGACAAATTTCAAGATGGCAAATGTCAAAGATGTCAAATGACAAATGTCACAATGCTAAATGTCAAAAATGAAAAATGTCAAAAATGACAAATTTCAAGATGGCAAATATCAAAGATATCAAATGACAAATTTCACAATGCTAAATGTCAAAAATGACAAATTTCAAGATGGCAAATGTCAAAGATGTCAAATGACAAATGTCACAATGCTAAATGTCAAAAATGAAAAGTGTCACCATGAAAAATGTCAAAAATGACAAGTTTCAAGATGGCAAATGTCAAAGATGTCAAATGACAAATGTCACAATGCTAAATGTCAAAAATGAAAAGTATCAAAAATGACAAATTTCAAGATGGCAAATGTCTAAGATGTCAAATGACAAATGTCACAATGTTAAATGTCAAAAATAAAAAATGTCACCCTGAAAAATGTCAAAAATGACAAATTTCAAGATGGCAAATGTCAAAGATGTCAAATGAAAAATGTCACAATGCTAAATGTCAAAAATGAAAAGTGTCAAAAATGACAAATTTCAAGATGGCAAATGTCTAAGATGTCAAATGACAAATGTCACAATGCTAAATGTCAAAAATGAAAAGTGTCACCATGAAAAATGTCAAAAATAACAAATTTCAAGATGGCAAATGTCAAAGATGTCAAATGACAAATGTCACAATGCTAAATGTCAAAAATGAAAAGTGTCACCATGAAAAATGTCAAAAATGACAAATTTCAAGATGGCAAATGTCAAAACTGACAAATGTCACAATGCTAAATGTCAAAAATGAAAAGTGTCACTATAAAAAATGTCAAAAATAACAAATTTCAAGATGGCAAATGTCAAAGATGTCAAATGACAAATGTCACAATGCTAAATGTCAAAAATGACAAATTTCAAGATGGCAAATGTCTAAGATGTCAAATGACAAATGTCACAATGCTAAATGTCAAAAATGAAAAGTGTCACCATGAAAAATGTCAAAAATGACAAATTTCAAGATGGCAAATGTCAAAGATGTCAAATGACAAATGTCACAATGCTAAATGTCAAAAATGAAAAGTGTCACCATGAAAAATGTCAAAAATGACAAATTTCAAGATGGCAAATGTCAAAACTGACAAATGTCACAATGCTAAATGTCAAAAATGAAAAGTGTCACTATAAAAAATGTCACAAATAACAAATTTCAAGATGGCAAATGTCAAAGATGTCAAATGACAAATGTCACAATGCTAAATGTCAAAAATGAAAAGTGTTACCATGAAAAATGTCAAAAATGACAAATTTCAAGATGGCAAATGTCAAACATGTCAAATGAAAAATGTCACAATGCTAAATGTCAAAAATGAAAAGTGTCAAAAATGACAAATTTCAAGATGGCAAATGTCTAAGATGTCAAATGACAAATGTCACAATGCTAAATGTCAAAAATGAAAAGTGTCACCGTGAAAAATGTCAAAAATAACAAATTTCAAGATGGCAAATGTCAAAGATGTCAAATGACAAATGTCACAATGATAAATGTCAAAAATGAAAAGTGTCACCATGAAAAATGTCAAAAATGACAAATTTCAAGATGGCAAATATCAAAGATGTCAAATGACAAATTTCACAATGCTTAATGTCAAAAATGACAAATTTCAAGATGGCAAATGTCAAAGATGTCAAATGACAAATGTCACAATGCTAAATGTCAAAAATGAAAAGTGTCACCATGAAAAATGTCAAAAATGACAAATTTCAAGATGGCAAATGTCAAAGATGTCAAATGACAAATGTCACAATGCTAAATGTCAAAAATAAAAAGTGTCAAAAATGACAAATTTTAAGATGGCAAATATCAAAGATGTCAAATGACAAATGTCACAATGCTAAATGTCAAAAATGAAAAGTGTCACCATGAAAAATGTCAAAAATGACAAATTTCAAGATGGCAAATCTCAAAGATGGCAAATGACAAATGTCACAATGCTAAATGTCAAAAATGAAAAGTGTCACCATGAAAAATGTCAAAAATAACAAATTTCAATATGGCAAATGTCAAAGATGTCAAATGACAAATGTCACAATGCTAAATGTCAAAAATGAAAAGTGTCACCATGAAAAATGTCAAAAATGACAAATTTTAAGATGGCAAATGTCAAAACTGACAAATGTCACAATGCTAAATGTCAAAAATGAAAAGTGTCACCATAAAAAATGTCAAAAATAACAAATTTCAAGATGGCAAATGTCAAAGATGTCAAATGCCAAATGTCACAATGCTAAATGTCAAAAATGACAAATTTCAAGATGGCAAATGTCTAAGATGTCAAATGACAAATGTCACAATGCTAAATGTCAAAAATGAAAAGTGTCACCATGAAAAATGTCAAAAATGACAAATTTCAAGATGGCAAATGTCAAAGATGTCAAATGACAAATGTCACAATGCTAAATGTCAAAAATGAAAAGTGTCACCATGAAAAATGTCAAAAATGACAAATTTCAAGATGGCAAATGTCAAAAATGTCAAATGACAAATATCACAATGCTAAATGTCAAAAATGAAAAGTGTCACAATGAAAAATGTCAAAAATAACAAATTTCAAGATGGCAAATGTCAAAGATGTCAAATGACAAATGTCACAATGCTAAATGTCAAAAATGAAAAGTGTCACCATGACAAATGTCAAAAATGACAAATTTCAAGATGGCAAATGTCAAAACTGACAAATGTCACAATGCTAAATGTCAAAAATGAAAAGTGTCACCATGAAAAATGTCAAAAATGACAAATTTCAAGATGGCAAATGTCAAAACTGACAAATGTCACAATGCTAAATGTCAAAAATGAAAAGTGTCACCATGAAAAATGTCAAAAATAACAAATTCCAAGATGGCAAATGTCAAAGATGACAAATGACAAATGTCACAATGCTAAATGTCAAAAATAAAAAGTGTCACCATGAAAAATGTCAAAAATAACAAATTTCAAGATGGCAAATGTCAAAGATGTCAAATGACAAATGTCACAATGTAAATGGCAAAAATGACAAATTTCAAGATGGCAAATGTCAAAGATGTCAAATGACAAATGTCACAATGCTAAATGTCAAAAATGAAAAGTGTCACCATGAAAAATGTCAAAAATGACAAATTTCAAGATGGCAAATGTCAAAGATGTCAAATGACAAATGTCACAATGCTAAATGTCAAAAATGAAAAGTGTCACCATGAAAAATGTCAAAAATGACAAATTTCAAGATGGCAAATGTCAAAGATGTCAAATGACAAATGTCACAATGCTAAATGTCAAAAATGAAAAATGTCACCATGAAAAATGTCAAAAATGACAAATTTAAAGATGGCAAATATCAAAGATGTCAAATGACAAATTTCACAATGCTAAATGTCAAAAATGACAAATTTCAAGATGGCAAATGTCAAAGATGTCAAATGACAAATGTCACAATGCTAAATGTCAAAAATGAAAAGTGTCACCATGAAAAATGTCAAAAATGACAAGTTTCAAGATTGCAAATGTCAAAGATGTCAAATGACAAATGTCACAATGCTAAATGTCAAAAATAAAAAGTATCAAAAATGACAAACTTCAAGATGGCAAATGTCTAAGATGTCAAATGACAAATGTCACAATGTTAAATGTCAAAAATGAAAAGTGTCACCATGAAAAATGTCAAAAATGACAAATTTCAAGATGGCAAATGTCAAAGATGTCAAATGACAAATGTCACAATGCTAAATGTCAAAAATTAAAAGTGTCACCATGAAAAATGTCAAAAATGACAAATTTCAAGATGGCAAATGTCAAAGAAGTCAAATGAAAAATGTCACAATGCTAAATGTCAAAAATGAAAAGTGTCAAAAATGACAAATTTCAAGATGGCAAATGTCTAAGATGTCAAATGACAAATGTCACAATGCTAAATGTCAAAAATGAAAAGTGTCACCGTGAAAAATGTCAAAAATAACAAATTTCAAGATGGCTAATGTCAAAGATGTCAAATGACAAATGTCACAATGCTAAATGTCAAAAATGAAAAGTGTCAACATGAAAAATGTCAAAAATAACAAATTTCAAAATGGCAAATATCAAAGATGTCAAATGACAAATGTCACAATGCTAAATGTCAAAAATGAAAAGTGTCACCATAAAAAATGTCAAAAATTACAAATTTCAAGATGGCAAATGTCAAAGATGTCAAATGACAAATGTCACAATGCTAAATGTCAAAAATGAAAAGTGTCACCATGAAAAATGTCAAAAATAACAAATTTCAAGATGGCAAATGTCAAAGATGTCAAATGTCAAATGTCACAATGCTAAATGTCAAAAATGAAAAGTGTCACCATGAAAAATGTCAAAAATGACAAATTTCAAGATGGCAAATGTCAAAACTGACAAATGTCACAATGCTAAATGTCAAAAATGAAAAGTGTCACTATAAAAAATGTCACAAATAACAAATTTCAAGATGGCAAATGTCAAAGATGTCAAATGACAAATGTCACAATGCTAAATGTCAAAAATGACAAATTTCAAGATGGCAAATGTCTAAGATGTCAAATGACAAATGTCACAATGCTAAATGTCAAAAATGAAAAGTGTCACCATGAAAAATGTCAAAAATGACAAATTTCAAGATGGCAAATGTCAAAGATGTCAAATGACAAATGTCACAATGCTAAATGTCAAAAATGAAAAGTGTCACCATGAAAAATGTCAAAAATGACAAATTTCAAGATGGCAAATGTCAAAGATGTCAAATGACAAATGTCACAATGCTAAATGTCAAAAATGAAAAGTGTCAAAAATGACAAATTTTAAGATGGCAAATGTCTAAGATGTCAAATGACAAATGTCACAATGCTAAATGTCAAAAATGAAAAGTGTCAGCGTGAAAAATGTCAAAAATGACAAATTTCAAGATGGCAAATGTCAAAGATGTCAAATGACAAATGTCACAATGCTAAATGTCAAAAATGACAAATTTCAAGATGGCAAATGTCAAAGATGTCAAATGACAAATGTCACAATGCTAAATGTCAAAAATGAAAAGTGTCCCCATGAAAAATGTCAATAATAACAAATTTCAAGATGGCAAATGTCAAAGATGTCAAATGACAAATGTCACAATGCTAAATGTCAAAAATGAAAAGTGTCACCATGAAAAATGTCAAAAATGACAAATTTCAAGATGGCAAATGTCAAAGATGTCAAATGATAAATGTCACAATGCTAAATGTCATGAATGAAAAGTGTCAAAAATGACAAATTTCAAGATGGCAAATGTCGAAGATGTCAAATGACAAATGTCACAATGCTAAATGTCAAAAATGAAAAGGGTCACCATGAAAAATGTCAAAAATGACAAATTTCAAGATGGCAAATGTCAAAGATGTCAAATGACAAATGTCACAATGCTAAATGTCAAAAATGAAAAGTGTTACCATGAAAAATGTCAAAAATGACAAATTTTAAGATGGCAAATGTCAAAACTGGCAAATGTCACAATGCTAAATGTCAAAAATGAAAAGTGTCACCATGAAAAATGTCAAAAATGACAAATTTTAAGATGGCAAATGTCCAAGATGTCAAATGACAAATGTCACAATGCTAAATGTCAAAAATGAAAAGTGTCACCATGAAAAATGTCAAAAATGACAAATTTCAAGATGGCAAATGTCAAAGATGTCAAATGACAAATGTCACAATGCTAAATGTCAAAAATTAAAAGTGTCAAAAATGACAAATTTCAAGATGGCAAATGTCAAAGATGTCAAATGACAAATGTCACAATGCTAAATGTCAAAAATGAAAAGTGTTACCATAAAAAATGTCAAAAATGACAAATTTCAAGATGGCAAATGTCAAAACTGACAAATGTCACAATGCTAAATGTCAAAAATGAAAAGTGTCACAATGAAAAATGTCAAAAATAACAAATTTCAAGATGGCAAATGTCAAAGATGTCAAATGCCAAATGTCACAATGCTAAATGTCAAAAATGACAAATTTCAAGATGGCAAATGTCTAAGATGTCAAATGACAAATGTCACAATGCTAAATGTCAAAAATGAAAAGTGTCACCATGAAAAATTTCAAAAATGACAAATTTCAAGATGGCAAATGTCAAAGATGTCAAATGACAAATGTGACAATGCTAAATGTCAAGAATGAAAAGTGTCACCCTGAAAAATGTCAAAAATGACAAATTTCAAGATGGCAAATGTCAAAGATGTCAAATGACAAATGTCACAATGCTAAATGTCAAAAATGAAAAGTGTCACCATGAAAAATGTCAAAAATAACAAATTTCAAGATGGCAAATGTCAAAGATGTCAAATGACAAATGTCACAATGCTAAATGTCAAAAATGAAAAGTGTCACCATGAAAAATGTCAAAAATGACAAATTTCAAGATGGCAAATGTCAAAACTGGCAAATGTCACAATGCTAAATGTCAAAAATGAAAAGTGTCACCATGAAAAATGTCAAAAATAACAAATTTCAAGATGGCAAATGTCAAAGATGTCAAATGACAAATGTCACAATGCTAAATGTCAAAAATGAAAAGTGTCACCATGACAAATGTCAAAAATGACAAATTTCAAGATGGCAAATGTCAAAACTGACAAATGTCACAATGCTTAATGTCAAAAATGAAAAGTGTCACCATGAAAAATGTCAAAAATAACAAATTTCAAGATGGCAAATGTCAAAGATGTCAAATGACAAATGTCACAATGCTAAATGTCAAAAATGACAAATTTTAAGATGGCAAATGTCAAAGATGTCAAATGACAAATGTCACAATGCTAAATGTCAAAAATGAAAAATGTCAAAAATGACAAATTTCAAGATGGCAAATGTCAAAGATGTCAAATGACAAATGTCACAATGCTAAATGTCAAAAATGAAAAGTGTCACCATGAAAAATGTCAAAAATGACAAATTTCAAGATGGCAAATGTCAAAGATGTCAAATGACAAATGTCACAATGCTAAATGTCAAAAATGAAAAATGTCACCATGAAAAATGTCAAAAATGACAAATTTCAAGATGGCAAATATCAAAGATATCAAATGACAAATTTCACAATGCTAAATGTCAAAAATGACAAATTTCAAGATGGCAAATGTCAAAGATGTCAAATGACAAATGTCACAATGCTAAATCTCAAAAATGAAAAGTGTCACCATGAAAAATGTCAAAAATGACAAGTTTCAAGATGGCAAATGTCAAAGATGTCAAATGACAAATGTCACAATGCTAAATGTCAAAAATGAAAAGTATCAAAAATGACAAATTTCAAGATGGCAAATGTCTAAGATGTCAAATGACAAATGTCACAATGTTAAATGTCAAAAATAAAAAATGTCACCCTGAAAAATGTCAAAAATGACAAATTTCAAGATGGCAAATGTCAAAGATGTCAAATGAAAAATGTCACAATGCTAAATGTCAAAAATGAAAAGTGTCAAAAATGACAAATTTCAAGATGGCAAATGTCTAAGATGTCAAATGACAAATGTCACAATGCTAAATGTCAAAAATGAAAAGTGTCACCATGAAAAATGTCAAAAATAACAAATTTCAAGATGGCAAATGTCAAAGATGTCAAATGACAAATGTCACAATGCTAAATGTCAAAAATGAAAAGTGTCACCATGAAAAATGTCAAAAATGACAAATTTCAAGATGGCAAATGTCAAAACTGACAAATGTCACAATGCTAAATGTCAAAAATGAAAAGTGTCACTATAAAAAATGTCAAAAATAACAAATTTCAAGATGGCAAATGTCAAAGATGTCAAATGACAAATGTCACAATGCTAAATGTCAAAAATGACAAATTTCAAGATGGCAAATGTCTAAGATGTCAAATGACAAATGTCACAATGCTAAATGTCAAAAATGAAAAGTGTCACCATGAAAAATGTCAAAAATGACAAATTTCAAGATGGCAAATGTCAAAGATGTCAAATGACAAATGTCACAATGCTAAATGTCAAAAATGAAAAGTGTCACCATGAAAAATGTCAAAAATGACAAATTTCAAGATGGCAAATGTCAAAACTGACAAATGTCACAATGCTAAATGTCAAAAATGAAAACTGTCACTATAAAAAATGTCACAAATAACAAATTTCAAGATGGCAAATGTCAAAGATGTCAAATGACAAATGTCACAATGCTAAATGTCAAAAATGACAAATTTCAAGATGGCAAATGTCTAAGATGTCAAATGACAAATGTCACAATGCTAAATGTCAAAAATGAAAAGTGTCACCGTAAAAAATGTCAAAAATAACAAATTTCAAGATGGCAAATGTCAAAGATGTCAAATGACAAATGTCACAATGCTAAATGTCAAAAATGAAAAGTGTCAACATGAAAAATGTCAAAAATAACAAATTTCAAGATGGCAAATATCAAAGATGTCAAATGACAAATGTCACAATGCTAAATGTCAAAAATGAAAACTGTCACCATGAAAAATGTCAAAAATGACAAATTTCAAGATGGCAAATGTCAAAGATGTCAAATGACAAATGTCACAATGCTAAGTGTCAAAAATGAAAAGTGTCACCATGAAAAATGTCAAAAATAACAAATTTCAAGATGGCAAATGTCAAAGATGTCAAATGACAAATGTCACAATGCTAAATGTCAAAAATGAAAAGTGTCACCATGAAAAATGTCAAAAATGACAAATTTCAAGATGGCAAATGTCAAAACTGACAAATGTCACAATGCTAAATGTCAAAAATGAAAAGTGTCACTATAAAAAATGTCAAAAATAACAAATTGCAAGATGGCAAATGTCAAAGATGTCAAATGACAAATGTCACAATGCTAAATGTCAAAAATGACAAATTTCAAGATGGCAAATGTCTAAGATGTCAAATGACAAATGTCACAATGCTAAATGTCAAAAATGAAAAGTGTCACCATGAAAAATGTCAAAAATGACAAATTTCAAGATGGCAAATGTCAAAACTGACAAATGTCACAATGCTAAATGTCAAAAATGAAAAGTGTCACTATAAAAAATGTCAAAAATAACAAATTTCAAGATGGCAAATGTCAAAGATGTCAAATGACAAATGTCACAATGCTAAATGTCAAAAATGACAAATTTCAAGATGGCAAATGTCTAAGATGTCAAATGACAAATGTCACAATGCTAAATGTCAAAAATGAAAAGTGTCACCATGAAAAATGTCAAAAATGACAAATTTCAAGATGGCAAATGTCAAAGATGTCAAATGACAAATGTCACAATGCTAAATGTCAAAAATGAAAAGTGTCACCATGAAAAATGTCAAAAATGACAAATTTCAAGATGGCAAATGTCAAAACTGACAAATGTCACAATGCTAAATGTCAAAAATGAAAACTGTCACTATAAAAAATGTCACAAATAACAAATTTCAAGATGGCAAATGTCAAAGATGTCAAATGACAAATGTCACAATGCTAAATGTCAAAAATGACAAATTTCAAGATGGCAAATGTCTAAGATGTCAAATGACAAATGTCACAATGCTAAATGTCAAAAATGAAAAGTGTCACCGTAAAAAATGTCAAAAATAACAAATTTCAAGATGGCAAATGTCAAAGATGTCAAATGACAAATGTCACAATGCTAAATGTCAAAAATGAAAAGTGTCAACATGAAAAATGTCAAAAATAACAAATTTCAAGATGGCAAATATCAAAGATGTCAAATGACAAATGTCACAATGCTAAATGTCAAAAATGAAAACTGTCACCATGAAAAATGTCAAAAATGACAAATTTCAAGATGGCAAATGTCAAAGATGTCAAATGACAAATGTCACAATGCTAAGTGTCAAAAATGAAAAGTGTCACCATGAAAAATGTCAAAAATAACAAATTTCAAGATGGCAAATGTCAAAGATGTCAAATGACAAATGTCACAATGCTAAATGTCAAAAATGAAAAGTGTCACCATGAAAAATGTCAAAAATGACAAATTTCAAGATGGCAAATGTCAAAACTGACAAATGTCACAATGCTAAATGTCAAAAATGAAAAGTGTCACTATAAAAAATGTCAAAAATAACAAATTGCAAGATGGCAAATGTCAAAGATGTCAAATGACAAATGTCACAATGCTAAATGTCAAAAATGACAAATTTCAAGATGGCAAATGTCTAAGATGTCAAATGACAAATGTCACAATGCTAAATGTCAAAAATGAAAAGTGTCACCATGAAAAATGTCAAAAATGACAAATTTCAAGAAAGCAAATGTCAAAGATGTCAAATGACAAATGTCACAATGCTAAATGTCAAAAATGAAAAGTGTCACCATGAAAAATGTCAAAAATGACAAATTTCAAGACGGCAAATGTCAAAGATGTCAAATGACAAATGTCACAATGCTAAATGTCAAAAATGAAAAGTGTCAAAAATGACAAATTTCAAGATGGCAAATGTCTAAGATGTCAAATGACAAATGTTACAATGCTAAATGTCAAAAATGAAAAGTGTCACCGTGAAAAATGTCAAAAATGACAAATTTCAAAATGGCAAATGTCAAAGATGTCAAATGACAAATGTCACAATGCTAAATGTCAAAAATGAAAAAAGGCCTCCTTAAAAAAGTCAAAAATGACAAATTTCAAGATGGCAAATGTCAAAGATGTCAAATGACAAATGTCACAATGCCAAATGTCAAAAATGAAAAGTGTCCCCATGAAAAATGTCAATAATAACAAATTTCAAGATGGCAAATGTCAAAGATGTCAAATGAGAAATGTCACAATGCTAAATGTCAAATATGAAAAGTGTTACCATGAAAAATATCAAAAATGACAAATTTCAAGATGGCAAATGTCAAAACTGGCAAATGTCACAATGCTAAATGTCAAAAATGAAAAGTGTCACCATGAAAAATGTCAAAAATGACAAATTTTAAGATGGCAAATGTCCAAGATGTCAAATGACAAATGTCACAATGCTAAATGTCAAAAATGAAAAGTGTCACCATGAAAAATGTCAAAAATGACAAATTTCAAGATGGCAAATGTCACAGATGTCAAATGACAAATGTCACAATGCCAAATGTCAAAAATTAAAAGTGTCAAAAATGACAAATTTCAAAATGGCAAATGTCAAAGATGTCAAATGACAAATGTCACAATGTTAAATTTCAAAAATAAAAAGTGTCACCATAAAAAATGTCAAAAATGACAAATTTCAAGATGGCAAATATCAAAACTGACAAATGTCACAATGCTAAATGTCAAAAATGAAAAGTGTCACCATGAAAAATGTCAAAAATAACAAATTTCAAGATGGCAAATGTCAAAGATGTCAAATGACAAATGTCACAATGCTAAATGTCAAAAATGACAAATTTAAAGATGGTAAATGTCAAAGATGTCAAATGACAAATGTCACAATGCTAAATGTCAAATATGAAAAGTGTTACCATGAAAAATATCAAAAATGACAAATTTCAAGATGGCAAATGTCAAAACTGGCAAATGTCACAATGCTAAATGTCAAAAATGAAAAGTGTCACCATGAAAAATGTTAAAAATGACAAATTTTAAGATGGCAAATGTCCAAGATGTCAAATGACAAATGTCACAATGCTAAATGTCAAAAATGAAAAGTGTCACCATGAAAAATGTCAAAAATGACAAATTTCAAGATGGCAAATGTCACAGATGTCAAATGACAAATGTCACAATGCTAAATGTCAAAAATTAAAAGTGTCAAAAATGACAAATTTCAAGATGGCAAATGTCAAAGATGTCAAATGACAAATGTCACAATGCTAAATGTCAAAAATGAAAAGTGTCACCATAAAAACTGTCAAAAATGACAAATTTCAAGATGGCAAATGTCAAAACTGACAAATGTCACAATGCTTAATGTCAAAAATGAAAAGTGTCACCATAAAAAATGTCAAAAATAACAAATTTCAAGATGGCAAATGTCAAAGATGTCAAATGACAAATGTCACAATGCTAAATGTCAAAAATGACAAATTTAAAGATGGCAAATGTCAAAGATGTCAAATGACAAATGTCACAATGCTAAATGTTAAAAATAAAAAGTGTCACCATGAAAAATGTCAAAAATGACAAATTTTAATATGGCAAATGTCAAAGATGTCAAATGTCACAATGCTAAATGTTAAAAATGATAAGTGTCACCATGAAAAATGTCAAAAATGACAAATTTCAAGATGGCAAATGTCCAAGATGTCAAATGACAAATGTCACAATGCTAAATGTCAAAAATGAAAAGTGTCACCATGAAAAATGTCAAAAATGACAAATTTCAAGATGGCAAATGTCAAAGATGTCAAATGACAAATGTCACAATGCTAAATGTCAAAAAAGAAAAGTGTCAAAAATGACAAATTTTAAGATGGCAAATGTCTAAGATGTCAAATGACAAATATCACAATGCTAAATGTCAAAAATTAAAAGTGTCAAAAATGACAAATTTCAAGATGGCAAATGTCAAAGATGTCAAATGACGAATGTCACAATGCTAAATGTCAAAAATTAAAAGTGTCAAAAATGACAAATTTCAAGATGGCAAATGTCAAAGATGTCAAATGACAAATGTCACAATGCTAAATGTCAAAAATGAAAAGTGTCACCATAAAAAATGTCAAAAATGACAAATTTCAAGATGGCAAATGTCAAAACTGACAAATGTCACAATGCTAAATGTCAAAAATGAAAAGTGTCACCATGAAAAATGTCAAAAATAACAAATTTCAAGATGGCAAATGTCAAAGATGTCACATGACAAATGTCACAATGCTAAATGTCAAAAATGACAAATTTGAAGATGGCAAATGTCAAAGATGTCAAATGACAAATGTCACAATGCTAAATGTCAAAAATTAAAAGTGTCAAAAATGACAAATTTCAAGATGGCAAATGTCAAAGATGTCAAATGACAAATGTCACAATGCTAAATGTCAAAAATGAAAAGTGTCACCATAAAAAATGTCAAAAATGACAAATTTCAAGATGGCAAATGTCAAAACTGACAAATGTCACAATGCTAAATGTCAAAAATGAAAAGTGTCACCATGAAAAATGTCAAAAATTACAAATTTCAAGATGGCAAATGTCAAAGATGTCACATGACAAATGTCACAATGCTAAATGTCAAAAATGACAAATTTGAAGATGGCAAATGTCAAAGATGTCAAATGACAAATGTCACAATGCTAAATGTCAAAAATGAAAAGTGTCACCATGAAAAATGTCAAAAATGACAAATTTCAAGATGGCAAATGTCAAAACTGACAAATGTCACAATGCTAAATGTCAAAAATGAAAAGTGTCACCATGAAAAATGTCAAAAATGACAAATTTCAAGATGGCAAATGTCAAAGATGTCAAATGACAAATGTCACAATGCTAAATGTCAAAAATTAAAAGTGTCAAAAATGACAAATTTCAAGATGGCAAATGTCAAAGATGTCAAATGACAAATGTCACAATGCTAAATGTCAAAAATGAAAAGTGTCAAAAATGACAAATTTCAAGATGGCAAATGTCAAAGATGTCAAATGACAAATGTCACAATGCTAAATGTCAAAAATGAAAAGTGTCACCATAAAAAATGTCAAAAATGACAAATTTCAAGATGGCAAATGTTAAAACTGACAAATGTCACAATGCTAAATGTCAAAAATGAAAAGTGTCACCATGAAAAATGTCAAAAATAACAAATTTCAAGATGGCAAATGTCAAAGATGTCAAATGCCAAATGTCACAATGCTAAATGTCAAAAATGACAAATTTCAAGATGGCAAATGTCTAAGATGTCAAATGACAAATGTCACAATGCTAAATGTCAAAAATGAAAAGTGTCACCATGAAAAATGTCAAAAATGACAAATTTCAAGATGGCAAATGTCAAAGATGTCAAATGATAAATGTCACAATGCTAAATGTCAAAAATGAAAAGTGTCAAAAATGACAAATTTCAAGATGGCAAATGTCTAAGATGTCAAATGACAAATGTCACAATGCTAAATGTCAAAAATGAAAAGTGTCACCATGAAAAATGTCAAAAATGACAAATTTCAAGATGGCAAATGTCAAAGATGTCAAATGACAAATGTCACAATGCTAAATGTCAAAAATGAAAACTGTCACCATGAAAAATGTCAAAAATGACAAATTTCAAGATGGCAAATGTCAAAGATGTCAAATGACAAATGTCACAATGCTAAATGTCAAAAATGACAAATTTCAAGATGGCAAATGTCAAAGATGTCAAATGACAAATGTCACAATGCTAAATGTCAAAAATGAAAAGTATCAAAAATGACAAATTTCAAGATGGCAAATGTCTAAGATGTCAAATGACAAATGTCACAATGTTAAATGTCAAAAATGAAAAGTGTCACCATGAAAAATGTCAAAAATGACAAATTTCAAGATGGCAAATGTCAAAGATGTCAAATGACAAATGTCACAATGCTAAATGTCAAAAATGAAAAGTGTTACCATGAAAAATGTCAAAAATGACAAATTTCAAGATGGCAAATGTCAAAGATGTCAAATGAAAAATGTCACAATGCTAAATGTCAAAAATGAAAAGTGTCAAAAATGACAAATTTCAAGATGGAAAATGTCTAAGATGTCAAATGACAAATGTCACAATGCTAAATGTCAAAAATGAAAAGTGTCACCGTGAAAAATGTCAAAAATAACAAATTTCAAGATGGCAAATGTCAAAGATGTTAAATGACAAATGTCACAATGCTAAATGTCAAAAATGAAAAGTGTCAACATGAAAAATGTCAAAAATAACAAATTTCAAGATGGCAAATATGAAAGATGTCAAATGACAAATGTCACAATGCTAAATGTCAAAAATGAAAACTGTCACCATGAAAAATGTCAAAAATGACAAATTTCAAGATGGCAAATGTCAAAGATGTCAAATGACAAATGTCACAATGCTAAATGTCAAAAATAAAAAGTGTCACCATGAAAAATGTCAAAAATAACAAATTTCAAGATGGCAAATGTCAAAGATGTCAAATGACAAATGTCACAATGCTAAATGTCAAAAATGAAAAGTGTCACCATGAAAAATGTCAAAAATGACAAATTTCAAGATGGCAAATGTCAAAACTGACAAATGTCACAATGCTAAATGTCAAAAATGAAAAGTGTCACTATAAGAAATGTCAAAAATAACAAATTTCAAGATGGCAAATGTCAAAGATGTCAAATGACAAATGTCACAATGCTAAATGTCAAAAATGACAAATTTCAAGATGGCAAATGTCTAAGATGTCAAATGACAAATGTCACAATGCTAAATGTCAAAAATGAAAAGTGTCACCATGAAAAATGTCAAAAATGACAAATTTCAAGATGGCAAATGTCAAAGATGTCAAATGACAAATGTCACAATGCTAAATGTCAAAAATGAAAAGTGTCACCATGAAAAATGTCAAAAATGACAAATTTCAAGATGGCAAATGTCAAAGATGTCAAATGACAAATGTCACAATGCTAAATGTCAAAAATGAAAAGTGTCAAAAATGACAAATTTCAAGATGGCAAATGTCTAAGATGTCAAATGACAAATGTTACAATGCTAAATGTCAAAAATAAAAAGTGTCACCGTGAAAAATGTCAAAAATGACAAATTTCAAGATGGCAAATGTCAAAGATGTCAAATGACAAATGTCACAATGCTAAATGTCAAAAATGAAAAGTGTCACCATGAAAAATGTCAAAAATGACAAATTTCAAGATGGCAAATGTCAAAGATGTCAAATGACAAATGTCACAATGCTAAATGTCAAAAATGTAAAGTGTCCCCATGAAAAATGTCAATAATAACAAATTTCAAGATGGCAAATGTCAAAGATGTCAAATGACAAATGTCACAATGCTAAATGTCAAAAATGAAAAGTGTCACCATGAAAAATGTCAAAAATGACAAATTTCAAGATGGCAAATGTCTAAGATGTCAAATGACAAATGTCACAATGCTAAATGTCAAAAATGAAAAGTGTCACCATGAAAAATGTCAAAAATGACAAATTTCAAGATGGCAAATGTCAAAGATGTCAAATGACAAATGTCACAATGCTAAATGTCAAAAATGAAAAGTGTTACCATGAAAAATATCAAAAATGACAAATTTCAAGATGGCAAATGTCAAAACTGGCAAATGTCACAATGCTAAATGTCAAAAATGAAAAGTGTCACCATGAAAAATGTCAAAAATGACAAATTTTAAGATGGTAAATGTCCAAGATGTCAAATGACAAATGTCACAATGCTAAATGTCAAAAATGAAAAGTGTCACCATGAAAAATGTCAAAAATGACAAATTTCAAGATAGCAAATGTCAAAGATGTCAAATGACAAATGTCACAATGCTAAATGTCAAAAATTAAAAGTGTCAAAAATGACAAATTTCAAGATGGCAAATGTCAAAGATGTCAAATGACAAATGTCACAATGCTAAATGTCAAAAATGAAAAGTGTCACCATAAAAAATGTCAAAAATGACAAATTTCAAGATGGCAAATGTCAAAACTGACAAATGTCACAATGCTAAATGTCAAAAATGAAAAGTGTCACCATGAAAAATGTCAAAAATAACAAATTTCAAGATGGCAAATGTCAAAGATGTCAAATGACAAATGTCATAATGCTAAATGTCAAAAATGACAAATTTGAAGATGGCAAATGTCAAAGATGTCAAATGACAAATGTCACAATGCTAAATGTCAAAAATAAAAAGTGTCACCATGAAAAATGTCAAAAATGACAAATTTTAATATGGCAAATGTCAAAGATGTCAAATGTCACAATGCTAAATGTTAAAAATGATAAGTGTCACCATGAAAAATGTCAAAAATGACAAATTTCAAGATGGCAAATGTCCAAGATGTCAAATGACAAATGTCACAATGCTAAATGTCAAAAATGAAAAGTGTCACCATAAAAAATGTCAAAAATGACAAATTTCAAGATGGCAAATGTCAAAGATGTCAAATGACAAATGTCACAATGCTAAATGTCAAAAAAGAAAAGTGTCAAAAATGACAAATTTTAAGATGGCAAATGTCTAAGATGTCAAATGACAAATGTCACAATGCTAAATGTCAAAAATTAAAAGTGTCAAAAATGACAAATTTTAAGATGGCAAATGTCAAAGATGTCAAATGACAAATGTCACAATGCTAAATGTCAAAAATTAAAAGTGTCAAAAATGACAAATTTCAAGATGGCAAATGTCAAAGATGTCAAATGACAAATGTCACAATGCTAAATGTCAAAAATGAAAAGTGTCACCATAAAAAATGTCAAAAATGACAAATTTCAAGATGGCAAATGTCAAAACTGACAAATGTCACAATGCTAAATGTCCAAAATGAAAAGTGTCACCATGAAAAATGTCAAAAATAACAAATTTCAAGATGGCAAATGTCAAAGATGTCAAATGACAAATGTCACAATGCTAAATGTCAAAAATGACAAATTTGAAAATGGCAAATGTCAAAGATGTCAAATGACAAATGTCACAATGCTAAATGTCAAAAATGAAAAGTGTCACCATGAAAAATGTCAAAAATGACAAATTTCAAGATGGCAAATGTCAAAACTGACAAATGTCACAATGCTAAATGTTAAAAATGATAAGTGTCACCATGAAAAATGTCAAAAATGACAAATTTCAAGATGGCAAATGTCAAAGATGTCAAATGACAAATGTCACAATGCTAAATGTCAAAAATGAAAAGTGTCACCATGAAAAATGTCAAAAATGACAAATTTCAAGATGGCAAATGTCAAAGATGTCAAATGACAAATGTCACAATGCTAAATGTCAAAAATGAAAAGTGTCAAAAATGACAAATTTTAAGATGGCAAATGTCTAAGATGTCAAATGACAAATGTCACAATGCTAAATGTCAAAAATGAAAAGTGTCAGCGTGAAAAATGTCAAAAATGACAAATTTCAAGATGGCAAATGTCAAAGATGTCAAATGACAAATGTCACAATGCTAAATGTCAAAAATGAAAAGTGTCACCATGAAAAATGTCAAAAATGACAAATTTCAAGATGGCAAATGTCAAAGATGTCAAATGACAAATGTCACAATGCTAAATGTCAAAAATGAAAAGTGTCCCCATGAAAAATGTCAATAATAACAAATTTCAAGATGGCAAATGTCAAAGATGTCAAATGACAAATGTCACAATGCTAAATGTCAAAAATGAAAAGTGTCACTATGAAAAATGTCAAAAATGACAAATTTCAAGATGGCAAATGTCAAAGATGTCAAATGATAAATGTCACAATGCTAAATGTCATAAATGAAAAGTGTCAAAAATGACAAATTTCAAGATGGCAAATGTCGAAGATGTCAAATGACAAATGTCACAATGCTAAATGTCAAAAATGAAAAGGGTCACCATGAAAAATGTCAAAAATGACAAATTTCAAGATGGCAAATGTCAAAGATGTCAAATGACAAATGTCACAATGCTAAATGTCAAAAATGAAAAGTGTTACCATGAAAAATGTCAAAAATGACAAATTTCAAGATGGCAAATGTCAAAACTGGCAAATGTCACAATGCTAAATGTCAAAAATGAAAAGTGTCACCATGAAAAATGTCAAAAATGACAAATTTTAAGATGGCAAATGTCCAAGATGTCAAATGACAAATGTCACAATGCTAAATGTCAAAAATGAAAAGTGTCACCATGAAAAATGTCAAAAATGACAAATTTCAAGATGGCAAATGTCAAAGATGTCAAATGACAAATGTCACAATGCTAAATGTCAAAAATTAAAAGTGTCAAAAATGACAAATTTCAAGATGGCAAATGTCAAAGATGTCAAATGACAAATGTCACAATGCTAAATGTCAAAAATGAAAAGTGTTACCATAAAAAATGTCAAAAATGACAAATTTCAAGATGGCAAATGTCAAAACTGACAAATGTCACAATGCTAAATGTCAAAAATGAAAAGTGTCACCATGAAAAATGTCAAAAATAACAAATTTCAAGATGGCAAATGTCAAAGATGTCAAATGCCAAATGTCACAATGCTAAATGTCAAAAATGACAAATTTCAAGATGGCAAATGTCTAAGATGTCAAATGACAAATGTCACAATGCTAAATGTCAAAAATGAAAAGTGTCACCATGAAAAATTTCAAAAATGACAAATTTCAAGATGGCAAATGTCAAAGATGTCAAATGACAAATGTCACAATGCTAAATGTCAAGAATGAAAAGTGTCACCATGAAAAATGTCAAAAATGACAAATTTCAAGATGGCAAATGTCAAAGATGTCAAATGACAAATGTCACAATGCTAAATGTCAAAAATGAAAAGTGTCACCATAAAAAATGTCAAAAATAACAAATTTCAAGATGGCAAATGTCAAAGATGTCAAATGACAAATGTCACAATGCTAAATGTCAAAAATGAAAAGTGTCACCATGAAAAATGTCAAAAATGACAAATTTCAAGATGGCAAATGTCAAAACTGGCAAATGTCACAATGCTAAATGTCAAAAATGAAAAGTGTCACCATGAAAAATGTCAAAAATAACAAATTTCAAGATGGCAAATGTCAAAGATGTCAAATGACAAATGTCACAATGCTAAATGTCAAAAATGAAAAGTGTCACCATGACAAATGTCAAAAATGACAAATTTCAAGATGGCAAATGTCAAAACTGACAAATGTCACAATGCTAAATGTCAAAAATGAAAAGTGTCACCATGAAAAATGTCAAAAATAACAAATTTCAAGATGGCAAATGTCAAAGATGTCAAATGACAAATGTCACAATGCTAAATGTCAAAAATGACAAATTTTAAGATGGCAAATGTCAAAGATGTCAAATGACAAATGTCACAATGCTAAATGTCAAAAATGAAAAATGTCAAAAATGACAAATTTCAAGATGGCAAATGTCAAAGATGTCAAATGACAAATGTCACAATGCTAAATGTCAAAAATGAAAAGTGTCACCATGAAAAATGTCAAAAATGACAAATTTCAAGATGGCAAATGTCAAAGATGTCAAATGACAAATGTCACAATGCTAAATGTCAAAAATGAAAAATGTCACCATGAAAAATGTCAAAAATGACAAATTTCAAGATGGCAAATATCAAAGATATCAAATGACAAATTTCACAATGCTAAATGTCAAAAATGACAAATTTCAAGATGGCAAATGTCAAAGATGTCAAATGACAAATGTCACAATGCTAAATGTCAAAAATGAAAAGTGTCACCATGAAAAATGTCAAAAATGACAAGTTTCAAGATGGCAAATGTCAAAGATGTCAAATGACAAATGTCACAATGCTAAATGTCAAAAATGAAAAGTATCAAAAATGACAGATTTCAAGATGGCAAATGTCTAAGATGTCAAATGACAAATGTCACAATGTTAAATGTCAAAAATAAAAAATGTCACCCTGAAAAATGTCAAAAATGACAAATTTCAAGATGGCAAATGTCAAAGATGTCAAATGAAAAATGTCACAATGCTAAATGTCAAAAATGAAAAGTGTCAAAAATGACAAATTTCAAGATGGCAAATGTCTAAGATGTCAAATGACAAATGTCACAATGCTAAATGTCAAAAATGAAAAGTGTCACCATGAAAAATGTCAAAAATAACAAATTTCAAGATGGCAAATGTCAAAGATGTCAAATGACAAATGTCACAATGCTAAATGTCAAAAATGAAAAGTGTCACCATGAAAAATGTCAAAAATGACAAATTTCAAGATGGCAAATGTCAAAACTGACAAATGTCACAATGCTAAATGTCAAAAATGAAAAGTGTCACTATAAAAAATGTCAAAAATAACAAATTTCAAGATGGCAAATGTCAAAGATGTCAAATGACAAATGTCACAATGCTAAATGTCAAAAATGACAAATTTCAAGATGGCAAATGTCTAAGATGTCAAATGACAAATGTCACAATGCTAAATGTCAAAAATGAAAAGTGTCACCATGAAAAATGTCAAAAATGACAAATTTCAAGATGGCAAATGTCAAAGATGTCAAATGACAAATGTCACAATGCTAAATGTCAAAAATGAAAAGTGTCACCATGAAAAATGTCAAAAATGACAAATTTCAAGATGGCAAATGTCAAAACTGACAAATGTCACAATGCTAAATGTCAAAAATGAGAAGTGTCACTATAAAAAATGTCACAAATAACAAATTTCAAGATGGCAAATGTCAAAGATGTCAAATGACAAATGTCACAATGCTAAATGTCAAAAATGACAAATTTCAAGATGGCAAATGTCTAAGATGTCAAATGACAAATGTCACAATGCTAAATGTCAAAAATGAAAAGTGTCACCGTAAAAAATGTCAAAAATAACAAATTTCAAGATGGCAAATGTCAAAGATGTCAAATGACAAATGTCACAATGCTAAATGTCAAAAATGAAAAGTGTCAACATGAAAAATGTCAAAAATAACAAATTTCAAGATGGCAAATATCAAAGATGTCAAATGACAAATGTCACAATGCTAAATGTCAAAAATGAAAACTGTCACCATGAAAAATGTCAAAAGTGACAAATTTCAAGATGGCAAATGTCAAAGATGTCAAATGACAAATGTCACAATGCTAAGTGTCAAAAATGAAAAGTGTCACCATGAAAAATGTCAAAAATAACAAATTTCAAGATGGCAAATGTCAAAGATGTCAAATGACAAATGTCACAATGCTAAATGTCAAAAATGAAAAGTGTCACCATGAAAAATGTCAAAAATGACAAATTTCAAGATGGCAAATGTCAAAACTGACAAATGTCACAATGCTAAATGTCAAAAATGAAAAGTGTCACTATAAAAAATGTCAAAAATAACAAATTGCAAGATGGCAAATGTCAAAGATGTCAAATGACAAATGTCACAATGCTAAATGTCAAAAATGACAAATTTCAAGATGGCAAATGTCTAAGATGTCAAATGTCACAATGCTAAATGTCAAAAATGAAAAGTGTCACCATGAAAAATGTCAAAAATGACAAATTTCAAGAAAGCAAATGTCAAAGATGTCAAATGACAAATGTCACAATGCTAAATGTCAAAAATGAAAAGTGTCACCATGAAAAATGTCAAAAATGACAAATTTCAAGACGGCAAATGTCAAAGATGTCAAATGACAAATGTCACAATGCTAAATGTCAAAAATGAAAAGTGTCAAAAATGACAAATTTCAAGATGGCAAATGTCTAAGATGTCAAATGACAAATGTTACAATGCTAAATGTCAAAAATGAAAAGTGTCACCGTGAAAAATGTCAAAAATGACAAATTTCAAGATGGCAAATGTCAAAGATGTCAAATGACAAATGTCACAATGCTAAATGTCAAAAATGAAAAAAGGCCCCCTTAAAAAAGTCAAAAATGACAAATTTCAAGATGGCAAATGTCAAAGATGTCAAATGACAAATGTCACAATGCCAAATGTCAAAAATGAAAAGTGTCCCCATGAAAAATGTCAATAATAACAAATTTCAAGATGGCAAATGTCAAAGATGTCAAATGAGAAATGTCACAATGCTAAATGTCAAATATGAAAAGTGTTACCATGAAAAATATCAAAAATGACAAATTTCAAGATGGCAAATGTCAAAACTGGCAAATGTCACAATGCTAAATGTCAAAAATGAAAAGTGTCACCATGAAAAATGTCAAAAATGACAAATTTTAAGATGGCAAATGTCCAAGATGTCAAATGACAAATGTCACAGTGCTAAATGTCAAAAATGAAAAGTGTCACCATGAAAAATGTCAAAAATGACAAATTTCAAGATGGCAAATGTCACAGATGTCAAATGACAAATGTCACAATGCTAAATGTCAAAAATTAAAAGTGTCAAAAATGACAAATTTCAAAATGGCAAATGTCAAAGATGTCAAATGACAAATGTCACAATGCTAAATGTCAAAAATAAAAAGTGTCACCATAAAAAATGTCAAAAATGACAAATTTCAAGATGGCAAATATCAAAACTGACAAATGTCACAATGCTAAATGTCAAAAATGAAAAGTGTCACCATGAAAAATGTCAAAAATAACAAATTTCAAGATGGCAAATGTCAAAGATGTCAAATGACAAATGTCACAATGCTAAATGTCAAAAATGACAAATTTAAAGATGGCAAATGTCAAAGATGTCAAATGACAAATGTCACAATGCTAAATGTCAAATATGAAAAGTGTTACCATGAAAAATATCAAAAATGACAAATTTCAAGATGGCAAATGTCAAAACTGGCAAATGTCACAATGCTAAATGTCAAAAATGAAAAGTGTCACCATGAAAAATGTTAAAAATGACAAATTTTAAGATGGCAAATGTCCAAGATGTCAAATGACAAATGTCACAATGCTAAATGTCAAAAATGAAAAGTGTCACCATGAAAAATGTCAAAAATGACAAATTTCAAGATGGCAAATGTCACAGATGTCAAATGACAAATGTCACAATGCTAAATGTCAAAAATTAAAAGTGTCAAAAATGACAAATTTTAAGATGGCAAATGTCAAAGATGTCAAATGACAAATGTCACAATGCTAAATGTCAAAAATGAAAAGTGTCACCATAAAAACTGTCAAAAATGACAAATTTGAAGATGGCAAATGTCAAAACTGACAAATGTCACAATGCTTAATGTCAAAAATGAAAAGTGTCACCATGAAAAATGTCAAAAATAACAAATTTCAAGATGGCAAATGTCAAAGATGTCAAATGACAAATGTCACAATGCTAAATGTCAAAAATGACAAATTTAAAGATGGCAAATGTCAAAGATGTCAAATGACAAATGTCACAATGCTAAATGTTAAAAATAAAAAGTGTCACCATGAAAAATGTCAAAAATGACAAATTTTAATATGGCAAATGTCAAAGATGTCAAATGTCACAATGCTAAATGTTAAAAATGATAAGTGTCACCATGAAAAATGTCAAAAATGACAAATTTCAAGATGGCAAATGTCCAAGATGTCAAATGACAAATGTCACAATGCTAAATGTCAAAAATGAAAAGTGTCACCATGAAAAATGTCAAAAATGACAAATTTCAAGATGGCAAATGTCAAAGATGTCAAATGACAAATGTCACAATGCTAAATGTCAAAAAAGAAAAGTGTCAAAAATGACAAATTTTAAGATGGCAAATGTCTAAGATGTCAAATGACAAATATCACAATGCTAAATGTCAAAAATTAAAAGTGTCAAAAATGACAAATTTCAAGATGGCAAATGTCAAAGATGTCAAATGACAAATGTCACAATGCTAAATGTCAAAAATTAAAAGTGTCAAAAATGACAAATTTCAAGATGGCAAATGTCAAAGATGTCAAATGACAAATGTCACAATGCTAAATGTCAAAAATGAAAAGTGTCACCATAAAAAATGTCAAAAATGACAAATTTCAAGATGGCAAATGTCAAAACTGACAAATGTCACAATGCTAAATGTCAAAAATGAAAAGTGTCACCATGAAAAATGTCAAAAATAACAAATTTCAAGATGGCAAATGTCAAAGATGTCACATGACAAATGTCACAATGCTAAATGTCAAAAATGACAAATTTGAAGATGGCAAATGTCAAAGATGTCAAATGACAAATGTCACAATGCTAAATGTCAAAAATTAAAAGTGTCAAAAATGACAAATTTCAAGATGGCAAATGTCAAAGATGTCAAATGACAAATGTCACAATGCTAAATGTCAAAAATGAAAAGTGTCACCATAAAAAATGTCAAAAATGACAAATTTCAAGATGGCAAATGTCAAAACTGACAAATGTCACAATGCTAAATGTCAAAAATGAAAAGTGTCACCATGAAAAATGTCAAAAATTACAAATTTCAAGATGGCAAATGTCAAAGATGTCACATGACAAATGTCACAATGCTAAATGTCAAAAATGACAAATTTGAAGATGGCAAATGTCAAAGATGTCAAATGACAAATGTCACAATGCTAAATGTCAAAAATGAAAAGTGTCACCATGAA
Organism: Altica lythri; assembly: GCA_964028335.1. Classification (NCBI taxonomy): domain Eukaryota; kingdom Metazoa; phylum Arthropoda; class Insecta; order Coleoptera; family Chrysomelidae; genus Altica; species Altica lythri. The sequence continues at coordinate 13,467,497 of OZ034800.1, read as the reverse complement.
AAATGTCAAAAATGACAAATTTCAAGATGGCAAATGTCAAAGATGTCAAATGACAAATGTCACAATGCTAAATGTCAAAAATTAAAAGTGTCAAAAATGACAAATTTCAAGATGGCAAATGTCATAGATGTCAAATGACAAATGTCACAATGCTAAATGTCAAAAATGAAAAGTGTCAAAAATGACAAATTTCAAGATGGCAAATGTCAAAGATGTCAAATGACAAATGTCACAATGCTAAATGTCAAAAATGAAAAGTGTCACCATAAAAAATGTCAAAAATGACAAATTTCAAGATGGCAAATGTCAAAACTGACAAATGTCACAATGCTAAATGTCAAAAATGAAAAGTGTCACCATGAAAAATGTCAAAAATAACAAATTTCAAGATGGCAAATGTCAAAGATGTCAAATGCCAAATGTCACAATGCTAAATGTCAAAAATGACAAATTTCAAGATGGCAAATGTCTAAGATGTCAAATGACAAATGTCACAATGCTAAATGTCAAAAATGAAAAGTGTCACCATGAAAAATGTCAAAAATGACAAATTTCAAGATGGCAAATGTCAAAGATGTCAAATGATAAATGTCACAATGCTAAATGTCAAAAATGAAAAGTGTCAAAAATGACAAATTTCAAGATGGCAAATGTCTAAGATGTCAAATGACAAATGTCACAATGCTAAATGTCAAAAATGAAAAGTGTCACCATGAAAAATGTCAAAAATGACAAATTTCAAGATGGCAAATGTCAAAGATGTCAAATGACAAATGTCACAATGCTAAATGTCAAAAATGAAAACTGTCACCATGAAAAATGTCAAAAATGACAATTTTCAAGATGGCAAATGTCAAAGATGTCAAATGACAAATGTCACAATGCTAAATGTCAAAAATTACAAATTTCAAGATGGCAAATGTCAAAGATGTCACATGACAAATGTCACAATGCTAAATGTCAAAAATGACAAATTTGAAGATGGCAAATGTCAAAGATGTCAAATGACAAATGTCACAATGCTAAATGTCAAAAATGAAAAGTGTCACCATGAAAAATGTCAAAAATGACAAATTTCAAGATGGCAAATGTCAAAGATGTCAAATGACAAATGTCACAATGCTAAATGTCAAAAATTAAAAGTGTCAAAAATGACAAATTTCAAGATGGCAAATGTCATAGATGTCAAATGACAAATGTCACAATGCTAAATGTCAAAAATGAAAAGTGTCAAAAATGACAAATTTCAAGATGGCAAATGTCAAAGATGTCAAATGACAAATGTCACAATGCTAAATGTCAAAAATGAAAAGTGTCACCATAAAAAATGTCAAAAATGACAAATTTCAAGATGGCAAATGTCAAAACTGACAAATGTCACAATGCTAAATGTCAAAAATGAAAAGTGTCACCATGAAAAATGTCAAAAATAACAAATTTCAAGATGGCAAATGTCAAAGATGTCAAATGCCAAATGTCACCATGCTAAATGTCAAAAATGACAAATTTCAAGATGGCAAATGTCTAAGATGTCAAATGACAAATGTCACAATGCTAAATGTCAAAAATGAAAAGTGTCACCATGAAAAATGTCAAAAATGACAAATTTCAAGATGGCAAATGTCAAAGATGTCAAATGATAAATGTCACAATGCTAAATGTCAAAAATGAAAAGTGTCAAAAATGACAAATTTCAAGATGGCAAATGTCTAAGATGTCAAATGACAAATGTCACAATGCTAAATGTCAAAAATGAAAAGTGTCACCATGAAAAATGTCAAAAATGACAAATTTCAAGATGGCAAATGTCAAAGATGTCAAATGACAAATGTCACAATGCTAAATGTCAAAAATGAAAACTGTCACCATGAAAAATGTCAAAAATGACAATTTTCAAGATGGCAAATGTCAAAGATGTCAAATGACAAATGTCACAATGCTAAATGTCAAAAATGACAAATTTCAAGATGGCAAATGTCAAAGATGTCAAATGACAAATGTCACAATGCTAAATGTCAAAAATGAAAAGTATCAAAAATGACAAATTTCAAGATGGCAAATGTCTAAGATGTCAAATGACAAATGTCACAATGTTAAATGTCAAAAATGAAAAGTGTCACCATGAAAAATGTCAAAAATGACAAATTTCAAGATGGCAAATGTCAAAGATGTCAAATGACAAATGTCACAATGCTAAATGTCAAAAATGAAAAGTGTTACCATGAAAAATGTCAAAAATGACAAATTTTAAGATGGCAAATGTCAAAAATGTCAAATGAAAAATGTCACAATGCTAAATGTCAAAAATGAAAAGTGTCAAAAATGACAAATTTCAAGATGGAAAATGTCTAAGATGTCAAATGACAAATGTCACAATGCTAAATGTCAAAAATGAAAAGTGTCACCGTGAAAAATGTCAAAAATAACAAATTTCAAGATGGCAAATGTCAAAGATGTCAAATGACAAATGTCACAATGCTAAATGTCAAAAATGAAAAGTGTCAACATGAAAAATGTCAAAAATAACAAATTTCAAGATGGCAAATATGAAAGATGTCAAATGACAAATGTCACAATGCTAAATGTCAAAAATGAAAACTGTCACCATGAAAAATGTCAAAAATGACAAATTTCAAGATGGCAAATGTCAAAGATGTCAAATGACAAATGTCACAATGCTAAATGTCAAAAATGAAAAGTGTCACCATGAAAAATGTCAAAAATAACAAATTTCAAGATGGCAAATGTCAAAGATGTCAAATGACAAATGTCACAATGCTAAATGTCAAAAATGAAAAGTGTCACCATGAAAAATGTCAAAAATGACAAATTTCAAGATGGCAAATGTCAAAACTGACAAATGTCACAATGCTAAATGTCAAAAATGAAAAGTGTCACTATAAGAAATGTCAAAAATAACAAATTTCAAGATGGCAAATGTCAAAGATGTCAAATGACAAATGTCACAATGCTAAATGTCAAAAATGACAAATTTCAAGATGGCAAATATCTAAGATGTCAAATGACAAATGTCACAATGCTAAATGTCAAAAATAAAAAGTGTCACCATGAAAAATGTCAAAAATGACAAATTTCAAGATGGCAAATGTCAAAGATGTCAAATGACAAATGTTACAATGCTAAATGTCAAAAATAAAAAGTGTCACCGTGAAAAATGTCAAAAATGACAAATTTCAAGATGGCAAATGTCAAAGATGTCAAATGACAAATGTCACAATGCTAAATGTCAAAAATGAAAAGTGTCACCATGAAAAATGTCAAAAATGACAAATTTCAAGATGGCAAATGTCAAAGATGTCAAATGACAAATGTCACAATGCTAAATGTCAAAAATGAAAAGTGTCCCCATGAAAAATGTCAATAATAACAAATTTCAAGATGGCAAATGTCAGAGATGTCAAATGACAAATGTCACAATGCTAAATGTCAAAAATGAAAAGTGTCACCATGAAAAATGTCAAAAATGACAAATTTCAAGATGGCAAATGTCAAAGATGTCAAATGACAAATGTCACAATGCTAAATGTCAAAAATGAAAAGTGTCAAAAATGACAAATTTCAAGATGGCAAATGTCTAAGATGTCAAATGACAAATGTCACAATGCTAAATGTCAAAAATGAAAAGTGTCACCATGAAAAATGTCAAAAATGACAAATTTCAAGATGGCAAATGTCAAACATGTCAAATGAAAAATGTCACAATGCTAAATGTCAAAAATGAAAAGTGTCAAAAATGACAAATTTCAAGATGGCAAATGTCTAAGATGTCAAATGACAAATGTCACAATGCTAAATGTCAAAAATGAAAAGTGTCACCGTGAAAAATGTCAAAAATAACAAATTTCAAGATGGCAAATGTCAAAGATGTCAAATGACAAATGTCACAATGATAAATGTCAAAAATGAAAAGTGTCACCATGAAAAATGTCAAAAATGACAAATTTCAAGATGGCAAATATCAAAGATGTCAAATGACAAATTTCACAATGCTTAATGTCAAAAATGACAAATTTCAAGATGGCAAATGTCAAAGATGTCAAATGACAAATGTCACAATGCTAAATGTCAAAAATGAAAAGTGTCACCATGAAAAATGTCAAAAATGACAAATTTCAAGATGGCAAATGTCAAAGATGTCAAATGACAAATGTCACAATGCTAAATGTCAAAAATAAAAAGTGTCAAAAATGACAAATTTTAAGATGGCAAATATCAAAGATGTCAAATGACAAATGTCACAATGCTAAATGTCAAAAATGAAAAGTGTCACCATGAAAAATGTCAAAAATGACAAATTTCAAGATGGCAAATCTCAAAGATGGCAAATGACAAATGTCACAATGCTAAATGTCAAAAATGAAAAGTGTCACCATGAAAAATGTCAAAAATAACAAATTTCAATATGGCAAATGTCAAAGATGTCAAATGACAAATGTCACAATGCTAAATGTCAAAAATGAAAAGTGTCACCATGAAAAATGTCAAAAATGACAAATTTTAAGATGGCAAATGTCAAAACTGACAAATGTCACAATGCTAAATGTCAAAAATGAAAAGTGTCACCATAAAAAATGTCAAAAATAACAAATTTCAAGATGGCAAATGTCAAAGATGTCAAATGCCAAATGTCACAATGCTAAATGTCAAAAATGACAAATTTCAAGATGGCAAATGTCTAAGATGTCAAATGACAAATGTCACAATGCTAAATGTCAAAAATGAAAAGTGTCACCATGAAAAATGTCAAAAATGACAAATTTCAAGATGGCAAATGTCAAAGATGTCAAATGACAAATGTCACAATGCTAAATGTCAAAAATGAAAAGTGTCACCATGAAAAATGTCAAAAATGACAAATTTCAAGATGGCAAATGTCAAAAATGTCAAATGACAAATATCACAATGCTAAATGTCAAAAATGAAAAGTGTCACAATGAAAAATGTCAAAAATAACAAATTTCAAGATGGCAAATGTCAAAGATGTCAAATGACAAATGTCACAATGCTAAATGTCAAAAATGAAAAGTGTCACCATGACAAATGTCAAAAATGACAAATTTCAAGATGGCAAATGTCAAAACTGACAAATGTCACAATGCTAAATGTCAAAAATGAAAAGTGTCACCATGAAAAATGTCAAAAATGACAAATTTCAAGATGGCAAATGTCAAAACTGACAAATGTCACAATGCTAAATGTCAAAAATGAAAAGTGTCACCATGAAAAATGTCAAAAATAACAAATTCCAAGATGGCAAATGTCAAAGATGACAAATGACAAATGTCACAATGCTAAATGTCAAAAATAAAAAGTGTCACCATGAAAAATGTCAAAAATAACAAATTTCAAGATGGCAAATGTCAAAGATGTCAAATGACAAATGTCACAATGTAAATGGCAAAAATGACAAATTTCAAGATGGCAAATGTCAAAGATGTCAAATGACAAATGTCACAATGCTAAATGTCAAAAATGAAAAGTGTCACCATGAAAAATGTCAAAAATGACAAATTTCAAGATGGCAAATGTCAAAGATGTCAAATGACAAATGTCACAATGCTAAATGTCAAAAATGAAAAGTGTCACCATGAAAAATGTCAAAAATGACAAATTTCAAGATGGCAAATGTCAAAGATGTCAAATGACAAATGTCACAATGCTAAATGTCAAAAATGAAAAATGTCACCATGAAAAATGTCAAAAATGACAAATTTAAAGATGGCAAATATCAAAGATGTCAAATGACAAATTTCACAATGCTAAATGTCAAAAATGACAAATTTCAAGATGGCAAATGTCAAAGATGTCAAATGACAAATGTCACAATGCTAAATGTCAAAAATGAAAAGTGTCACCATGAAAAATGTCAAAAATGACAAGTTTCAAGATTGCAAATGTCAAAGATGTCAAATGACAAATGTCACAATGCTAAATGTCAAAAATAAAAAGTATCAAAAATGACAAACTTCAAGATGGCAAATGTCTAAGATGTCAAATGACAAATGTCACAATGTTAAATGTCAAAAATGAAAAGTGTCACCATGAAAAATGTCAAAAATGACAAATTTCAAGATGGCAAATGTCAAAGATGTCAAATGACAAATGTCACAATGCTAAATGTCAAAAATTAAAAGTGTCACCATGAAAAATGTCAAAAATGACAAATTTCAAGATGGCAAATGTCAAAGAAGTCAAATGAAAAATGTCACAATGCTAAATGTCAAAAATGAAAAGTGTCAAAAATGACAAATTTCAAGATGGCAAATGTCTAAGATGTCAAATGACAAATGTCACAATGCTAAATGTCAAAAATGAAAAGTGTCACCGTGAAAAATGTCAAAAATAACAAATTTCAAGATGGCAAATGTCAAAGATGTCAAATGACAAATGTCACAATGCTAAATGTCAAAAATGAAAAGTGTCAACATGAAAAATGTCAAAAATAACAAATTTCAAAATGGCAAATATCAAAGATGTCAAATGACAAATGTCACAATGCTAAATGTCAAAAATGAAAAGTGTCACCATGAAAAATGTCAAAAATGACAAATTTCAAGATGACAAATGTCAAAGATGTCAAATGACAAATGTCACAATGCTAAATGTCAAAAATGAAAAGTGTCACCATGAAAAATGTCAAAAATAACAAATTTCAAGATGGCAAATGTCAAAGATGTCAAATGTCAAATGTCACAATGCTAAATGTCAAAAATGAAAAGTGTCACCATGAAAAATGTCAAAAATGACAAATTTCAAGATGGCAAATGTCAAAACTGACAAATGTCACAATGCTAAATGTCAAAAATGAAAAGTGTCACTATAAAAAATGTCACAAATAACAAATTTCAAGATGGCAAATGTCAAAGATGTCAAATGACAAATGTCACAATGCTAAATGTCAAAAATGACAAATTTCAAGATGGCAAATGTCTAAGATGTCAAATGACAAATGTCACAATGCTAAATGTCAAAAATGAAAAGTGTCACCATGAAAAATGTCAAAAATGACAAATTTCAAGATGGCAAATGTCAAAGATGTCAAATGACAAATGTCACAATGCTAAATGTCAAAAATGAAAAGTGTCACCATGAAAAATGTCAAAAATGACAAATTTCAAGATGGCAAATGTCAAAGATGTCAAATGACAAATGTCACAATGCTAAATGTCAAAAATGAAAAGTGTCAAAAATGACAAATTTTAAGATGGCAAATGTCTAAGATGTCAAATGACAAATGTCACAATGCTAAATGTCAAAAATGAAAAGTGTCAGCGTGAAAAATGTCAAAAATGACAAATTTCAAGATGGCAAATGTCAAAGATGTCAAATGACAAATGTCACAATGCTAAATGTCAAAAATGACAAATTTCAAGATGGCAAATGTCAAAGATGTCAAATGACAAATGTCACAATGCTAAATGTCAAAAATGAAAAGTGTCCCCATGAAAAATGTCAATAATAACAAATTTCAAGATGGCAAATGTCAAAGATGTCAAATGACAAATGTCACAATGCTAAATGTCAAAAATGAAAAGTGTCACCATGAAAAATGTCAAAAATGACAAATTTCAAGATGGCAAATGTCAAAGATGTCAAATGATAAATGTCACAATGCTAAATGTCATGAATGAAAAGTGTCAAAAATGACAAATTTCAAGATGGCAAATGTCGAAGATGTCAAATGACAAATGTCACAATGCTAAATGTCAAAAATGAAAAGGGTCACCATGAAAAATGTCAAAAATGACAAATTTCAAGATGGCAAATGTCAAAGATGTCAAATGACAAATGTCACAATGCTAAATGTCAAAAATGAAAAGTGTTACCATGAAAAATGTCAAAAATGACAAATTTTAAGATGGCAAATGTCAAAACTGGCAAATGTCACAATGCTAAATGTCAAAAATGAAAAGTGTCACCATGAAAAATGTCAAAAATGACAAATTTTAAGATGGCAAATGTCCAAGATGTCAAATGACAAATGTCACAATGCTAAATGTCAAAAATGAAAAGTGTCACCATGAAAAATGTCAAAAATGACAAATTTCAAGATGGCAAATGTCAAAGATGTCAAATGACAAATGTCACAATGCTAAATGTCAAAAATTAAAAGTGTCAAAAATGACAAATTTCAAGATGGCAAATGTCAAAGATGTCAAATGACAAATGTCACAATGCTAAATGTCAAAAATGAAAAGTGTTACCATAAAAAATGTCAAAAATGACAAATTTCAAGATGGCAAATGTCAAAACTGACAAATGTCACAATGCTAAATGTCAAAAATGAAAAGTGTCACCATGAAAAATGTCAAAAATAACAAATTTCAAGATGGCAAATGTCAAAGATGTCAAATGCCAAATGTCACAATGCTAAATGTCAAAAATGACAAATTTCAAGATGGCAAATGTCTAAGATGTCAAATGACAAATGTCACAATGCTAAATGTCAAAAATGAAAAGTGTCACCATGAAAAATTTCAAAAATGACAAATTTCAAGATGGCAAATGTCAAAGATGTCAAATGACAAATGTGACAATGCTAAATGTCAAGAATGAAAAGTGTCACCATGAAAAATGTCAAAAATGACAAATTTCAAGATGGCAAATGTCAAAGATGTCAAATGACAAATGTCACAATGCTAAATGTCAAAAATGAAAAGTGTCACCATGAAAAATGTCAAAAATAACAAATTTCAAGATGGCAAATGTCAAAGATGTCAAATGACAAATGTCACAATGCTAAATGTCAAAAATGAAAAGTGTCACCATGAAAAATGTCAAAAATGACAAATTTCAAGATGGCAAATGTCAAAACTGGCAAATGTCACAATGCTAAATGTCAAAAATGAAAAGTGTCACCATGAAAAATGTCAAAAATAACAAATTTCAAGATGGCAAATGTCAAAGATGTCAAATGACAAATGTCACAATGCTAAATGTCAAAAATGAAAAGTGTCACCATGACAAATGTCAAAAATGACAAATTTCAAGATGGCAAATGTCAAAACTGACAAATGTCACAATGCTTAATGTCAAAAATGAAAAGTGTCACCATGAAAAATGTCAAAAATAACAAATTTCAAGATGGCAAATGTCAAAGATGTCAAATGACAAATGTCACAATGCTAAATGTCAAAAATGACAAATTTTAAGATGGCAAATGTCAAAGATGTCAAATGACAAATGTCACAATGCTAAATGTCAAAAATGAAAAATGTCAAAAATGACAAATTTCAAGATGGCAAATGTCAAAGATGTCAAATGACAAATGTCACAATGCTAAATGTCAAAAATGAAAAGTGTCACCATGAAAAATGTCAAAAATGACAAATTTCAAGATGGCAAATGTCAAAGATGTCAAATGACAAATGTCACAATGCTAAATGTCAAAAATGAAAAATGTCACCATGAAAAATGTCAAAAATGACAAATTTCAAGATGGCAAATATCAAAGATATCAAATGACAAATTTCACAATGCTAAATGTCAAAAATGACAAATTTCAAGATGGCAAATGTCAAAGATGTCAAATGACAAATGTCACAATGCTAAATCTCAAAAATGAAAAGTGTCACCATGAAAAATGTCAAAAATGACAAGTTTCAAGATGGCAAATGTCAAAGATGTCAAATGACAAATGTCACAATGCTAAATGTCAAAAATGAAAAGTATCAAAAATGACAAATTTCAAGATGGCAAATGTCTAAGATGTCAAATGACAAATGTCACAATGTTAAATGTCAAAAATAAAAAATGTCACCCTGAAAAATGTCAAAAATGACAAATTTCAAGATGGCAAATGTCAAAGATGTCAAATGAAAAATGTCACAATGCTAAATGTCAAAAATGAAAAGTGTCAAAAATGACAAATTTCAAGATGGCAAATGTCTAAGATGTCAAATGACAAATGTCACAATGCTAAATGTCAAAAATGAAAAGTGTCACCATGAAAAATGTCAAAAATAACAAATTTCAAGATGGCAAATGTCAAAGATGTCAAATGACAAATGTCACAATGCTAAATGTCAAAAATGAAAAGTGTCACCATGAAAAATGTCAAAAATGACAAATTTCAAGATGGCAAATGTCAAAACTGACAAATGTCACAATGCTAAATGTCAAAAATTAAAAGTGTCACTATAAAAAATGTCAAAAATAACAAATTTCAAGATGGCAAATGTCAAAGATGTCAAATGACAAATGTCACAATGCTAAATGTCAAAAATGACAAATTTCAAGATGGCAAATGTCTAAGATGTCAAATGACAAATGTCACAATGCTAAATGTCAAAAATGAAAAGTGTCACCATGAAAAATGTCAAAAATGACAAATTTCAAGATGGCAAATGTCAAAGATGTCAAATGACAAATGTCACAATGCTAAATGTCAAAAATGAAAAGTGTCACCATGAAAAATGTCAAAAATGACAAATTTCAAGATGGCAAATGTCAAAACTGACAAATGTCACAATGCTAAATGTCAAAAATGAAAAGTGTCACTATAAAAAATGTCACAAATAACAAATTTCAAGATGGCAAATGTCAAAGATGTCAAATGACAAATGTCACAATGCTAAATGTCAAAAATGACAAATTTCAAGATGGCAAATGTCTAAGATGTCAAATGACAAATGTCACAATGCTAAATGTCAAAAATGAAAAGTGTCACCGTAAAAAATGTCAAAAATAACAAATTTCAAGATGGCAAATGTCAAAGATGTCAAATGACAAATGTCACAATGCTAAATGTCAAAAATGAAAAGTGTCAACATGAAAAATGTCAAAAATAACAAATTTCAAGATGGCAAATATCAAAGATGTCAAATGACAAATGTCACAATGCTAAATGTCAAAAATGAAAACTGTCACCATGAAAAATGTCAAAAATGACAAATTTCAAGATGGCAAATGTCAAAGATGTCAAATGACAAATGTCACAATGCTAAGTGTCAAAAATGAAAAGTGTCACCATGAAAAATGTCAAAAATAACAAATTTCAAGATGGCAAATGTCAAAGATGTCAAATGACAAATGTCACAATGCTAAATGTCAAAAATGAAAAGTGTCACCATGAAAAATGTCAAAAATGACAAATTTCAAGATGGCAAATGTCAAAACTGACAAATGTCACAATGCTAAATGTCAAAAATGAAAAGTGTCACTATAAAAAATGTCAAAAATAACAAATTGCAAGATGGCAAATGTCAAAGATGTCAAATGACAAATGTCACAATGCTAAATGTCAAAAATGACAAATTTCAAGATGGCAAATGTCTAAGATGTCAAATGACAAATGTCACAATGCTAAATGTCAAAAATGAAAAGTGTCACCATGAAAAATGTCAAAAATGACAAATTTCAAGAAAGCAAATGTCAAAGATGTCAAATGACAAATGTCACAATGCTAAATGTCAAAAATGAAAAGTGTCACCATGAAAAATGTCAAAAATGACAAATTTCAAGACGGCAAATGTCAAAGATGTCAAATGACAAATGTCACAATGCTAAATGTCAAAAATGAAAAGTGTCAAAAATGACAAATTTCAAGATGGCAAATGTCTAAGATGTCAAATGACAAATGTTACAATGCTAAATGTCAAAAATGAAAAGTGTCACCGTGAAAAATGTCAAAAATGACAAATTTCAAAATGGCAAATGTCAAAGATGTCAAATGACAAATGTCACAATGCTAAATGTCAAAAATGAAAAAAGGCCTCCTTAAAAAAGTCAAAAATGACAAATTTCAAGATGGCAAATGTCAAAGATGTCAAATGACAAATGTCACAATGCCAAATGTCAAAAATGAAAAGTGTCCCCATGAAAAATGTCAATAATAACAAATTTCAAGATGGCAAATGTCAAAGATGTCAAATGAGAAATGTCACAATGCTAAATGTCAAATATGAAAAGTGTTACCATGAAAAATATCAAAAATGACAAATTTCAAGATGGCAAATGTCAAAACTGGCAAATGTCACAATGCTAAATGTCAAAAATGAAAAGTGTCACCATGAAAAATGTCAAAAATGACAAATTTTAAGATGGCAAATGTCCAAGATGTCAAATGACAAATGTCACAATGCTAAATGTCAAAAATGAAAAGTGTCACCATGAAAAATGTCAAAAATGACAAATTTCAAGATGGCAAATGTCACAGATGTCAAATGACAAATGTCACAATGCCAAATGTCAAAAATTAAAAGTGTCAAAAATGACAAATTTCAAAATGGCAAATGTCAAAGATGTCAAATGACAAATGTCACAATGTTAAATTTCAAAAATAAAAAGTGTCACCATAAAAAATGTCAAAAATGACAAATTTCAAGATGGCAAATATCAAAACTGACAAATGTCACAATGCTAAATGTCAAAAATGAAAAGTGTCACCATGAAAAATGTCAAAAATGACAAATTTCAAGATGGCAAATGTCAAAACTGACAAATGTCACAATGCTAAATGTCAAAAATTAAAAGTGTCACTATAAAAAATGTCAAAAATAACAAATTTCAAGATGGCAAATGTCAAAGATGTCAAATGACAAATGTCACAATGCTAAATGTCAAAAATGACAAATTTCAAGATGGCAAATGTCTAAGATGTCAAATGACAAATGTCACAATGCTAAATGTCAAAAATGAAAAGTGTCACCATGAAAAATGTCAAAAATGACAAATTTCAAGATGGCAAATGTCAAAGATGTCAAATGACAAATGTCACAATGCTAAATGTCAAAAATGAAAAGTGTCACCATGAAAAATGTCAAAAATGACAAATTTCAAGATGGCAAATGTCAAAACTGACAAATGTCACAATGCTAAATGTCAAAAATGAAAAGTGTCACTATAAAAAATGTCACAAATAACAAATTTCAAGATGGCAAATGTCAAAGATGTCAAATGACAAATGTCACAATGCTAAATGTCAAAAATGACAAATTTCAAGATGGCAAATGTCTAAGATGTCAAATGACAAATGTCACAATGCTAAATGTCAAAAATGAAAAGTGTCACCGTAAAAAATGTCAAAAATAACAAATTTCAAGATGGCAAATGTCAAAGATGTCAAATGACAAATGTCACAATGCTAAATGTCAAAAATGAAAAGTGTCAACATGAAAAATGTCAAAAATAACAAATTTCAAGATGGCAAATATCAAAGATGTCAAATGACAAATGTCACAATGCTAAATGTCAAAAATGAAAACTGTCACCATGAAAAATGTCAAAAATGACAAATTTCAAGATGGCAAATGTCAAAGATGTCAAATGACAAATGTCACAATGCTAAGTGTCAAAAATGAAAAGTGTCACCATGAAAAATGTCAAAAATAACAAATTTCAAGATGGCAAATGTCAAAGATGTCAAATGACAAATGTCACAATGCTAAATGTCAAAAATGAAAAGTGTCACCATGAAAAATGTCAAAAATGACAAATTTCAAGATGGCAAATGTCAAAACTGACAAATGTCACAATGCTAAATGTCAAAAATGAAAAGTGTCACTATAAAAAATGTCAAAAATAACAAATTGCAAGATGGCAAATGTCAAAGATGTCAAATGACAAATGTCACAATGCTAAATGTCAAAAATGACAAATTTCAAGATGGCAAATGTCTAAGATGTCAAATGACAAATGTCACAATGCTAAATGTCAAAAATGAAAAGTGTCACCATGAAAAATGTCAAAAATGACAAATTTCAAGAAAGCAAATGTCAAAGATGTCAAATGACAAATGTCACAATGCTAAATGTCAAAAATGAAAAGTGTCACCATGAAAAATGTCAAAAATGACAAATTTCAAGACGGCAAATGTCAAAGATGTCAAATGACAAATGTCACAATGCTAAATGTCAAAAATGAAAAGTGTCAAAAATGACAAATTTCAAGATGGCAAATGTCTAAGATGTCAAATGACAAATGTTACAATGCTAAATGTCAAAAATGAAAAGTGTCACCGTGAAAAATGTCAAAAATGACAAATTTCAAAATGGCAAATGTCAAAGATGTCAAATGACAAATGTCACAATGCTAAATGTCAAAAATGAAAAAAGGCCTCCTTAAAAAAGTCAAAAATGACAAATTTCAAGATGGCAAATGTCAAAGATGTCAAATGACAAATGTCACAATGCCAAATGTCAAAAATGAAAAGTGTCCCCATGAAAAATGTCAATAATAACAAATTTCAAGATGGCAAATGTCAAAGATGTCAAATGAGAAATGTCACAATGCTAAATGTCAAATATGAAAAGTGTTACCATGAAAAATATCAAAAATGACAAATTTCAAGATGGCAAATGTCAAAACTGGCAAATGTCACAATGCTAAATGTCAAAAATGAAAAGTGTCACCATGAAAAATGTCAAAAATGACAAATTTTAAGATGGCAAATGTCCAAGATGTCAAATGACAAATGTCACAATGCTAAATGTCAAAAATGAAAAGTGTCACCATGAAAAATGTCAAAAATGACAAATTTCAAGATGGCAAATGTCACAGATGTCAAATGACAAATGTCACAATGCCAAATGTCAAAAATTAAAAGTGTCAAAAATGACAAATTTCAAAATGGCAAATGTCAAAGATGTCAAATGACAAATGTCACAATGTTAAATTTCAAAAATAAAAAGTGTCACCATAAAAAATGTCAAAAATGACAAATTTCAAGATGGCAAATATCAAAACTGACAAATGTCACAATGCTAAATGTCAAAAATGAAAAGTGTCACCATGAAAAATGTCAAAAATAACAAATTTCAAGATGGCAAATGTCAAAGATGTCAAATGACAAATGTCACAATGCTAAATGTCAAAAATGACAAATTTAAAGATGGTAAATGTCAAAGATGTCAAATGACAAATGTCACAATGCTAAATGTCAAATATGAAAAGTGTTACCATGAAAAATATCAAAAATGACAAATTTCAAGATGGCAAATGTCAAAACTGGCAAATGTCACAATGCTAAATGTCAAAAATGAAAAGTGTCACCATGAAAAATGTTAAAAATGACAAATTTTAAGATGGCAAATGTCCAAGATGTCAAATGACAAATGTCACAATGCTAAATGTCAAAAATGAAAAGTGTCACCATGAAAAATGTCAAAAATGACAAATTTCAAGATGGCAAATGTCACAGATGTCAAATGACAAATGTCACAATGCTAAATGTCAAAAATTAAAAGTGTCAAAAATGACAAATTTCAAGATGGCAAATGTCAAAGATGTCAAATGACAAATGTCACAATGCTAAATGTCAAAAATGAAAAGTGTCACCATAAAAACTGTCAAAAATGACAAATTTCAAGATGGCAAATGTCAAAACTGACAAATGTCACAATGCTTAATGTCAAAAATGAAAAGTGTCACCATAAAAAATGTCAAAAATAACAAATTTCAAGATGGCAAATGTCAAAGATGTCAAATGACAAATGTCACAATGCTAAATGTCAAAAATGACAAATTTAAAGATGGCAAATGTCAAAGATGTCAAATGACAAATGTCACAATGCTAAATGTTAAAAATAAAAAGTGTCACCATGAAAAATGTCAAAAATGACAAATTTTAATATGGCAAATGTCAAAGATGTCAAATGTCACAATGCTAAATGTTAAAAATGATAAGTGTCACCATGAAAAATGTCAAAAATGACAAATTTCAAGATGGCAAATGTCCAAGATGTCAAATGACAAATGTCACAATGCTAAATGTCAAAAATGAAAAGTGTCACCATGAAAAATGTCAAAAATGACAAATTTCAAGATGGCAAATGTCAAAGATGTCAAATGACAAATGTCACAATGCTAAATGTCAAAAAAGAAAAGTGTCAAAAATGACAAATTTTAAGATGGCAAATGTCTAAGATGTCAAATGACAAATATCACAATGCTAAATGTCAAAAATTAAAAGTGTCAAAAATGACAAATTTCAAGATGGCAAATGTCAAAGATGTCAAATGACGAATGTCACAATGCTAAATGTCAAAAATTAAAAGTGTCAAAAATGACAAATTTCAAGATGGCAAATGTCAAAGATGTCAAATGACAAATGTCACAATGCTAAATGTCAAAAATGAAAAGTGTCACCATAAAAAATGTCAAAAATGACAAATTTCAAGATGGCAAATGTCAAAACTGACAAATGTCACAATGCTAAATGTCAAAAATGAAAAGTGTCACCATGAAAAATGTCAAAAATAACAAATTTCAAGATGGCAAATGTCAAAGATGTCACATGACAAATGTCACAATGCTAAATGTCAAAAATGACAAATTTGAAGATGGCAAATGTCAAAGATGTCAAATGACAAATGTCACAATGCTAAATGTCAAAAATTAAAAGTGTCAAAAATGACAAATTTCAAGATGGCAAATGTCAAAGATGTCAAATGACAAATGTCACAATGCTAAATGTCAAAAATGAAAAGTGTCACCATAAAAAATGTCAAAAATGACAAATTTCAAGATGGCAAATGTCAAAACTGACAAATGTCACAATGCTAAATGTCAAAAATAAAAAGTGTCACCATGAAAAATGTCAAAAATTACAAATTTCAAGATGGCAAATGTCAAAGATGTCACATGACAAATGTCACAATGCTAAATGTCAAAAATGACAAATTTGAAGATGGCAAATGTCAAAGATGTCAAATGACAAATGTCACAATGCTAAATGTCAAAAATGAAAAGTGTCACCATGAAAAATGTCAAAAATGACAAATTTCAAGATGGCAAATGTCAAAACTGACAAATGTCACAATGCTAAATGTCAAAAATGAAAAGTGTCACCATGAAAAATGTCAAAAATGACAAATTTCAAGATGGCAAATGTCAAAGATGTCAAATGACAAATGTCACAATGCTAAATGTCAAAAATTAAAAGTGTCAAAAATGACAAATTTCAAGATGGCAAATGTCAAAGATGTCAAATGACAAATGTCACAATGCTAAATGTCAAAAATGAAAAGTGTCAAAAATGACAAATTTCAAGATGGCAAATGTCAAAGATGTCAAATGACAAATGTCACAATGCTAAATGTCAAAAATGAAAAGTGTCACCATAAAAAATGTCAAAAATGACAAATTTCAAGATGGCAAATGTTAAAACTGACAAATGTCACAATGCTAAATGTCAAAAATGAAAAGTGTCACCATGAAAAATGTCAAAAATAACAAATTTCAAGATGGCAAATGTCAAAGATGTCAAATGCCAAATGTCACAATGCTAAATGTCAAAAATGACAAATTTCAAGATGGCAAATGTCTAAGATGTCAAATGACAAATGTCACAATGCTAAATGTCAAAAATGAAAAGTGTCACCATGAAAAATGTCAAAAATGACAAATTTCAAGATGGCAAATGTCAAAGATGTCAAATGATAAATGTCACAATGCTAAATGTCAAAAATGAAAAGTGTCAAAAATGACAAATTTCAAGATGGCAAATGTCTAAGATGTCAAATGACAAATGTCACAATGCTAAATGTCAAAAATGAAAAGTGTCACCATGAAAAATGTCAAAAATGACAAATTTCAAGATGGCAAATGTCAAAGATGTCAAATGACAAATGTCACAATGCTAAATGTCAAAAATGAAAACTGTCACCATGAAAAATGTCAAAAATGACAAATTTCAAGATGGCAAATGTCAAAGATGTCAAATGACAAATGTCACAATGCTAAATGTCAAAAATGACAAATTTCAAGATGGCAAATGTCAAAGATGTCAAATGACAAATGTCACAATGCTAAATGTCAAAAATGAAAAGTATCAAAAATGACAAATTTCAAGATGGCAAATGTCTAAGATGTCAAATGACAAATGTCACAATGTTAAATGTCAAAAATGAAAAGTGTCACCATGAAAAATGTCAAAAATGACAAATTTCAAGATGGCAAATGTCAAAGATGTCAAATGACAAATGTCACAATGCTAAATGTCAAAAATGAAAAGTGTTACCATGAAAAATGTCAAAAATGACAAATTTCAAGATGGCAAATGTCAAAGATGTCAAATGAAAAATGTCACAATGCTAAATGTCAAAAATGAAAAGTGTCAAAAATGACAAATTTCAAGATGGAAAATGTCTAAGATGTCAAATGACAAATGTCACAATGCTAAATGTCAAAAATGAAAAGTGTCACCGTGAAAAATGTCAAAAATAACAAATTTCAAGATGGCAAATGTCAAAGATGTTAAATGACAAATGTCACAATGCTAAATGTCAAAAATGAAAAGTGTCAACATGAAAAATGTCAAAAATAACAAATTTCAAGATGGCAAATATGAAAGATGTCAAATGACAAATGTCACAATGCTAAATGTCAAAAATGAAAACTGTCACCATGAAAAATGTCAAAAATGACAAATTTCAAGATGGCAAATGTCAAAGATGTCAAATGACAAATGTCACAATGCTAAATGTCAAAAATAAAAAGTGTCACCATGAAAAATGTCAAAAATAACAAATTTCAAGATGGCAAATGTCAAAGATGTCAAATGACAAATGTCACAATGCTAAATGTCAAAAATGAAAAGTGTCACCATGAAAAATGTCAAAAATGACAAATTTCAAGATGGCAAATGTCAAAACTGACAAATGTCACTCAAATCAATCATCAATCAAAATATACTTTATTGTCACAATAATACACGATTACTACAGACCAAAGCAATTACACTTAACCTAACTAAAAAAAAACTACTTTACAATATTAAAATTTGGTATAAAGTAAAACTTCACTTATTTAAGAAGGCTAGTATGAGAAATATCTAATTTACATAACAAAAAAAAAAAAAAAAAAAATTGACAAGTTAGATAAAATAAGGATCATAGAGTATCATCATAGAACTCCTGCAGTTTATAGTAAGCTTTTTCTAGTAATAAGTTTTTGACAGCAACTCTGAATTTATTTGGATCTTTGATACATTTTAAGGTGGAAGGTAAGTGATTAAATAATTTGGGCCCTTCATAAATTATAGACTTTTTAATTAGGGTAGTGTGAGGGATAGGGAGAATTAAATTATTGATTTGTCTAGTACCGTAAGGTTTTGATACAGGTGGGTTAACTAACCTGTGATTATGCATTAGGCTCGCAGTTTCTAAAATAAAAACGCTTGTAAGAGTCAATATTCGGTGACTAATAAATATTGGCTTACAGTGTTCACTGTAGTCTGCTCGGGCCATGGCTCTAAGAGCCCTCTTCTGGATAACAAAAATTGAGTCTAAGAGATACTGAGCGCAGTTTCCCCAAAATGCAATTCCGTACCGTAGATGTGGATCAATTAAAGCGTAATACATTTTTTTTGCTGATGAGATCCCAAGCTCTTTTGCAATGATCCTGACTGCAAAGGAACCGGAAGCTAGCTTTTTAGTTAAATTAGCTATGTGTTCTTCAAATTTTAATTGATTGTCAATATGCAGTCCAAGGAATTTGGTGTAATCTACATTATTTATTACATGATTATCGAGAATAAGATCATCATAGGTAAATTTAAATGAGATGATATTAGTTTTATTTATGTTGAAACTTAAGTGGTTAGAATCACACCAGTCTTTTATCAGATCAAGATCTTCCGTGATATGACGCTTTAAGCACTCCACATCTTTACCGTGCCAAAGGAGCGTTGTATCATCAGCGAATAATGTAAACCTACCAGATATATTAATTTTTGTTAAATCGTTTATATATAAAAGGAAAAGAACGGGGCCAAGCACTGATCCTTGTGGAACACCATGAGTTACATATGAGATTGTAGAGTATTTGTCAGCTACCTTCACAGTCTGGGTTCTGTCCGATAAATAGCTCTTAAACCAATTTAAAGAAGTATTTCGAAATCGATACAGTTGCAATTTCTTTAAAAGTAGGTCGTGATGAACGCAGTCGAATGCTTTAGAGAAGTCGCAAAAAACTGCCCCTAGCATATCATTTTCGTTTAGATGAATGTATACATTTTCCAGAAATGAGAATATGGCATCCTGGGTACTTTTAGATGATTGGAATCCAAACTGAGAAGGAGATAAAATATTGTGATAAGTTATAAATTTAATCATCCTGATTTTTACGATTGTTTCAATAATTTTGGATAATGTAGGAAGCAAAGAAATCGGTCTGAAATTAGAAGGATTTTGTAGGTTACCTCCCTTATGTAAGGGTATGACGATAGCTTTTTTCAAGCATGACGGAAATAGACCCTCAAGAAAAGATCTATTAATTGCATTTACCATTGCCACCAAGGCGACGTCCGGGAGATTTAAAAAAAGTTTGATGGAAATTCCATCATAACCAGCAGCTTTTTTATTTTTTATTGAGTATATGATTTCCTTCAATTCATTGATATCGATAGGATCTAGATGAAAATCATCTGGTATTTCGATGTTTCCCATATATTTCAAGGGATCGTGTTTAGTAAGTAGGTTAGAAGTTAGTTGATCAGCAATAGAGCAGTAAAATTGATTGAACTGAGTTGGAGTGACATTCGGAGTTACTATTAAAGAATTATGTTTACCCCTAAGTTCATTAATAATGGCCCAGTTTTCATTTGCATTATTTGAAGATTCAATCCTATTGTTATAGTAAATGTATTTAGCATATTTGATTGTTCTTTTATAAATTTTTTGATATTTGACAAAATATTTAAGAAAACTTTCATTTGCTGTATATTTACGAATAGTACGCAAGGTTTTTAAATTTTTTGAAGAAGTTCTAATACCTTTAGTGATCCAGGCCTTTTTTGTTTTATTTTTTATTTTTACTAGAGGAAAGCATTTTTCAAATGTAGCGGAAATCAAATTGTGGATTACCGAAACCGGATCGGGATCATAAAATGAAGCACTCCAATCAATCTCGTCAGAGTAAGCTCTAAATTTGCTATAATTTTTACCGCTGTATATTCTGCCATATTTGGAACTTTTTTGTTGTCTTTTTTCTAAATGAAGATCTGCAACTATACAGTGGTGATCAGAGAACTCTACAGGATGTACGTTACACTTTACATCATTCACATTAAGATTAGTGCAAAAATAATCAATTAAGGTTTCTGAGCTTTTACCATACCGCGTAGGTTCTTTAACGTGCATAACTAGGCCAACTGATGTTAGCAAGTTGCTTAATGCTGATACTAGGTTTGAAGAGCTATCTAAAAAATTGATGTTGAAGTCCCCGCCAATTATCACATGACTATTTGGGTTTAGTTTTAATAATAAGTTTTCAATTAGCTTTAGAAAAAGTTTTACATCACTGCTCGGAGTTCTATAGATGCAAACAATATATAGGTTTCTCGTTTTGCTGAAAATAATAGAAAATTCAAATACTTCTTCCATCAAGAGCTCGTCAAATTTAGTAGTATTTACAAAATCATGAGATATACAATCTTTTATTAAAATCATTGTTCCGCCACAACTTTTAATCGTTCGGCAATATTTAGATGCAATTTGATACCCAGGTAAATAGGCTGGTTCACCGGTCTCGAGCCAGTGTTCCGTTATCAGTAAGAAGTCAGGTAGTTTATGCTCCTCAACAAAAATCTGGAGATAGTCTAACTTGTTCCGAATCGATTCAATATTAATAACAAGTACAACTGTAGATGTGTGATTTATGACATTTTGTGAAACTTGAGTCGTTGAATTGAAGTTACAATTTGATAAAGGGAGGTGGTAGTTTAATGATCTGCAAAAACCGAGTCATATGACGCAAAAGAAGTATTTTTAATTCCAGTATTTTTGTATCGGGGGTTATCTAAAAAATGTTGGCCTTTCTTAAAATTAAACCTTTCAAAAGCTACTCCCATTGGCCAGAATGATTGATCATAGACAAGACTCTTTAAGGATGGATCAACACCGATTAAATAACATTTATTATCCTTTTTTTGGAAGTAGGTTTTGAGAGGCTTTACATCAATTTGGGTACTATTAGATTTTTTGGCAATGTAATTTTTTACTTTATCTTCAGTTACATGATCTCTTACCCGGGAGATAAAAATCCACAATTTTTTCATGCTATTGGCACCTACAAAATCATTGTCAGCGTTATCAGTTTGACGTGCGTTAGTTCCTAATTTTTTTGTTTGTTTATGCTTGCGATTATTTTTGACTTCTATAAATGGTTGGTTGTCTGTATCAGGCAGACTGTCAGTATTATTTTTCAATGAGGGTGTCGAGACATTGAGCACTTGTGACTTTTTACCTTGACGACCGGTTTGGTTTCTTATTTCGCTTCTCCACGACAATCGTGAGTTCCTAAGGCTAGGCTGAGATGTACTCGGCGTTTTGCGTGGATTAGTCGTTAGGATGTCTCTTCCCTGTATGTTTGCGGTTCCTCTTTGCGTTGGATTCTGTGGGTTAGGTGTTGTATTGGTGCGACATTCCATATTAGGGAAATTAACAGGCACTTGTTGCACAATTTTATTAAACGGTTTTTTATGAGTGATATTCATATTGGCCGGTGCATTAGTCAATAATGTTACCATATCTATATTTGATTCCTTGAGACTAATAATGTTTTGCTGTAGTTGCTTCATTTCAGTTTTAAGTGTATTGTGTGATTTTTGTAATTCTGTTTTTAAGATATCAGTGTTTTTGTCTGTGTTGGATGTTTTATTATTTTCAAGGAGGATCAATAGATCCTTCTTAATTGACAGTATTTCCTCTCTTAGAGTTTTAATTTCATCTTCAAAGTTGTTCTTCTTAGTGTCCTTATCTGCTTGCGAGAAGCAAAAATTGGGTCTGCAGTTTGGACATAAGAATATTAAGGTTCTAGAAGATTTTAGGATTGCTGCTCTGTATTCAGTAGTGGAGAGTTTAGCACAAGTTTGGCAGTATTTCCCAGCGCATTTATCACAAGTGATTAATAGCTCATCCCTTGATTCGATTGCCTTGCATTGACAACAAGACATTCTCATCAAGCAATTTTAATTAAATAGTGTTAAAGTACCTGATAATGGCTCAGTATACACTTCCACTAAATTCCATAAATCGGGTTTAGTTTCTTTTTTAGCTTCAAAGATAAGGTGACGGCAAAAAAGAAATTTGTTTTTTGTAAAAGCATAAAAGCATATTCACAATTATTAATACAGCATTATGTGCAGCTACTTGAAGAATTTCCCAAAAAAAATTTTTTCCATCTTGTAGCTGACTCTTTTTGCTTTCGTTTGGTACTAAATTTGGTATAAATTACACTTTTTAACACTAGGAAAAAACGCTTTTTAACGGTGTCGAATTTTATATACGTCTGAACTCACTGAACTCACTGAACTCACAATGCTAAATGTCAAAAATGAAAAGTGTCACTATAAGAAATGTCAAAAATAACAAATTTCAAGATGGCAAATGTCAAAGATGTCAAATGACAAATGTCACAATGCTAAATGTCAAAAATGACAAATTTCAAGATGGCAAATGTCTAAGATGTCAAATGACAAATGTCACAATGCTAAATGTCAAAAATGAAAAGTGTCACCATGAAAAATGTCAAAAATGACAAATTTCAAGATGGCAAATGTCAAAGATGTCAAATGACAAATGTCACAATGCTAAATGTCAAAAATGAAAAGTGTCACCATGAAAAATGTCAAAAATGACAAATTTCAAGATGGCAAATGTCAAAGATGTCAAATGACAAATGTCACAATGCTAAATGTCAAAAATGAAAAGTGTCAAAAATGACAAATTTCAAGATGGCAAATGTCTAAGATGTCAAATGACAAATGTTACAATGCTAAATGTCAAAAATAAAAAGTGTCACCGTGAAAAATGTCAAAAATGACAAATTTCAAGATGGCAAATGTCAAAGATGTCAAATGACAAATGTCACAATGCTAAATGTCAAAAATGAAAAGTGTCACCATGAAAAATGTCAAAAATGACAAATTTCAAGATGGCAAATGTCAAAGATGTCAAATGACAAATGTCACAATGCTAAATGTCAAAAATGTAAAGTGTCCCCATGAAAAATGTCAATAATAACAAATTTCAAGATGGCAAATGTCAAAGATGTCAAATGACAAAT
The DNA here is from genome assembly GCA_964028335.1 of Altica lythri. Classification (NCBI taxonomy): domain Eukaryota; kingdom Metazoa; phylum Arthropoda; class Insecta; order Coleoptera; family Chrysomelidae; genus Altica; species Altica lythri. Next base: position 13,443,470 of record OZ034800.1, on the reverse strand, counting down.
GTCACAATGCTAAATGTCAAAAATGAAAAGTGTCACCATGAAAAATGTCAAAAATGACAAATTTCAAGATGGCAAATGTCTAAGATGTCAAATGACAAATGTCACAATGCTAAATGTCAAAAATGCAAAGTGTCACCATGAAAAATGTCAAAAATGACAAATTTCAAGATGGCAAATGTCAAAGATGTCAAATGACAAATGTCACAATGCTAAATGTCAAAAATGAAAAGTGTTACCATGAAAAATATCAAAAATGACAAATTTCAAGATGGCAAATGTCAAAACTGGCAAATGTCACAATGCTAAATGTCAAAAATGAAAAGTGTCACCATGAAAAATGTCAAAAATGACAAATTTTAAGATGGTAAATGTCCAAGATGTCAAATGACAAATGTCACAATGCTAAATGTCAAAAATGAAAAGTGTCACCATGAAAAATGTCAAAAATGACAAATTTCAAGATAGCAAATGTCAAAGATGTCAAATGACAAATGTCACAATGCTAAATGTCAAAAATTAAAAGTGTCAAAAATGACAAATTTCAAGATGGCAAATGTCAAAGATGTCAAATGACAAATGTCACAATGCTAAATGTCAAAAATGAAAAGTGTCACCATAAAAAATGTCAAAAATGACAAATTTCAAGATGGCAAATGTCAAAACTGACAAATGTCACAATGCTAAATGTCAAAAATGAAAAGTGTCACCATGAAAAATGTCAAAAATAACAAATTTCAAGATGGCAAATGTCAAAGATGTCAAATGACAAATGTCATAATGCTAAATGTCAAAAATGACAAATTTGAAGATGGCAAATGTCAAAGATGTCAAATGACAAATGTCACAATGCTAAATGTCAAAAATAAAAAGTGTCACCATGAAAAATGTCAAAAATGACAAATTTTAATATGGCAAATGTCAAAGATGTCAAATGTCACAATGCTAAATGTTAAAAATGATAAGTGTCACCATGAAAAATGTCAAAAATGACAAATTTCAAGATGGCAAATGTCCAAGATGTCAAATGACAAATGTCACAATGCTAAATGTCAAAAATGAAAAGTGTCACCATAAAAAATGTCAAAAATGACAAATTTCAAGATGGCAAATGTCAAAGATGTCAAATGACAAATGTCACAATGCTAAATGTCAAAAAAGAAAAGTGTCAAAAATGACAAATTTTAAGATGGCAAATGTCTAAGATGTCAAATGACAAATGTCACAATGCTAAATGTCAAAAATTAAAAGTGTCAAAAATGACAAATTTTAAGATGGCAAATGTCAAAGATGTCAAATGACAAATGTCACAATGCTAAATGTCAAAAATTAAAAGTGTCAAAAATGACAAATTTCAAGATGGCAAATGTCAAAGATGTCAAATGACAAATGTCACAATGCTAAATGTCAAAAATGAAAAGTGTCACCATAAAAAATGTCAAAAATGACAAATTTCAAGATGGCAAATGTCAAAACTGACAAATGTCACAATGCTAAATGTCCAAAATGAAAAGTGTCACCATGAAAAATGTCAAAAATAACAAATTTCAAGATGGCAAATGTCAAAGATGTCAAATGACAAATGTCACAATGCTAAATGTCAAAAATGACAAATTTGAAAATGGCAAATGTCAAAGATGTCAAATGACAAATGTCACAATGCTAAATGTCAAAAATGAAAAGTGTCACCATGAAAAATGTCAAAAATGACAAATTTCAAGATGGCAAATGTCAAAACTGACAAATGTCACAATGCTAAATGTTAAAAATGATAAGTGTCACCATGAAAAATGTCAAAAATGACAAATTTCAAGATGGCAAATGTCAAAGATGTCAAATGACAAATGTCACAATGCTAAATGTCAAAAATGAAAAGTGTCACCATGAAAAATGTCAAAAATGACAAATTTCAAGATGGCAAATGTCAAAGATGTCAAATGACAAATGTCACAATGCTAAATGTCAAAAATGAAAAGTGTCAAAAATGACAAATTTTAAGATGGCAAATGTCTAAGATGTCAAATGACAAATGTCACAATGCTAAATGTCAAAAATGAAAAGTGTCAGCGTGAAAAATGTCAAAAATGACAAATTTCAAGATGGCAAATGTCAAAGATGTCAAATGACAAATGTCACAATGCTAAATGTCAAAAATGAAAAGTGTCACCATGAAAAATGTCAAAAATGACAAATTTCAAGATGGCAAATGTCAAAGATGTCAAATGACAAATGTCACAATGCTAAATGTCAAAAATGAAAAGTGTCCCCATGAAAAATGTCAATAATAACAAATTTCAAGATGGCAAATGTCAAAGATGTCAAATGACAAATGTCACAATGCTAAATGTCAAAAATGAAAAGTGTCACCATGAAAAATGTCAAAAATGACAAATTTCAAGATGGCAAATGTCAAAGATGTCAAATGATAAATGTCACAATGCTAAATGTCATAAATGAAAAGTGTCAAAAATGACAAATTTCAAGATGGCAAATGTCGAAGATGTCAAATGACAAATGTCACAATGCTAAATGTCAAAAATGAAAAGGGTCACCATGAAAAATGTCAAAAATGACAAATTTCAAGATGGCAAATGTCAAAGATGTCAAATGACAAATGTCACAATGCTAAATGTCAAAAATGAAAAGTGTTACCATAAAAAATGTCAAAAATGACAAATTTCAAGATGGCAAATGTCAAAACTGGCAAATGTCACAATGCTAAATGTCAAAAATGAAAAGTGTCACCATGAAAAATGTCAAAAATGACAAATTTTAAGATGGCAAATGTCCAAGATGTCAAATGACAAATGTCACAATGCTAAATGTCAAAAATGAAAAGTGTCACCATGAAAAAATGTCAAAAATGACAAATTTCAAGATGGCAAATGTCAAAGATGTCAAATGACAAATGTCACAATGCTAAATGTCAAAAATTAAAAGTGTCAAAAATGACAAATTTCAAGATGGCAAATGTCAAAGATGTCAAATGACAAATGTCACAATGCTAAATGTCAAAAATGAAAAGTGTTACCATAAAAAATGTCAAAAATGACAAATTTCAAGATGGCAAATGTCAAAACTGACAAATGTCACAATGCTAAATGTCAAAAATGAAAAGTGGCACCATGAAAAATGTCAAAAATAACAAATTTCAAGATGGCAAATGTCAAAGATGTCAAATGCCAAATGTCACAATGCTAAATGTCAAAAATGACAAATTTCAAGATGGCAAATGTCTAAGATGTCAAATGACAAATGTCACAATGCTAAATGTCAAAAATGAAAAGTGTCACCATGAAAAATTTCAAAAATGACAAATTTCAAGATGGCAAATGTCAAAGATGTCAAATGACAAATGTCACAATGCTAAATGTCAAGAATGAAAAGTGTCACCATGAAAAATGTCAAAAATGACAAATTTCAAGATGGCAAATGTCAAAGATGTCAAATGACAAATGTCACAATGCTAAATGTCAAAAATGAAAAGTGTCACCATAAAAAATGTCAAAAATAACAAATTTCAAGATGGCAAATGTCAAAGATGTCAAATGACAAATGTCACAATGCTAAATGTCAAAAATGAAAAGTGTCACCATGAAAAATGTCAAAAATGACAAATTTCAAGATGGCAAATGTCAAAACTGGCAAATGTCACAATGCTAAATGTCAAAAATGAAAAGTGTCACCATGAAAAATGTCAAAAATAACAAATTTCAAGATGGCAAATGTCAAAGATGTCAAATGACAAATGTCACAATGCTAAATGTCAAAAATGAAAAGTGTCACCATGACAAATGTCAAAAATGACAAATTTCAAGATGGCAAATGTCAAAACTGACAAATGTCACAATGCTAAATGTCAAAAATGAAAAGTGTCACCATGAAAAATGTCAAAAATAACAAATTTCAAGATGGCAAATGTCAAAGATGTCAAATGACAAATGTCACAATGCGAAATGTCAAAAATGACAAATTTTAAGATGGCAAATGTCAAAGATGTCAAATGACAAATGTCACAATGCTAAATGTCAAAAATGAAAAATGTCAAAAATGACAAATTTCAAGATGGCAAATGTCAAAGATGTCAAATGACAAATGTCACAATGCTAAATGTCAAAAATGAAAAGTGTCACCATGAAAAATGTCAAAAATGACAAATTTCAAGATGGCAAATGTCAAAGATGTCAAATGACAAATGTCACAATGCTAAATGTCAAAAATGAAAAATGTCACCATGAAAAATGTCAAAAATGACAAATTTCAAGATGGCAAATATCAAAGATATCAAATGACAAATTTCACAATGCTAAATGTCAAAAATGACAAATTTCAAGATGGCAAATGTCAAAGATGTCAAATGACAAATGTCACAATGCTAAATGTCAAAAATGAAAAGTGTCACCATGAAAAATGTCAAAAATGACAAGTTTCAAGATGGCAAATGTCAAAGATGTCAAATGACAAATGTCACAATGCTAAATGTCAAAAATGAAAAGTATCAAAAATGACAGATTTCAAGATGGCAAATGTCTAAGATGTCAAATGACAAATGTCACAATGTTAAATGTCAAAAATAAAAAATGTCACCCTGAAAAATGTCAAAAATGACAAATTTCAAGATGGCAAATGTCAAAGATGTCAAATGAAAAATGTCACAATGCTAAATGTCAAAAATGAAAAGTGTCAAAAATGACAAATTTCAAGATGGCAAATGTCTAAGATGTCAAATGACAAATGTCACAATGCTAAATGTCAAAAATGAAAAGTGTCACCATGAAAAATGTCAAAAATAACAAATTTCAAGATGGCAAATGTCAAAGATGTCAAATGACAAATGTCACAATGCTAAATGTCAAAAATGAAAAGTGTCACCATGAAAAATGTCAAAAATGACAAATTTCAAGATGGCAAATGTCAAAACTGACAAATGTCACAATGCTAAATGTCAAAAATGAAAAGTGTCACTATAAAAAATGTCAAAAATAACAAATTTCAAGATGGCAAATGTCAAAGATGTCAAATGACAAATGTCACAATGCTAAATGTCAAAAATGACAAATTTCAAGATGGCAAATGTCTAAGATGTCAAATGACAAATGTCACAATGCTAAATGTCAAAAATGAAAAGTGTCACCATGAAAAATGTCAAAAATGACAAATTTCAAGATGGCAAATGTCAAAGATGTCAAATGACAAATGTCACAATGCTAAATGTCAAAAATGAAAAGTGTCACCATGAAAAATGTCAAAAATGACAAATTTCAAGATGGCAAATGTCAAAACTGACAAATGTCACAATGCTAAATGTCAAAAATGAAAAGTGTCACTATAAAAAATGTCACAAATAACAAATTTCAAGATGGCAAATGTCAAAGATGTCAAATGACAAATGTCACAATGCTAAATGTCAAAAATGACAAATTTCAAGATGGCAAATGTCTAAGATGTCAAATGACAAATGTCACAATGCTAAATGTCAAAAATGAAAAGTGTCACCGTAAAAAATGTCAAAAATAACAAATTTCAAGATGGCAAATGTCAAAGATGTCAAATGACAAATGTCACAATGCTAAATGTCAAAAATGAAAAGTGTCAACATGAAAAATGTCAAAAATAACAAATTTCAAGATGGCAAATATCAAAGATGTCAAATGACAAATGTCACAATGCTAAATGTCAAAAATGAAAACTGTCACCATGAAAAATGTCAAAAGTGACAAATTTCAAGATGGCAAATGTCAAAGATGTCAAATGACAAATGTCACAATGCTAAGTGTCAAAAATGAAAAGTGTCACCATGAAAAATGTCAAAAATAACAAATTTCAAGATGGCAAATGTCAAAGATGTCAAATGACAAATGTCACAATGCTAAATGTCAAAAATGAAAAGTGTCACCATGAAAAATGTCAAAAATGACAAATTTCAAGATGGCAAATGTCAAAACTGACAAATGTCACAATGCTAAATGTCAAAAATGAAAAGTGTCACTATAAAAAATGTCAAAAATAACAAATTGCAAGATGGCAAATGTCAAAGATGTCAAATGACAAATGTCACAATGCTAAATGTCAAAAATGACAAATTTCAAGATGGCAAATGTCTAAGATGTCAAATGTCACAATGCTAAATGTCAAAAATGAAAAGTGTCACCATGAAAAATGTCAAAAATGACAAATTTCAAGAAAGCAAATGTCAAAGATGTCAAATGACAAATGTCACAATGCTAAATGTCAAAAATGAAAAGTGTCACCATGAAAAATGTCAAAAATGACAAATTTCAAGACGGCAAATGTCAAAGATGTCAAATGACAAATGTCACAATGCTAAATGTCAAAAATGAAAAGTGTCAAAAATGACAAATTTCAAGATGGCAAATGTCTAAGATGTCAAATGACAAATGTTACAATGCTAAATGTCAAAAATGAAAAGTGTCACCGTGAAAAATGTCAAAAATGACAAATTTCAAGATGGCAAATGTCAAAGATGTCAAATGAGAAATGTCACAATGCTAAATGTCAAATATGAAAAGTGTTACCATGAAAAATATCAAAAATGACAAATTTCAAGATGGCAAATGTCAAAACTGGCAAATGTCACAATGCTAAATGTCAAAAATGAAAAGTGTCACCATGAAAAATGTCAAAAATGACAAATTTTAAGATGGCAAATGTCCAAGATGTCAAATGACAAATGTCACAATGCTAAATGTCAAAAATGAAAAGTGTCACCATGAAAAATGTCAAAAATGACAAATTTCAAGATGGCAAATGTCACAGATGTCAAATGACAAATGTCACAATGCTAAATGTCAAAAATTAATAGTGTCAAAAATGACAAATTTCAAAATGGCAAATGTCAAAGATGTCAAATGACAAATGTCACAATGCTAAATGTCAAAAATAAAAAGTGTCACCATAAAAAATGTCAAAAATGACAAATTTCAAGATGGCAAATATCAAAACTGACAAATGTCACAATGCTAAATGTCAAAAATGAAAAGTGTCACCATGAAAAATGTCAAAAATAACAAATTTCAAGATGGCAAATGTCAAAGATGTCAAATGACAAATGTCACAATGCTAAATGTCAAAAATGACAAATTTAAAGATGGCAAATGTCAAAGATGTCAAATGACAAATGTCACAATGCTAAATGTCAAATATGAAAAGTGTTACCATGAAAAATATCAAAAATGACAAATTTCAAGATGGCAAATGTCAAAACTGGCAAATGTCACAATGCTAAATGTCAAAAATGAAAAGTGTCACCATGAAAAATGTTAAAAATGACAAATTTTAAGATGGCAAATGTCCAAGATGTCAAATGACAAATGTCACAATGCTAAATGTCAAAAATGAAAAGTGTCACCATGAAAAATGTCAAAAATGACAAATTTCAAGATGGCAAATGTCACAGATGTCAAATGACAAATGTCACAATGCTAAATGTCAAAAATTAAAAGTGTCAAAAATGACAAATTTCAAGATGGCAAATGTCAAAGATGTCAAATGACAAATGTCACAATGCTAAATGTCAAAAATGAAAAGTGTCACCATAAAAACTGTCAAAAATGACAAATTTCAAGATGGCAAATGTCAAAACTGACAAATGTCACAATGCTTAATGTCAAAAATGAAAAGTGTCACCATGAAAAATGTCAAAAATAACAAATTTCAAGATGGCAAATGTCAAAGATGTCAAATGACAAATGTCACAATGCTAAATGTCAAAAATGACAAATTTAAAGATGGCAAATGTCAAAGATGTCAAATGACAAATGTCACAATGCTAAATGTTAAAAATAAAAAGTGTCACCATGAAAAATGTCAAAAATGACAAATTTTAATATGGCAAATGTCAAAGATGTCAAATGTCACAATGCTAAATGTTAAAAATGATAAGTGTCACCATGAAAAATGTCAAAAATGACAAATTTCAAGATGGCAAATGTCCAAGATGTCAAATGACAAATGTCACAATGCTAAATGTCAAAAATGAAAAGTGTCACCATGAAAAATGTCAAAAATGACAAATTTCAAGATGGCAAATGTCAAAGATGTCAAATGACAAATGTCACAATGCTAAATGTCAAAAAAGAAAAGTGTCAAAAATGACAAATTTTAAGATGGCAAATGTCTAAGATGTCAAATGACAAATATCACAATGCTAAATGTCAAAAATTAAAAGTGTCAAAAATGACAAATTTCAAGATGGCAAATGTCAAAGATGTCAAATGACAAATGTCACAATGCTAAATGTCAAAAATTAAAAGTGTCAAAAATGACAAATTTCAAGATGGCAAATGTCAAAGATGTCAAATGACAAATGTCACAATGCTAAATGTCAAAAATGAAAAGTGTCACCATAAAAAATGTCAAAAATGACAAATTTCAAGATGGCAAATGTCAAAACTGACAAATGTCACAATGCTAAATGTCAAAAATGAAAAGTGTCACCATGAAAAATGTCAAAAATAACAAATTTCAAGATGGCAAATGTCAAAGATGTCACATGACAAATGTCACAATGCTAAATGTCAAAAATGACAAATTTGAAGATGGCAAATGTCAAAGATGTCAAATGACAAATGTCACAATGCTAAATGTCAAAAATTAAAAGTGTCAAAAATGACAAATTTCAAGATGGCAAATGTCAAAGATGTCAAATGACAAATGTCACAATGCTAAATGTCAAAAATGAAAAGTGTCACCATAAAAAATGTCAAAAATGACAAATTTCAAGATGGCAAATGTCAAAACTGACAAATGTCACAATGCTAAATGTCAAAAATGAAAAGTGTCACCATGAAAAATGTCAAAAATTACAAATTTCAAGATGGCAAATGTCAAAGATGTCACATGACAAATGTCACAATGCTAAATGTCAAAAATGACAAATTTGAAGATGGCAAATGTCAAAGATGTCAAATGACAAATGTCACAATGCTAAATGTCAAAAATGAAAAGTGTCACCATGAAAAATGTCAAAAATGACAAATTTCAAGATGGCAAATGTCAAAGATGTCAAATGACAAATGTCACAATGCTAAATGTCAAAAATTAAAAGTGTCAAAAATGACAAATTTCAAGATGGCAAATGTCATAGATGTCAAATGACAAATGTCACAATGCTAAATGTCAAAAATGAAAAGTGTCAAAAATGACAAATTTCAAGATGGCAAATGTCAAAGATGTCAAATGACAAATGTCACAATGCTAAATGTCAAAAATGAAAAGTGTCACCATAAAAAATGTCAAAAATGACAAATTTCAAGATGGCAAATGTCAAAACTGACAAATGTCACAATGCTAAATGTCAAAAATGAAAAGTGTCACCATGAAAAATGTCAAAAATAACAAATTTCAAGATGGCAAATGTCAAAGATGTCAAATGCCAAATGTCACAATGCTAAATGTCAAAAATGACAAATTTCAAGATGGCAAATGTCTAAGATGTCAAATGACAAATGTCACAATGCTAAATGTCAAAAATGAAAAGTGTCACCATGAAAAATGTCAAAAATGACAAATTTCAAGATGGCAAATGTCAAAGATGTCAAATGATAAATGTCACAATGCTAAATGTCAAAAATGAAAAGTGTCAAAAATGACAAATTTCAAGATGGCAAATGTCTAAGATGTCAAATGACAAATGTCACAATGCTAAATGTCAAAAATGAAAAGTGTCACCATGAAAAATGTCAAAAATGACAAATTTCAAGATGGCAAATGTCAAAGATGTCAAATGACAAATGTCACAATGCTAAATGTCAAAAATGAAAACTGTCACCATGAAAAATGTCAAAAATGACAATTTTCAAGATGGCAAATGTCAAAGATGTCAAATGACAAATGTCACAATGCTAAATGTCAAAAATTACAAATTTCAAGATGGCAAATGTCAAAGATGTCACATGACAAATGTCACAATGCTAAATGTCAAAAATGACAAATTTGAAGATGGCAAATGTCAAAGATGTCAAATGACAAATGTCACAATGCTAAATGTCAAAAATGAAAAGTGTCACCATGAAAAATGTCAAAAATGACAAATTTCAAGATGGCAAATGTCAAAGATGTCAAATGACAAATGTCACAATGCTAAATGTCAAAAATTAAAAGTGTCAAAAATGACAAATTTCAAGATGGCAAATGTCATAGATGTCAAATGACAAATGTCACAATGCTAAATGTCAAAAATGAAAAGTGTCAAAAATGACAAATTTCAAGATGGCAAATGTCAAAGATGTCAAATGACAAATGTCACAATGCTAAATGTCAAAAATGAAAAGTGTCACCATAAAAAATGTCAAAAATGACAAATTTCAAGATGGCAAATGTCAAAACTGACAAATGTCACAATGCTAAATGTCAAAAATGAAAAGTGTCACCATGAAAAATGTCAAAAATAACAAATTTCAAGATGGCAAATGTCAAAGATGTCAAATGCCAAATGTCACAATGCTAAATGTCAAAAATGACAAATTTCAAGATGGCAAATGTCTAAGATGTCAAATGACAAATGTCACAATGCTAAATGTCAAAAATGAAAAGTGTCACCATGAAAAATGTCAAAAATGACAAATTTCAAGATGGCAAATGTCAAAGATGTCAAATGATAAATGTCACAATGCTAAATGTCAAAAATGAAAAGTGTCAAAAATGACAAATTTCAAGATGGCAAATGTCTAAGATGTCAAATGACAAATGTCACAATGCTAAATGTCAAAAATGAAAAGTGTCACCATGAAAAATGTCAAAAATGACAAATTTCAAGATGGCAAATGTCAAAGATGTCAAATGACAAATGTCACAATGCTAAATGTCAAAAATGAAAACTGTCACCATGAAAAATGTCAAAAATGACAATTTTCAAGATGGCAAATGTCAAAGATGTCAAATGACAAATGTCACAATGCTAAATGTCAAAAATGACAAATTTCAAGATGGCAAATGTCAAAGATGTCAAATGACAAATGTCACAATGCTAAATGTCAAAAATGAAAAGTATCAAAAATGACAAATTTCAAGATGGCAAATGTCTAAGATGTCAAATGACAAATGTCACAATGTTAAATGTCAAAAATGAAAAGTGTCACCATGAAAAATGTCAAAAATGACAAATTTCAAGATGGCAAATGTCAAAGATGTCAAATGACAAATGTCACAATGCTAAATGTCAAAAATGAAAAGTGTTACCATGAAAAATGTCAAAAATGACAAATTTTAAGATGGCAAATGTCAAAAATGTCAAATGAAAAATGTCACAATGCTAAATGTCAAAAATGAAAAGTGTCAAAAATGACAAATTTCAAGATGGAAAATGTCTAAGATGTCAAATGACAAATGTCACAATGCTAAATGTCAAAAATGAAAAGTGTCACCGTGAAAAATGTCAAAAATAACAAATTTCAAGATGGCAAATGTCAAAGATGTCAAATGACAAATGTCACAATGCTAAATGTCAAAAATGAAAAGTGTCAACATGAAAAATGTCAAAAATAACAAATTTCAAGATGGCAAATATGAAAGATGTCAAATGACAAATGTCACAATGCTAAATGTCAAAAATGAAAACTGTCACCATGAAAAATGTCAAAAATGACAAATTTCAAGATGGCAAATGTCAAAGATGTCAAATGACAAATGTCACAATGCTAAATGTCAAAAATGAAAAGTGTCACCATGAAAAATGTCAAAAATAACAAATTTCAAGATGGCAAATGTCAAAGATGTCAAATGACAAATGTCACAATGCTAAATGTCAAAAATGAAAAGTGTCACCATGAAAAATGTCAAAAATGACAAATTTCAAGATGGCAAATGTCAAAACTGACAAATGTCACAATGCTAAATGTCAAAAATGAAAAGTGTCACTATAAGAAATGTCAAAAATAACAAATTTCAAGATGGCAAATGTCAAAGATGTCAAATGACAAATGTCACAATGCTAAATGTCAAAAATGACAAATTTCAAGATGGCAAATATCTAAGATGTCAAATGACAAATGTCACAATGCTAAATGTCAAAAATAAAAAGTGTCACCATGAAAAATGTCAAAAATGACAAATTTCAAGATGGCAAATGTCAAAGATGTCAAATGACAAATGTTACAATGCTAAATGTCAAAAATAAAAAGTGTCACCGTGAAAAATGTCAAAAATGACAAATTTCAAGATGGCAAATGTCAAAGATGTCAAATGACAAATGTCACAATGCTAAATGTCAAAAATGAAAAGTGTCACCATGAAAAATGTCAAAAATGACAAATTTCAAGATGGCAAATGTCAAAGATGTCAAATGACAAATGTCACAATGCTAAATGTCAAAAATGAAAAGTGTCCCCATGAAAAATGTCAATAATAACAAATTTCAAGATGGCAAATGTCAGAGATGTCAAATGACAAATGTCACAATGCTAAATGTCAAAAATGAAAAGTGTCACCATGAAAAATGTCAAAAATGACAAATTTCAAGATGGCAAATGTCAAAGATGTCAAATGACAAATGTCACAATGCTAAATGTCAAAAATGAAAAGTGTCAAAAATGACAAATTTCAAGATGGCAAATGTCTAAGATGTCAAATGACAAATGTCACAATGCTAAATGTCAAAAATGAAAAGTGTCACCATGAAAAATGTCAAAAATGACAAATTCCAAGATGGCAAATGTCAAAGATGTCAAATGACAAATGTCACAATGCTAAATGTCAAAAATGAAAAGTGTTACCATGAAAAATATCAAAAATGACAAATTTCAAGATGGCAAATGTCAAAACTGGCAAATGTCACAATGCTAAATGTCAAAAATGAAAAGTGTCACCATGAAAAATGTCAAAAATGACAAATTTTAAGATGGTAAATGTCCAAGATGTCAAATGACAAATGTCACAATGCTAAATGTCAAAAATGAAAAGTGTCACCATGAAAAATGTCAAAAATGACAAATTTCAAGATGGCAAATGTCAAAGATGTCAAATGACAAATGTCACAATGCTAAATGTCAAAAATTAAAAGTGTCAAAAATGACAAATTTCAAGATGGCAAATGTCAACGATGTCAAATGACAAATGTCACAATGCTAAATGTCAAAAATGAAAAGTGTCACCATAAAAAATGTCAAAAATGACAAATTTCAAGATGGCAAATGTCAAAACTGACAAATGTCACAATGCTAAATGTCAAAAATGAAAAGTGTCACCATGAAAAATGTCAAAAATAACAAATTTCAAGATGGCAAATGTCAAAGATGTCAAATGACAAATGTCATAATGCTAAATGTCAAAAATGACAACTTTGAAGATGGCAAATGTCAAAGATGTCAAATGACAAATGTCACAATGCTAAATGTCAAAAATAAAAAGTGTCACCATGAAAAATGTCAAAAATGACAAATTTTAATATGGCAAATGTCAAAGATGTCAAATGTCACAATGCTAAATGTTAAAAATGATAAGTGTCACCATGAAAAATGTCAAAAATGACAAATTTCAAGATGGCAAATGTCCAAGATGTCAAATGACAAATGTCACAATGCTAAATGTCAAAAATGAAAAGTGTCACCATAAAAAATGTCAAAAATGACAAATTTCAAGATGGCAAATGTCAAAGATGTCAAATGACAAATGTCACAATGCTAAATGTCAAAAAAGAAAAGTGTCAAAAATGACAAATTTTAAGATGGCAAATGTCTAAGATGTCAAATGACAAATGTCACAATGCTAAATGTCAAAAATTAAAAGTGTCAAAAATGACAAATTTCAAGATGGCAAATGTCAAAGATGTCAAATGACAAATGTCACAATGCTAAATGTCAAAAATTAAAAGTGTCAAAAATGACAAATTTCAAGATGGCAAATGTCAAAGATGTCAAATGACAAATGTCACAATGCTAAATGTCAAAAATGAAAAGTGTCACCATAAAAAATGTCAAAAATGACAAATTTCAAGATGGCAAATGTCAAAACTGACAAATGTCACAATGCTAAATGTCCAAAATGAAAAGTGTCACCATGAAAAATGTCAAAAATAACAAATTTCAAGATGGCAAATGTCAAAGATGTCAAATGACAAATGTCACAATGCTAAATGTCAAAAATGACAAATTTGAAAATGGCAAATGTCAAAGATGTCAAATGACAAATGTCACAATGCTAAATGTCAAAAATGAAAAGTGTCACCATGAAAAATGTCAAAAATGACAAATTTCAAGATGGCAAATGTCAAAACTGACAAATGTCACAATGGTAAATGTTAAAAATGATAAGTGTCACCATGAAAAATGTCAAAAATGACAAATTTCAAGATGGCAAATGTCCAAGATGTCAAATGACAAATGTCACAATGCTAAATGTCAAAAATGAAAAGTGTCACCATGAAAAATGTCAAAAATGACAAATTTCAAGATGGCAAATGTCAAAGATGTCAAATGACAAATGTCACAATGCTAAATGTCAAAAAAGAAAAGTCTCAAAAATGACAAATTTTAAGATGGCAAATGTCTAAGATGTCAAATGACAAATGTCACAATGCTAAATGTCAAAAATTAAAAGTGTCAAAAATGACAAATTTCAAGATGGCAAATGTCAAAGATGTCAAATGACAAATGTCACAATGCTAAATGTCAAAAATGAAAAGTGTCAAAAATGACAAATTTCAAGATGGCAAATGTCAAAGATGTCAAATGACAAATGTCACAATGCTAAATGTCAAAAATGAAAAGTGTCACCATAAAAAATGTCAAAAATGACAAATTTCAAGATGGCAAATGTCAAAACTGACAAATGTCACAATGCTAAATGTCAAAAATGAAAAGTGTCACCATGAAAAATGTCAAAAATAACAAATTTCAAGATGGCAAATGTCAAAGATGTCAAATGCCAAATGTCACAATGCTAAATGTCAAAAATGACAAATTTCAAGATGGCAAATGTCTAAGATGTCAAATGACAAATGTCACAATGCTAAATGTCAAAAATGAAAAGTGTCACCATGAAAAATGTCAAAAATGACAAATTTCAAGATGGCAAATGTCAAAGATGTCAAATGACAAATGTCACAATGCTAAATGTCAAAAATGAAAAGTGTCACCATGAAAAATGTCAAAAATGACAAATTTTAAGATGGCAAATGTCAAAGATGTCAAATGACAAATGTCTCAATGCTAAATGTCAAAAATGAAAAGTGTCACCATGAAAAATGTCAAAAATAACAAATTTCAAGATGGCAAATGTCAAAGATGTCAAATGACAAATGTCACAATGCTAAATGTCAAAAATGAAAAGTGTCACCATGAAAAATGTCAAAAATGACAAATTTCAAGATGGCAAATGTCAAAACTGACAAATGTCACAATGCTAAATGTCAAAAATGAAAAGTGTCACCATGAAAAATGTCAAAAATAACAAATTTCAAGATGGCAAATGTCAAAGATGTCAAATAACAAATGTCACAATGCTAAATGTCAAAAATGAAAAGTGTCACCATGACAAATGTCAAAAATGACAAATTTCAAGATGGCAAATGTCAAAACTGACAAATGTCACAATGCTAAATGTCAAAAATGAAAAGTGTCACCATGAAAAATGTCAAAAATAACAAATTTCAAGATGGCAAATGTCAAAGATGTCAAATGACAAATGTCACAATGCTAAATGTCAAAAATGACAAATTTCAAGATGGCAAATGTCAAAGATGTCAAATGACAAATGTCACAATGCTAAATGTCAAAAATGAAAAGTGTCACCATGAAAAATGTCAAAAATGACAAATTTCAAGATGGCAAATGTCAAAGATGTCAAATGGCAAATGTCACAATGCTAAATGTCAAAAATGAAAAGTGTCACCATAAAAAATGTCAAAAATGACAAATTTCAAGATGGCAAATGTCAAAGATGTCAAATGACAAATGTCACAATGCTAAATGTCAAAAATGAAAAATGTCACCATGAAAAATGTCAAAAATAACAAATTTCAAGATGGCAAATGTCAAAGATGTCAAATGACAAATGTCACAATGCTAAATGTCAAAAATGAAAAGTGTCACCATGAAAAATGTCAAAAATGACAAATTTCAAGATGGCAAATGTCAAAACTGACAAATGTCACAATGCTAAATGTCAAAAATGAAAAGTGTCACTATAAAAAATGTCAAAAATAACAAATTTCAAGATGGCAAATGTCAAAAATGTCAAATGACAAATGTAACAAAGCTAAATTTCAAAAATGACAAATTTCAAGATGGCAAATGTCTAAGATGTCAAATGACAAATGTCACAATGCTAAATGTCAAAAATGAAAAGTGTCACCATGAAAAATGTCAAAAATGACAAATTTCAAGATGGCAAATGTTAAAGATGTCAAATGACAAATGTCACAATGCTAAATGTCAAAAATGAAAAGTGTCACCATGAAAAATGTCAAAAATGACAAATTTTAAGATGGCAAATGTCAAAGATGTCAAATGACAAATGTCACAATGCTAAATGTCAAAAATGAAAAGTGTCAAAAATGACAAATTTCAAGATGGCAAATGTCTAAGATGTCAAATGACAAATGTCACAATGCTAAATGTCAAAAATGAAAAGTGTTAGCGTGAAAAATGTCAAAAATGACAAATTTCAAGATGGCAAATATCAAAGATGTCAAATGACAAATGTCACAATGCTAAATGTCAAAAATGAAAAGTGTCACCATGAAAAATGTCAAAAATGAAAAGTGTCACCATGAAAAATGTCAAAAATGACAAATTTCAAGATGGCAAATGTCAAAGATGTCAAATGACAAATGTCACAATGCTAAATGTCAAAAATGAAAAGTGTCAAAAATGACAAATTTCAAGATGGCTAATGTCTTAGATGTCAAATGACAAATGTCACAATGCTAAATGTCAAAAATGAAAAGTGTCACCATGAAAAATGTCAAAAATGACAAATTTCAAGATGGCAAATGTCAAAGATGTCAAATGACAAATGTCACAATGCTAAATGTCAAAAATGAAAAGTGTCACCATGAAAAATGTCAAAAATGACAAATTTCAAGATGGCAAATGTCAAAGATGTCAAATGATAAATGTCACAATGCTAAATGTCAAAAATGAAAAGTGTCAAAAATGACAAATTTCAAGATGGCTAATGTCTTAGATGTCAAATGACAAATGTCACAATGCTAAATGTCAAAAATGAAAAGTGTCACCATGAAAAATGTCAAAAATGACAAATTTCAAGATGGCAAATGTCAAAGATGTCAAATGACAAATGTCACAATGCTAAATGTCAAAAATGAAAAGTGTTACCATGAAAAATGTCAAAAATGACAAATTTCAAGATGGCAAATGTCAAAACTGGCAAATGTCACAATGCTAAATGTCAAAAATGAAAAGTGTCACCATGAAAAATGTCAAAAATGACAAATTTTAAGATGGCAAATGTCCAAGATGTCAAATGACAAATGTCACAATGCTAAATGTCAAAAATGAAAAGTGTCACCATGAAAAATGTCAAAAATGACAAATTTCAAGATGGCAAATGTCAAAGATGTCAAATGACAAATGTCACAATGCTAAATGTCAAAAATTAAAAGTGTCAAAAATGACAAATTTCAAGATGGCAAATGTCAAAGATGTCAAATGACAAATGTCACAATGCTAAATGTCAAAAATGAAAAGTGTCACCATAAAAAATGTCAAAAATGACAAATTTCAAGATGGCAAATGTCAAAACTGACAAATGTCACAATGCTAAATGTCAAAAATGAAAAGTGTCACCATGAAAAATGTCAAAAATAACAAATTTCAAAATGGCAAATGTCAAAGATGTCAAATGCCAAATGTCACAATGCTAAATGTCAAAAATGACAAATTTCAAGATGGCAAATGTCTAAGATGTCAAATGACAAATGTCACAATGCTAAATGTCAAAAATAAAAAGTGTCACCATGAAAAATGTCAAAAATGACAAATTTCAAGATGGCAAATGTCAAAGATGTCAAATGACAAATGTCACAATGCTAAATGTCAAAAATGAAAAGTGTCACCATGAAAAATGTCAAAAATGACAAATTTCAAGATGGCAAATGTCAAAGAGGTCAAATGACAAATGTCACAATGCTAAATGTCAAAAATGAAAAGTGTCACCATGAAAAATGTCAAAAATAACAAATTTCAAGATGGCAAATGTCAAAGATGTCAAATGACAAATGTCACAATGCTAAATGTCAAAAATGAAAAGTGTCACCATGAAAAATGTCAAAAATGACAAATTTCAAGATGGCAAATGTCAAAGATGTCAAATGACAAATGTCACAATGCTAAATGTCAAAAATGAAAAGTGTTACCATGAAAAATGTCAAAAATGACAAATTTCAAGATGGCAAATGTCAAAACTGGCAAATGTCACAATGCTAAATGTCAAAAATGAAAAGTGTCACCATGAAAAATGTCAAAAATGACAAATTTTAAGATGGCAAATGTCCAAGATGTCAAATGACAAATGTCACAATGCTAAATGTCAAAAATGAAAAGTGTCACCATGAAAAATGTCAAAAATGACAAATTTCAAGATGGCAAATGTCAAAGATGTCAAATGACAAATGTCACAATGCTAAATGTCAAAAATTAAAAGTGTCAAAAATGACAAATTTCAAGATGGCAAATGTCAAAGATGTCAAATGACAAATGTCACAATGCTAAATGTCAAAAATGAAAAGTGTCACCATAAAAAATGTCAAAAATGACAAATTTCAAGATGGCAAATGTCAAAACTGACAAATGTCACAATGCTAAATGTCAAAAATGAAAAGTGTCACCATGAAAAATGTCAAAAATAACAAATTTCAAAATGGCAAATATCAAAGATGTCAAATGCCAAATGTCACAATGCTAAATGTCAAAAATGACAAATTTCAAGATGGCAAATGTCTAAGATGTCAAATGACAAATGTCACAATGCTAAATGTCAAAAATAAAAAGTGTCACCATGAAAAATGTCAAAAATGACAAATTTCAAGGTGGCAAATGTCTAAGATGTCAAATGACAAATGTCACAATGCTAAATGTCAAAAATGAAAAGTGTCACCATGAAAAATGTCAAAAATGACAAATTTCAAGATGGCAAATGTCAAAGATGTCAAATGACAAATGTCACAATGCTAAATGTCAAAAATGAAAAGTATCAACATGAAAAATGTCAAAAATAACAAATTTCAAGATGGCAAATATCAAAGATGTCAAATGACAAATGTCACAATGCTAAATGTCAAAAATGAAAACTGTCACCATGAAAAATGTCAAAAATGACAAATTTCAAGATGGCAAATGTCAAAGATGTCAAATGACAAATGTCACAATGCTAAATGTCAAAAATGAAAAGTGTCACCATGAAAAATGTCAAAAATAACAAATTTCAAGATGGCAAATGTTAAAGATGTCAAATGACAAATATCACAATGCTAAATGTCAAAAATGAAAAGTGTCACCATGAAAAATGTCAAAAATGACAAATTTCAAGATGGCAAATGTCAAAACTGACAAATGTCACAATGCTAAATGTCAAAAATGAAAAGTGTCACTATAAAAAATGTCAAAAATAACAAATTTCAAGATGGCAAATGTCAAAGATGTCAAATGACAAATGTCACAATGCTAAATGTCAAAAATGACAAATTTCAAGATGGCAAATGTCTAAGATGTCAAATGACAAATGTCACAATGCTAAATGTCAAAAATAAAAAGTGTCACCATGAAAAATGTCAAAAATGACAAATTTCAAGATGGCAAATGTCAAAGATGTCAAATGACAAATGTCAAAAATGAAAAGTGTCACCATGAAAAATGTCAAAAATGACAAATTTCAAGATGGCAAATGTCAAAGATGTCAAATGACAAATGTCACAATGCTAAATGTCAAAAATGAAAAGTGTCAAAAATGACAAATTTCAAGATGGCAAATGTCTAAGATGTCAAATGACAAATGTCACAATGCTAAATGTCAAAAATGAAAACTGTCACCGTGAAAAATGTCAAAAATGACAAATTTCAAGATGGCAAATGTCAAAGATGTCAAATGACAAATGTCACAATGCTAAATGTCAAAAATGAAAAGTGTCACCTTGAAAAATGTCAAAAATGACAAATTTCAAGATGGCAAATGTCAAAGATGTCAAATGACAAATGTCAAAAATGAAAAGTGTCCCCATGAAAAATGTCAATAATAACAAATTTCAAGATGGCAAATGTCAAAGATGTCAAATGACAAATGTCACAATGCTAAATGTCAAAAATGAAAAGTGTCACCATGAAAAATGTCAAAAATGACAAATTTCAAGATGGCAAATCTCCAAGATGTCAAATGACAAATGTCACAATGCTAAATGTCAAAAATGAAAAGTATTACCATGAAAAATGTCAAAAATGACAAATTTCAAGATGGCAAATGCCAAAGATGTCAAATGACAAATGTCACAATGCTAAATGTCAAAAATAAAAAGTGTCACCATGAAAAATGTCAAAAATGACAAATTTCAAGATGGCAAATGTCAAAGATGTCAAATGACAAATGTCACAATGCTAAATGTCAAAAATGAAAAATGTCACCATGAAAAATGTCAAAAATGACAAATTTCAAGATGGCAAATATCAAAGATGTCAAATGACAAATTTCACAATGCTAAATGTCAAAAATGACAAATTTCAAGATGGCAAATGTCAAAGATGTCAAATGACAAATGTGACAATGCTAAATGTCAAAAATGAAAAGTGTCACCATGAAAAATGTCAAAAATGACAAGTTTCAAGATGGCAAATGTCAAAGATGTCAAATGACAAATGTCACAATGCTAAATGTCAAAAATGAAAAGTATCAAAAATGACAAATTTCAAGATGGCAAATGTCAAAGATGTCAAATGACAAATGTCACAATGCTAAATGTCAAAAATGAAAAGTGTTACCATGAAAAATGTCAAAAATGACAAATTTTAAGATGGCAAATGTCAAAGATGTCAAATGAAAAATGTCACAATGCTAAATGTCAAAAATGAAAAGTGTCAAAAATGACAAATTTCAAGGTGGCAAATGTCTAAGATGTCAAATGACAAATGTCACAATGCTAAATGTCAAAAATGAAAAGTGTCACTGTGAAAAATGTCAAAAATAACAAATTTCAAGATGGCAAATGTCAAAGATGTCAAATGACAAATGTCACAATGCTAAATGTCAAAAATGAAAAGTATTAACATGAAAAATGTCAAAAATAACAAATTTCAAGATGGCAAATATCAAAGATGTCAAATGACAAATGTCACAATGCTAAATGTCAAAAATGAAAACTGTCACCATGAAAAATGTCAAAAATGACAAATTTCAAGATGGCAAATGTCAAAGATGTCAAATGACAAATGTCACAATGCTAAATGTCAAAAATGAAAAGTGTCACCATGAAAAATGTCAAAAATAACAAATTTCAAGATGGCAAATGTTAAAGATGTCAAATGACAAATATCACAATGCTAAATGTCAAAAATGAAAAGTGTCACCATGAAAAATGTCAAAAATGACAAATTTCAAGATGGCAAATGTCAAAACTGACAAATGTCACAATGCTAAATGTCAAAAATGAAAAGTGTCACTATAAAAAATGTCAAAAATAACAAATTTCAAGATGGCAAATGTCAAAGATGTCAAATGACAAATGTCACAATGCTAAATGTCAAAAATGACAAATTTCAAGATGGCAAATGTCTAAGATGTCAAATGACAAATGTCACAATGCTAAATGTCAAAAATAAAAAGTGTCACCATGAAAAATGTCAAAAATGACAAATTTCAAGATGGCAAATGTCAAAGATGTCAAATGACAAATGTCAAAAATGAAAAGTGTCACCATGAAAAATGTCAAAAATGACAAATTTCAAGATGGCAAATGTCAAAGATGTCAAATGACAAATGTCACAATGCTAAATGTCAAAAATGAAAAGTGTCAAAAATGACAAATTTCAAGATGGCAAATGTCTAAGATGTCAAATGACAAATGTCACAATGCTAAATGTCAAAAATGAAAACTGTCACCGTGAAAAATGTCAAAAATGACAAATTTCAAGATGGCAAATGTCAAAGATGTCAAATGACAAATGTCACAATGCTAAATGTCAAAAATGAAAAGTGTCACCTTGAAAAATGTCAAAAATGACAAATTTCAAGATGGCAAATGTCAAAGATGTCAAATGACAAATGTCAAAAATGAAAAGTGTCCCCATGAAAAATGTCAATAATAACAAATTTCAAGATGGCAAATGTCAAAGATGTCAAATGACAAATGTCACAATGCTAAATGTCAAAAATGAAAAGTGTCACCATGAAAAATGTCAAAAATGACAAATTTCAAGATGGCTAATGTTAAAGATGTCAAATGACAAATGTCACAATGCTAAATGTCAAAAATGAAAAGTGTCAAAAATGACAAATTTCAAGATGGCAAATGTCTAAGATGTCAAATGACAAATGTCACAATGCTAAATGTCAAAAATGAAAAGTGTCACCATTAAAAATGTCAAAAATGACAAATTTCAAGATGGCAAATGTCAAAGATGTCAAATGACAAATGTCACAATGCTAAATGTCAAAAATGAAAAGTGTTACCATAAAAAATATCAAAAATGACAAATTTCAAGATGGCAAATGTCAAAACTGGCAAATGTCACAATGCTAAATGTCAAAAATGAAAAGTGTTACCATAAAAAATGTCAAAAATGACAAATTTTAAGATGGCAAATGTCCAAGATGTCAAATGACAAATGTCACAATGCTAAATGTCAAAAATGAAAAGTGTCACCATGAAAAATGTCAAAAATGACAAATTTCAAGATGGCAAATGTCAAAGATGTCAAATGACAAATGTCACAATGCTAAATGTCAAAAATTAAAAGTGTCAAAAATGACAAATTTCAAGATGGCAAATGTCAAAGATGTCAAATGACAAATGTCAGAATGCTAAATGTCAAAAATAAAAAGTGTCACCATAAAAAATGTCAAAAATGACAAATTTCAAGATGGCAAATGTCAAAACTGACAAATGTCACAATGCTAAATGTCAAAAATAAAAAGTGTCACCATGAAAAATGTCAAAAATAACAAATTTCAAGATGGCAAATGTCAAAGATGTCAAATGACAAATGTCACAATGCTAAATGTCAAAAATGACAAATTTTAATATGGCAAATGTCAAAGATGTCAAATGACAAATGTCACAATGCTAAATGTCAAAAATGAAAAGTGTCACCATGAAAAATGTCAAAAATGACAAATTTCAAGATGGCAAATGTCAAAACTGACAAATGTCACAATGCTAAATGTTAAAAATGATAAGTGTCACCATGAAAAATGTCAAAAATGACAAATTTCAAGATGGCAAATGTCCAAGATGTCAAATGACAAATATCACAATGCTAAATGTCAAAAATGAAAAGTGTCACCATGAAAAATGTCAAAAATGACAAATTTCAAGATGGCAAATGTCAAAGATGTCAAATGACAAATGTCACAATGCTAAATGTCAAAAAAGAAAAGTGTCAAAAATGACAAATTTTAAGATGGCAAATGTCTAAGATGTCAAATGACAAATGTCACAATGCTAAATGTCAAAAATGACAAATTTCAAGATGACAAATGTCAAAGATGTCAAATGACAAATGTCACAATGCTAAATGTCAAAAATGAAAAGTGTCACCATGAAAAATGTCAAAAATGACAAATTTCAAGATGGCAAATATCAAAGATGTCAAATGACAAATTTCACAATGCTTAATGTCAAAAATGACAAATTTCAAGATGGCAAATGTCAAAGATGTCAAATGACAAATGTCACAATGCTAAATGTCAAAAATGAAAAGTGTCACCATGAAAAATGTCAAAAATGACAAATTTCAAGATGGCAAATGTCAAAGATGTCAAATGACAAATGTCACAATGCTAAATGTCAAAAATAAAAAGTGTCACCATGAAAAATGTCAAAAATGACAAATTTCAAGATGGCAAATGTCAAAGATGTCAAATGACAAATGTCACAATGCTAAATGTCAAAAATGAAAAATGTCACCATGAAAAATGTCAAAAATGACAAATTTCAAGATGGCAAATGTCAAAGATGTCAAATGACAAATGTCACAATGCTAAATGTCAAAAATGAAAAGTGTCACCTTGAAAAATGTCAAAAATGACAAATTTCAAGATGGCAAATGTCAAAGATGTCAAATGACAAATGTCAAAAATGAAAAGTGTCCCCATGAAAAATGTCAATAATAACAAATTTCAAGATGGCAAATGTCAAAGATGTCAAATGACAAATGTCACAATGCTAAATGTCAAAAATGAAAAGTGTCACCATGAAAAATGTCAAAAATGACAAATTTCAAGATGGCAAATCTCCAAGATGTCAAATGACAAATGTCACAATGCTAAATGTCAAAAATGAAAAGTATTACCATGAAAAATGTCAAAAATGACAAATTTCAAGATGGCAAATGCCAAAGATGTCAAATGACAAATGTCACAATGCTAAATGTCAAAAATAAAAAGTGTCACCATGAAAAATGTCAAAAATGACAAATTTCAAGATGGCAAATGTCAAAGATGTCAAATGACAAATGTCACAATGCTAAATGTCAAAAATGAAAAATGTCACCATGAAAAATGTCAAAAATGACAAATTTCAAGATGGCAAATATCAAAGATGTCAAATGACAAATTTCACAATGCTAAATGTCAAAAATGACAAATTTCAAGATGGCAAATGTCAAAGATGTCAAATGACAAATGTGACAATGCTAAATGTCAAAAATGAAAAGTGTCACCATGAAAAATGTCAAAAATGACAAGTTTCAAGATGGCAAATGTCAAAGATGTCAAATGACAAATGTCACAATGCTAAATGTCAAAAATGAAAAGTATCAAAAATGACAAATTTCAAGATGGCAAATGTCAAAGATGTCAAATGACAAATGTCACAATGCTAAATGTCAAAAATGAAAAGTGTTACCATGAAAAATGTCAAAAATGACAAATTTTAAGATGGCAAATGTCAAAGATGTCAAATGAAAAATGTCACAATGCTAAATGTCAAAAATGAAAAGTGTCAAAAATGACAAATTTCAAGGTGGCAAATGTCTAAGATGTCAAATGACAAATGTCACAATGCTAAATGTCAAAAATGAAAAGTGTCACTGTGAAAAATGTCAAAAATAACAAATTTCAAGATGGCAAATGTCAAAGATGTCAAATGACAAATGTCACAATGCTAAATGTCAAAAATGAAAAGTATTAACATGAAAAATGTCAAAAATAACAAATTTCAAGATGGCAAATATCAAAGATGTCAAATGACAAATGTCACAATGCTAAATGTCAAAAATGAAAACTGTCACCATGAAAAATGTCAAAAATGACAAATTTCAAGATGGCAAATGTCAAAGATGTCAAATGACAAATGTCACAATGCTAAATGTCAAAAATGAAAAGTGTCACCATGAAAAATGTCAAAAATAACAAATTTCAAGATGGCAAATGTTAAAGATGTCAAATGACAAATATCACAATGCTAAATGTCAAAAATGAAAAGTGTCACCATGAAAAATGTCAAAAATGACAAATTTCAAGATGGCAAATGTCAAAACTGACAAATGTCACAATGCTAAATGTCAAAAATGAAAAGTGTCACTATAAAAAATGTCAAAAATAACAAATTTCAAGATGGCAAATGTCAAAGATGTCAAATGACAAATGTCACAATGCTAAATGTCAAAAATGACAAATTTCAAGATGGCAAATGTCTAAGATGTCAAATGACAAATGTCACAATGCTAAATGTCAAAAATAAAAAGTGTCACCATGAAAAATGTCAAAAATGACAAATTTCAAGATGGCAAATGTCAAAGATGTCAAATGACAAATGTCAAAAATGAAAAGTGTCACCATGAAAAATGTCAAAAATGACAAATTTCAAGATGGCAAATGTCAAAGATGTCAAATGACAAATGTCACAATGCTAAATGTCAAAAATGAAAAGTGTCAAAAATGACAAATTTCAAGATGGCAAATGTCTAAGATGTCAAATGACAAATGTCACAATGCTAAATGTCAAAAATGAAAACTGTCACCGTGAAAAATGTCAAAAATGACAAATTTCAAGATGGCAAATGTCAAAGATGTCAAATGACAAATGTCACAATGCTAAATGTCAAAAATGAAAAGTGTCACCTTGAAAAATGTCAAAAATGACAAATTTCAAGATGGCAAATGTCAAAGATGTCAAATGACAAATGTCAAAAATGAAAAGTGTCCCCATGAAAAATGTCAATAATAACAAATTTCAAGATGGCAAATGTCAAAGATGTCAAATGACAAATGTCACAATGCTAAATGTCAAAAATGAAAAGTGTCACCATGAAAAATGTCAAAAATGACAAATTTCAAGATGGCTAATGTTAAAGATGTCAAATGACAAATGTCACAATGCTAAATGTCAAAAATGAAAAGTGTCAAAAATGACAAATTTTAAGATGGCAAATGTCTAAGATGTCAAATGACAAATGTCACAATGCTAAATGTCAAAAATGAAAAGTGTCACCATTAAAAATGTCAAAAATGACAAATTTCAAGATGGCAAATGTCAAAGATGTCAAATGACAAATGTCACAATGCTAAATGTCAAAAATGAAAAGTGTTACCATAAAAAATATCAAAAATGACAAATTTCAAGATGGCAAATGTCAAAACTGGCAAATGTCACAATGCTAAATGTCAAAAATGAAAAGTGTTACCATAAAAAATGTCAAAAATGACAAATTTTAAGATGGCAAATGTCCAAGATGTCAAATGACAAATGTCACAATGCTAAATGTCAAAAATGAAAAGTGTCACCATGAAAAATGTCAAAAATGACAAATTTCAAGATGGCAAATGTCAAAGATGTCAAATGACAAATGTCACAATGCTAAATGTCAAAAATTAAAAGTGTCAAAAATGACAAATTTCAAGATGGCAAATGTCAAAGATGTCAAATGACAAATGTCAGAATGCTAAATGTCAAAAATAAAAAGTGTCACCATAAAAAATGTCAAAAATGACAAATTTCAAGATGGCAAATGTCAAAACTGACAAATGTCACAATGCTAAATGTCAAAAATAAAAAGTGTCACCATGAAAAATGTCAAAAATAACAAATTTCAAGATGGCAAATGTCAAAGATGTCAAATGACAAATGTCACAATGCTAAATGTCAAAAATGACAAATTTTAATATGGCAAATGTCAAAGATGTCAAATGACAAATGTCACAATGCTAAATGTCAAAAATGAAAAGTGTCACCATGAAAAATGTCAAAAATGACAAATTTCAAGATGGCAAATGTCAAAACTGACAAATGTCACAATGCTAAATGTTAAAAATGATAAGTGTCACCATGAAAAATGTCAAAAATGACAAATTTCAAGATGGCAAATGTCCAAGATGTCAAATGACAAATATCACAATGCTAAATGTCAAAAATGAAAAGTGTCACCATGAAAAATGTCAAAAATGACAAATTTCAAGATGGCAAATGTCAAAGATGTCAAATGACAAATGTCACAATGCTAAATGTCAAAAAAGAAAAGTGTCAAAAATGACAAATTTTAAGATGGCAAATGTCTAAGATGTCAAATGACAAATGTCACAATGCTAAATGTCAAAAATGACAAATTTCAAGATGACAAATGTCAAAGATGTCAAATGACAAATGTCACAATGCTAAATGTCAAAAATGAAAAGTGTCACCATGAAAAATGTCAAAAATGACAAATTTCAAGATGGCAAATATCAAAGATGTCAAATGACAAATTTCACAATGCTTAATGTCAAAAATGACAAATTTCAAGATGGCAAATGTCAAAGATGTCAAATGACAAATGTCACAATGCTAAATGTCAAAAATGAAAAGTGTCACCATGAAAAATGTCAAAAATGACAAATTTCAAGATGGCAAATGTCAAAGATGTCAAATGACAAATGTCACAATGCTAAATGTCAAAAATGAAAAGTGTCAAAAATGACAAATTTCAAGATGGCAAATATCAAAGATGTTAAATGACAAATGTCACAATGCTAAATGTCAAAAATGAAAAGTGTCACCATGAAAAATGTCAAAAATGACAAATTTCAAGATGGCAAATGTCAAAGATGTCAAATGACAAATGTCACAATGCTAAATGTCAAAAATGAAAAGTGTCACCATGAAAAATGTCAAAAATAACAAATTTCAAGATAGCAAATGTCAAAGATGTTAAATGACAAATGTCACAATGCTAAATGTCAAAAATGACAAATTTCAAGATGGCAAATGTCTAAGATGCAAATGACAAATGTCACAATGCTAAATGTCAAAAATGAAAAGTGTCACCATGAAAAATGTCAAAAATGACAAATTTCAAGATGGCAAATGTCAAAGATGTCAAATGACAAATGTCACAATGCTAAATGTCAAAAATGAAAAGTGTCACCATGAAAAATGTTAAAAATGACAAATTTCAAGATGGCAAATGTCAAAGATGTCAAATGACAAATGTCACAATGCTAAATGTCAAAAATGAAAAGTGTCAAAAATGACAAATTTCAAGATGGCAAATGTCTAAGATGTCAAATGACAAATGTCACAATGCTAAATGTCAAAAATGAAAAGTGTCACCGTGAAAAATGTCAAAAATGACAAATTTCAAGATGGCAAATGTCAAAGATGTCAAATGACAAATGTCACAATGCTAAATGTCAACAATGAAAAGTGTCACAATGAAAAATGTCAAAAATGACAAATTTCAAGATGGCAAATGTCAAAGATGTCAAATGACAAATGTCACAATGCTAAATGTCAAAAATGAAAAGTGTCCCCATGAAAAATGTCAATAATGACAAATTTCAAGATGGCAAATGTCAAAGATGTCAAATGACAAATGTCACAATGCTAAATGTCAAAAATGAAAAGTGTCACCATGAAAAATGTCAAAAATGACAAATTTCAAGATGGCAAATGTCACAGATGTCAAATGACAAATTTCACAATGCCAAATGTCAAAAATGAAAAGTGTCAAAAATAACAAATTTCAAGATGGCAAATGTCTAAGATGTCAAATGACAAATGTCACAATGCTAAATGTCAAAAATGAAAAGTGTTACCATGAAAAATGTCAAAAATGACAAATTTCAAGATGGCAAATGTCAAAGATGTCAAAAGACAAATGTCACAATGCTAAATGTCAAAAATGAAAAGTGTTACCATGAAAAATGTCAAAAATGACAAATTTCAAGATGGCAAATGTCAAAACTGACAAATGTCACAATGCTAAATGTCAAAAATGAAAAGTGTCACCATGAAAAATGTCAAAAATGACAAATTTCAAGATGGCAAATGTCCAAGATGTCAAATGACAAATGTCAGAATGCTAAATGTCAAAAATGAAAAGTGTCACCATGAAAAATGTCAAAAATGACAAATTTCAAGATGGCAAATGTCAAAACTGACAAATGTCACAATGCTAAATGTCAAAAATGAAAAGTGTCACCATGAAAAATGTCAAAAATAACAAATTTCAAGATGGCAAATGTCAAATGACAAATGTCACAATGCTAAATGTCAAAAATGAAAAGTGTCACCATGACAAATGTCAAAAATGACAAATTTCAAGATGGAAAATGTCAAAACTGACAAATGTCACAATGCTAAATGTCAAAAATGAAAAGTGTCACCATGAAAAATGTCAAAAATAACAAATTTCAAGATGGCAAATGTCAAAGATGTCAAATGACAAATGTCACAATGCTAAATGTCAAAAATGACAAATTTCAAGATGGCAAATGTCAAAGATGTCAAATGACAAATGTCACAATGCTAAGTATCAAAAATGAAAAGTGTCACCATGAAAAATGTCAAAAATGACAAATTTCAAGATGGCAAATGTCAAAGATGTCAAATGGCAAATGTCACAATGCTAAATGTCAAAAATGAAAAGTGTCACCATGAAAAATGTCAAAAATGACAAATTTCAAGATGGAAAATGTCAAAGATGTCAAATGACAAATGTCACAATGCTAAATGTCAAAAATGAAAAATGTCACCATGAAAAATGTCAAAAATAACAAATTTCAAGATGGCAAATATCAAAGATGTCAAATGACAAATGTCACAATGCCAAATGTCAAAAATGAAAAGTGTCACCATGAAAAATGTCAAAAATGACAAATTTCAAGATGGCAAATGTCAAATGACAAATGTCACAATGCTAAATGTCAAAAATGAAAAGTGTCACCATGAAAAATGTCAAAAATAACAAATTTCAAGATGGCAAATGTCAAAGATGTCAAATGACAAATGTCACAATGCTAAATGTCAAAAATGAAAAGTGTCACCATGAAAAATGTCAAAAATGACAAATTTCAAGATGGCAAATGTCAAAACTGACAAATGTCACAATGCTAAATGTCAAAAATGAAAAGTGTCACTATAAAAAATGTCAAAAATAACAAATTTCAAGATGGCAAATGTCAAAGATGTCAAATGACAAATGTCACAATGCTAAATGTCAAAAATGACAAATTTCAAGATGGCAAATGTCTAAGATGTCAAATGACAAATGTCACAATGCTAAATGTCAAGAATGAAAAGTGTCACCATGAAAAATGTCAAAAATGACAAATTTCAAGATGGCAAATGTCAAAGATGTCAAATGACAAATGTCACAATGCCAAATGTCAAAAATGAAAAGTGTCAAAAATAACAAATTTCAAGATGGCAAATGTCTAAGATGTCAAATGACAAATGTCACAATGCTAAATGTCAAAAATGAAAAGTGTTACCATGAAAAATGTCAAAAATGACAAATTTCAAGATGGCAAATGTCAAAGATGTCAAAAGACAAATGTCACAATGCTAAATGTCAAAAATGAAAAGTGTTACCATGAAAAATGTCAAAAATGACAAATTTCAAGATGGCAAATGTCAAAACTGACAAATGTCACAATGCTAAATGTCAAAAATGAAAAGTGTCACCATGAAAAATGTCAAAAATGACAAATTTCAAGATGGCAAATGTCCAAGATGTCAAATGACAAATGTCAGAATGCTAAATGTCAAAAATGAAAAGTGTCACCATGAAAAATGTCAAAAATGACAAATTTCAAGATGGCAAATGTCAAAACTGACAAATGTCACAATGCTAAATGTCAAAAATGAAAAGTGTCACCATGAAAAATGTCAAAAATAACAAATTTCAAGATGGCAAATGTCAAATGACAAATGTCACAATGCTAAATGTCAAAAATGAAAAGTGTCACCATGACAAATGTCAAAAATGACAAATTTCAAGATGGAAAATGTCAAAACTGACAAATGTCACAATGCTAAATGTCAAAAATGAAAAGTGTCACCATGAAAAATGTCAAAAATAACAAATTTCAAGATGGCAAATGTCAAAGATGTCAAATGACAAATGTCACAATGCTAAATGTCAAAAATGACAAATTTCAAGATGGCAAATGTCAAAGATGTCAAATGACAAATGTCACAATGCTAAGTATCAAAAATGAAAAGTGTCACCATGAAAAATGTCAAAAATGACAAATTTCAAGATGGCAAATGTCAAAGATGTCAAATGGCAAATGTCACAATGCTAAATGTCAAAAATGAAAAGTGTCACCATGAAAAATGTCAAAAATGACAAATTTCAAGATGGAAAATGTCAAAGATGTCAAATGACAAATGTCACAATGCTAAATGTCAAAAATGAAAAATGTCACCATGAAAAATGTCAAAAATAACAAATTTCAAGATGGCAAATATCAAAGATGTCAAATGACAAATGTCACAATGCCAAATGTCAAAAATGAAAAGTGTCACCATGAAAAATGTCAAAAATGACAAATTTCAAGATGGCAAATGTCAAATGACAAATGTCACAATGCTAAATGTCAAAAATGAAAAGTGTCACCATGAAAAATGTCAAAAATAACAAATTTCAAGATGGCAAATGTCAAAGATGTCAAATGACAAATGTCACAATGCTAAATGTCAAAAATGAAAAGTGTCACCATGAAAAATGTCAAAAATGACAAATTTCAAGATGGCAAATGTCAAAACTGACAAATGTCACAATGCTAAATGTCAAAAATGAAAAGTGTCACTATAAAAAATGTCAAAAATAACAAATTTCAAGATGGCAAATGTCAAAGATGTCAAATGACAAATGTCACAATGCTAAATGTCAAAAATGACAAATTTCAAGATGGCAAATGTCTAAGATGTCAAATGACAAATGTCACAATGCTAAATGTCAAAAATGAAAAGTGTCACCATGAAAAATGTCAAAAATGACAAATTTCAAGATGGCAAATGTCAAAGATGTCAAATGACAAATGTCACAATGCTAAATGTCAAAAATGAAAAGTGTCAAAAATGACAAATTTCAAGATGGCAAATGTCTAAGATGTCAAATGACAAATGTCACAATGCTTAATGTCAAAAATGAAAAGTGTTAGCGTGAAAAATGTCAAAAATGACAAATTTCAAGATGGCAAATGTCAAAGATGTCAAATGACAAATGTCACAATGCTAAATGTCAAAAATGAAAAGTGTCACCATGAAAAATGTCAAAAATGACAAATTTCAAGATGGCAAATGTCAAAGATGTCAAATGACAAATGTCACAATGCTAAATGTCAAAAATGAAAAGTGTCCCCATGAAAAATGTCAATAATAACAAATTTCAAGATGGCAAATGTCTAAGATGTCAAATGACAAATGTCACAATGCTAAATGTCAAAAATGAAAAGTGTCACCATGAAAAATGTCAAAAATGACAAATTTCAAGATGGCAAATGTCAAAGATGTCAAATGACAAATGTCACAATGCTAAATGTCAAAAATGAAAAGTGTCACCATGAAAAATGTCAAAAATGACAAATTTCAAGATGGCAAATGTCAAAGATGTCAAATGACAAATGTCACAATGCTAAATGTCAAAAATAAAAAGTGTCAAAAATGACAAATTTCAAGATGGCAAATGTCTAAGATGTCAAATGACAAATGTCACAATGCTAAATGTCAATAATGAAAACTGTCACCGTGAAAAATGTCAAAAATGACAAATTTCAAGATGGCAAATGTCAAAGATGTCAAATGACAAATGTCACAATGCTAAATGTCAAAAATGAAAAGTGTCACCTTGAAAAATGTCAAAAATGACAAATTTCAAGATGGCAAATGTCTAAGATGTCAAATGACAAATGTCACAATGCTTAATGTCAAAAATGAAAAGTGTTAGCGTGAAAAATGTCAAAAATGACAAATTTCAAGATGGCAAATGTCAAAGATGTCAAATGACAAATGTCACAATGCTAAATGTCAAAAATGAAAAGTGTCACCATGAAAAATGTCAAAAATGACAAATTTCAAGATGGCAAATGTCAAAGATGTCAAATGACAAATGTCACAATGCTAAATGTCAAAAATGAAAAGTGTCCCCATAAAAAATGTCAATAATAACAAATTTCAAGATGGCAAATGTCTAAGATGTCAAATGACAAATGTCACAATGCTAAATGTCAAAAATGAAAAGTGTCACCATGAAAAATGTCAAAAATGACAAATTTCAAGATGGCAAATGTCAAAGATGTCAAATGACAAATGTCACAATGCTAAATGTCAAAAATGAAAAGTGTCACCATGAAAAATGTCAAAAATGACAAATTTCAAGATGGCAAATGTCAAAGATGTCAAATGACAAATGTCACAATGCTAAATGTCAAAAATGAAAAGTGTCAAAAATGACAAATTTCAAGATGGCAAATGTCTAAGATGTCAAATGACAAATGTCACAATGCTAAATGTCAATAATGAAAACTGTCACCGTGAAAAATGTCAAAAATGACAAATTTCAAGATGGCAAATGTTAAAGATGTCAAATGACAAATGTCACAATGCTAAATGTCAAAAATGAAAAGTGCCACCTTGAAAAATGTCAAAAATGACAAATTTCAAGATGGCAAATGTCAAAGATGTCAAATGACAAATGTCACAATGCTAAATGACAAAAATGAAAAGTGTCCCCATGAAAAATGTCAATAATAACAAATTTCAAGATGGCAAATGTCAAAGATGTCAAATGACAAATGTCACAATGCTAAATGTCAAAAATGAAAAGTGTCACCATGAAAAATGTCAAAAATGACAAATTTCAAGATGGCAAATGTCAAAGATGTCAAATGACAAATGTCACAATGCAAAATGTCAAAAATGAAAAGTGTCAAAAATGACAAATTTCAAGATGGCAAATGTCTAAGATGTCAAATGACAAATGTCACAATGCTAAATGTCAAAAATGAAAAGTGTCACCATGAAAAATGTCAAAAATGAAAAATTTCAAGATGGCAAATGTCAAAGATGTCAAATGACAAATGTCACAATGCTAAATGTCAAAAATGAAAAGTGTCAAAAATGACAAATTTCAAGATGGCAAATGTCAAAGATGTCAAATGACAAATGTCACAATGCTAAATGACAAAAATGAAAAGTGTCCCCATGAAAAATGTCAATAATAACAAATTTCAAGATGGCAAATGTCAAAGATGTCAAATGACAAATGTCACAATGCTAAATGTCAAAAATGAAAAGTGTCACCATGAAAAATGTCAAAAATGACAAATTTCAAGATGGCAAATGTCAAAGATGTCAAATGACAAATGTCACAATGCAAAATGTCAAAAATGAAAAGTGTCAAAAATGACAAATTTCAAGATGGCAAATGTCTAAGATGTCAAATGACAAATGTCACAATGCTAAATGTCAAAAATGAAAAGTGTCACCATGAAAAATGTCAAAAATGACAAATTTCAAGATGGCAAATGTCAAAGATGTCAAATGACAAATGTCACAATGCTAAATGTCAAAAATGAAAAGTGTCAAAAATGACAAATTTCAAGATGGCAAATGTCTAAGATGTCAAATGACAAATGTCACAATGCTAAATGTCAAAAATGAAAAGTGTCACCATGAAAAATGTCAAAAATGACAAATTTCAAGATGGCAAATGTCTAAGATGTCAAATGACAAATGTCACAATGCTAAATGTCAATAATGAAAACTGTCACCGTGAAAAATGTCAAAAATGACAAATTTCAAGATGGCAAATGTCAAAGATGTCAAATGACAAATGTCACAATGCTAAATGTCAAAAATGAAAAGTGTCCCCATGAAAAATGTCAATAATAACAAATTTCAAGATGGCAAATGTCAAAGATGTCAAATGACAAATGTCACAATGCTAAATGTCAAAAATGAAAAGTGTCATCATGAAAAATGTCAAAAATGACAAATTTCAAGATGGCAAATGTCAAAGATGTCAAATGACAAATGTCACAATGCTAAATGTCAAAAATGAAAAGTGTCAAAAATGACAAATTTTAAGATGGCAAATGTCTAAGATGTCAAATGACAAATGTCACAATGCTTAATGTCAAAAATGAAAAGTGTTAGCGTGAAAAATGTCAAAAATGACAAATTTCAAGATGGCAAATGTCAAAGATGTCAAATGACAAATGTCACAATGCTAAATGTCAAAAATGAAAAGTGTCACCATGAAAAATGTCAAAAATGACAAATTTCAAGATGGCAAATGTCAAAGATGTCAAATGACAAATGTCACAATGCTAAATGTCAAAAATGAAAAGTGTCCCCATGAAAAATGTCAATAATAACAAATTTCAAGATGGCAAATGTCTAAGATGTCAAATGACAAATGTCACAATGCTAAATGTCAAAAATGAAAAGTGTCACCATGAAAAATGTCAAAAATGACAAATTTCAAGATGGCAAATGTCAAAAAAGTCAAATGACAAATGTCACAATGCTAAATGTCAAAAATGAAAAGTGTCACCATGAAAAATGTCAAAAATGACAAATTTCAAGATGGCAAATGTCAAAGATGTCAAATGACAAATGTCACAATGCTAAATGTCAAAAATGAAAAGTGTCACCATGAAAAATGTCAAAAATGACAAATTTTAAGATGGCAAATGTCAAAGATGTCAAATGACAAATGTCACAATGCTAAATGTCAAAAATGAAAAGTGTCAAAAATGACAAATTTCAAGATGGCAAATGTCTAAGATGTCAAATGACAAATGTCACAATGCTAAATGTCAAAAATTAAAAGTGTCAAAAATGACAAATTTCAAGATGGCAAATGTCAAAAATGTCAAATGACAAATGTCACAATGCTAAATGTCAAAAATTAAAAGTGTCACCATAAAAAATGTCAAAAATGACAAATTTCAAGATGGCAAATGTCAAAACTGACAAATGTCACAATGCTAAATGTCAAAAATGAAAAGTGTCACCATGAAAAATGTCAAAAATAACAAATTTCAAGATGGCAAATGTCAAAGATGTCAAATGACAAATGTCACAATGCTAAATGTCAAAAATGAAAAGTGGGACCATGAAAAATGTCAAAAATGACAAATTTCAAGATGGCAAATGTCAAAGATGTCAAATGACAAATGTCACAATGCTAAATGTCAAAAATGAAAAGTGTCAAAAATGACAAATTTCAAGATGGCAAATGTCTAAGATGTCAAATGACAAATGTCACAATGCTAAATGTCAAAAATGAAAAGTGTCACCATGAAAAATGTCAAAAATGACAAATTTCAAGATGGCAAATGTCAAAGATGTCAAATGACAAATGTCACAATGCTAAATGTCAAAAATGAAAAGTGTTACCATGAAAAATATCAAAAATGACAAATTTCAAGATGGCAAATGTCAAAACTGGCAAATGTCACAATGCTAAATGTCAAAAATGAAAAGTGTCACTATAATAAATGTCAAAAATGACAAATTTTAAGATGGCAAATGTCCAAGATGTCAAATGACAAATGTCACAATGCTAAATGTCAAAAATGAAAAGTGTCACCATGAAAAATGTCAAAAATGACAAATTTCAAGATGGCAAATGTCAAAGATGTCAAATGACAAATGTCACAATGCTAAATGTCAAAAATTAAAAGTGTCAAAAATGACAAATTTCAAGATGGCAAATGTCAAAGATGTCAAATGACAAATGTCACAATGCTAAATGTCAAAAATGAAAAGTGTCACCATAAAAAATGTCAAAAATGACAAATTTCAAGATGACAAATGTCAAAACTGACAAATGTCACAAT
Source organism: Altica lythri (assembly GCA_964028335.1). Lineage (NCBI taxonomy): Eukaryota > Metazoa > Arthropoda > Insecta > Coleoptera > Chrysomelidae > Altica > Altica lythri. Next base: position 13,406,240 of record OZ034800.1, on the reverse strand, counting down.
GCTAAATGTCAAAAATGAAAAGTGTCACCATGAAAAATGTCAAAAATAACAAATTTCAAGATGGCAAATGTCAAAGATGTCAAATGACAAATGTCACAATGCTAAATGTCAAAAATGAAAAGTGTCACCATGAAAAATGTCAAAAATGACAAATTTCAAGATGGCAAATGTCAAAGATGTCAAATGACAAATGTCACAATGCTAAATGTCAAAAATGAAAAGTGTCAAAAATGACAAATTTCAAGATGGCAAATGTCTAAGATGTCAAATGACAAATGTCACAATGCTAAATGTCAAAAATGAAAACTGTCACCGTGAAAAATGTCAAAAATGACAAATTTTAAGATGGCAAATGTCAAAGATGTCAAATGACAAATGTTACAATACTAAATGTCAAAAATGAAAAGTGTCACCTTGAAAAATGTCAAAAATGACAAATTTCAAGATAGCAAATGTCAAATGACAAATGTCACAATGCTAAATGTCAAAAATGAAAAGTGTCCCCATGAAAAATGTCAATAATAACAAATTTCAAGATGGCAAATGTCAAAGATGTCAAATGACAAATGTCACAATGCTAAATGTCAAAAATGAAAAGTGTCACCATGAAAAATGTCAAAAATGACAAATTTTAAGATGGCAAATGTCAAAGATGTCAAATGACAAATGTCACAATGCTAAATGTCAAAAATGAAAAGTGTCAAAAATGACAAATTTCAAGATGGAAAATGTCTAAGATGTCAAATTACAAATGTCACAATGCTAAATGTCAAAAATGAAAAGTGTCACCATGAAAAATGTCAAAAATGACAAATTTCAAGATGGCAAATGTTAAAGATGTCAAATGACAAATGTCACAATGCTAAATGTCAAAAATGAAAAGTGTTACCATAAAAAATATCAAAAATGACAAATTTCAAGATGGCAAATGTCAAAACTGGCAAATGTCACAATGCTAAATGTCAAAAATGAAAAGTGTCACTATGAAAAATGCCAAAAATGACAAATTTTAAGATGGCAAATGTCCAAGATGTCAAATGACAAATGTCACAATGCTTAATGTCAAAAATGAAAAGTGTCACCATGAAAAATGTCAAAAATGACAAATTTCAAGATGGCAAATGTCAAAGATGTCAAATGACAAATGTCACAATGCTAAATGTCAAAAATTAAAAGTGTCAAAAATGACAAATTTCAAGATGGCAAATGTCAAAGATGTCAAATGACAAATGTCACAATGCTAAATGTCAAAAATGAAAAGTGTCACCATAAAAAATGTCAAAAATGACAAATTTCAAGATGGCAAATGTTAAAACTGACAAATGTCACAATGCTAAATGTCAAAAATGAAAAGTGTCACCATGAAAAATGTCAAAAATAACAAATTTCAAGATGGCAAATGTCAAAGATGTCAAATGACAAATGTCACAATGCTAAATGTCAAAAATGAAAAGTGTCAAAAATGACAAATTTCAAGATGGCAAATGTCTAAGATGTCAAATAACAAATGTCACAATGCTAAATGTCAAAAATGAAAAGTGTCACCATGAAAAATGTCAAAAATGACAAATTTCAAGATGGCAAATGTCAAAGATGTCAAATGACAAATGTCACAATGCTAAATGTCAAAAATGAAAAGTGTTACCATGAAAAATATCAAAAATGACAAATTTCAAGATGGCAAATGTCAAAACTGGCAAATGTCACAATGCTAAATGTCAAAAATGAAAAGTGTCACTATGAAAAATGTCAAAAATGACAAATTTTAAGATGGCAAATGTCCAAGATGTCAAATGACAAATGTCACAATGCTAAATGTCAAAAATCAAAAGTGTCACCATAAAAAATGTCAAAAATGACAAATTTCAAGATGGCAAATGTCAAAGATGTCAAATGACAAATGTCACAATGCTAAATGTCAAAAATTAAAAGTGTCAAAAATGACAAATTTCAAGATGGCAAATGTCAAAGATGTCAAATGACAAATGTCACAATGCTAAATGTCAAAAATGAAAAGTGTCACCATAAAAAATGTCAAAAATGACAAATTTCAAGATGGCAAATGTCAAAACTGACAAATGTCACAATGCTAAATGTCAAAAATGAAAAGTGTCACCATGAAAAATGTCAAAAATAACAAATTTCAAGATGGCAAATGTCAAAGATGTCAAATGACAAATGTCACAATGCTAAATGTCAAAAATGAAAAGTGTCACCATGAAAAATGTCAAAAATGACAAATTTCAAGATGGCAAATGTCAAAGATGTCAAATGACAAATGTCACAATGCTAAATGTCAAAAATGAAAAGTGTCCCCATGAAAAATGACAATAATGACAAATTTCAAGATGGCAAATGTCAAAGATGTCAAATGACAAATGTCACAATGCTAAATGTCAAAAATGAAAAGTGTCAAAAATGAAAAGTGTCAAAAATAACAAATTTTAAGATGGCAAATGTCTAAGATGTCAAATGACAAATGTCACAATGCTAAATGACAAAAATGAAAAGTGTTACCATGAAAAATGTCAAAAATGACAAATTTCAAGATGGCAAATGTCAAAGATGTCAATAGACAAATGTCACAATGCTAAATGTCAAAAATGAAAGGTGTTACCATGAAAAATGTCAAAAATGACAAATTTCAAGATGGCAAATGTCAAAACTGACAAATGTCACAATGCTAAATGTCAAAAATGAAAAGTGTCACCATGAAAAATGTCAAAAATGACAAATTTCAAGATGGCAAATGTCAAAGATGTCAAATGACAAATGTCGCAATGCTAAATGTCAAAAATGAAAAGTGTCAAAAATGACAAATTTCAAGATGGCAAATGTCAAAGATGTCAAATGACAAATGTCACAATGCTAAATGTCAAAAATGTAAAGTGTCACCATAAAAAATGTCAAAAATGACAAATTTCAAGGTGGCAAATGTCAAAACTGACAAATGTCACAATGCTAAATATCAAAAATGAAAAGTGTCACCATGAAAAATGTCAAAAATAACAAATTTCAAGATGGCAAATGTCAAAGATGTCAAATGACAAATGTCACAATGCTAAATGTCAAAAATGACAAATTTCAAGATGGCAAATGTCAAAGATGTCAAATGACAAATGTCACAATGCTAAATGTCAAAAATAAAAAGTGTCACCATGAAAAATGTCAAAAATGACAAATTTTAAGATGGCAAATGTCAAATGACAAATGTCACAATGCTAAATGTCAAAAATAAAAAGTGTCACCATGAAAAATGTCAAAAATGACAAATTTCAAGATGGCAAATGTCAAAACTGACAAATGTCACAATGCTAAATGTCAAAAATGAAAAGTGTCACCATGAAAAATGTCAAAAATGACAAATTTCAAGATGGCAAATGTCAAAGATGTCAAATGACAAATGTCACAATGCTAAATGTCAAAAATGAAAAGTGTCAAAAATGACAAATTTCAAGATGGCAAATATCAAAGATGTTAAATGACAAATGTCACAATGCTAAATGTCAAAAATGAAAAGTGTCACCATGAAAAATGTCAAAAATGACAAATTTCAAGATGGCAAATGTCAAAGATGTCAAATGACAAATGTCACAATGCTAAATGTCAAAAATGAAAAGTGTCACCATGAAAAATGTCAAAAATAACAAATTTCAAGATGGCAAATGTCAAAGATGTCAAATGACAAATGTCACAATGCTAAATGTCAAAAATGACAAATTTCAAGATGGCAAATGTCTAAGATGTCAAATGACAAATGTCACAATGCTAAATGTCAAAAATGAAAAGTGTCACCATGAAAAATGTCATAAATGACAAATTTCAAGATGGCAAATGTCAAAGATGTCAAATGACAAATGTCAGAATTCTAAATGTCAAAAATGAAAAGTGTCACCATGAAAAATGTCAAAAATGACAAATTTCAAGATGGCAAATGTCAAAGATGTCAAATGACAAATGTCACAATGCTAAATGTCAAAAATGAAAAGTGTCAAAAATGACAAATTTCAAGATGGCAAATGTCTAAGATGTCAAATGACAAATGTCACAATGCTAAATGTCAAAAATGAAAAGTGTCACCGTGAAAAATGTCAAAAATGACAAATTTCAAGATGGCAAATGTCAAAGATGTCAAATGACAAATGTCACAATGCTAAATGTCAAAAATGAAAAGTGTCACCATGAAAAATGTCAAAAATGACAAATTTCAAGATGGCAAATGTCAAAGATGTCAAATGACAAATGTCACAATGCTAAATGTCAAAAATGAAAAGTGTCCCCATAAAAAATGTCAATAATGACAAATTTCAAGATGGCAAATGTCAAAGATGTCAAATGACAAATGTCACAATGCTAAATGTCAAAAATGAAAAGTGTCACCATGAAAAATGTCAAAAATGACAAATTTCAAGATGGCAAATGTCAAAAATGTCAAATGACAAATGTCACAATGCCAAATGTCAAAAATGAAAAGTGTCAAAAATAACAAATTTCAAGATGGCAAATGTCTAAGATGTCAAATGACAAATGTCACAATGCTAAATGTCAAAAATGAAAAGTGTTACCATGAAAAATGTCAAAAATGACAAATTTCAAGATGGCAAATGTCAAAGATGTCAAAAGACAAATGTCACAATGCTAAATGTCAAAAATGAAAAGTGTTACCATAAAAAATGTCAAAAATGACAAATTTCAAGATGGCAAATGTCAAAACTGACAAATGTCACAATGCTAAATGTCAAAAATGAAAAGTGTCACCATGAAAAATGTCAAAAATGACAAATTTCAAGATGGCAAATGTCCAAGATGTCAAATGACAAATGTCAGAATGCTAAATGTTAAAAATGAAAAGTGTCACCATAAAAAATGTCAAAAATGAAAAATTTCAAGATGGCAAATGTCAAAGATGTCATATGACAAATGTCACAATGCTAAATGTCAAAAATCAAAGTGTCAAAAATGACAAATTTCAAGATGGCAAATGTCAAAGATGTCAAATGACAAATGTCACAATGCTAAATGTCAAAAATGTAAAGTGTCACCATAAAAAATGTCAAAAATAACAAATTTCAAGATGGCAAATGTCAAAGATGTCAAATGACAAATGTCACAATGCTAAATGTCAAAAATGACAAATTTCAAGATGGCAAATGTCTAAGATGTCAAATGACAAATGTCACAATGCTAAATGTCAAAAATGAAAAGTGTCACCATGAAAAATGTCATAAATGACAAATTTCAAGATGGCAAATGTCAAAGATGTCAAATGACAAATGTCACAATGCTAAATGTCAAAAATGAAAAGTGTCACCATAAAAAATGTCAAAAATGACAAATTTCAAGATGGCAAATGTCAAAGATGTCAAATGACAAATGTCACAATGCTAAATGTCAAAAATGAAAAGTGTCAAAAATGACAAATTTCAAGATGGCAAATGTCTAAGATGTCAAATGACAAATGTCACAATGCTAAATGTCAAAAATGAAAAGTGTCACCGTGAAAAATGTCAAAAATGACAAATTTCAAGATGGCAAATGTCAAAGATGTCAAATGACAAATGTCACAATGCTAAATGTCAAAAATGAAAAGTGTCACCATGAAAAATGTCAAAAATGACAAATTTCAAGATGGCAAATGTCAAAGATGTCAAATGACAAATGTCACAATGCTAAATGTCAAAAATGAAAAGTGTCCCCATAAAAAATGTCAATAATGACAAATTTCAAGATGGCAAATGTCAAAGATGTCAAATGACAAATGTCACAATGCTAAATGTCAAAAATGAAAAGTGTCACCATGAAAAATGTCAAAAATGACAAATTTCAAGATGGCAAATGTCAAAGATGTCAAATGACAAATGTCACAATGCCAAATGTCAAAAATGAAAAGTGTCAAAAATAACAAATTTCAAGATGGCAAATGTCTAAGATGTCAAATGACAAATGTCACAATGCTAAATGTCAAAAATGAAAAGTGTTACCATGAAAAATGTCAAAAATGACAAATTTCAAGATGGCAAATGTCAAAGATGTCAAAAGACAAATGTCACAATGCTAAATGTCAAAAATGAAAAGTGTTACCATGAAAAATGTCAAAAATGACAAATTTCAAGATGGCAAATGTCAAAACTGACAAATGTCACAATGCTAAATGTCAAAAATGAAAAGTGTCACCATGAAAATTGTCAAAAATGACAAATTTCAAGATGGCAAATGTCCAAGATGTCAAATGACAAATGTCAGAATGCTAAATGGTAAAAATGAAAAGTGTCACCATGAAAAATGTCAAAAATGAAAAATTTCAAGATGGCAAATGTCAAAGATGTCAAATGACAAATGTCACAATGCTAAATGTCAAAAATGAAAAGTGTCAAAAATGACAAATTTCAAGATGGCAAATGTCAAAGATGTCAAATGACAAATGTCACAATGCTAAATGTCAAAAATGTAAAGTGTCACCATAAAAAATGTCAAAAATAACAAATTTCAAGGTGGCAAATGTCAAAACTGACAAATGTCACAATGCTAAATATCAAAAATGAAAACAGTCACCATGAAAAATGTCAAAAATAACAAATTTCAAGATGGCAAATGTCAAAGATGTCAAATGACAAATGTCACAATGCTAAATGTCAAAAATGACAAATTTCAAGATGGCAAATGTCAAAGATGTCAAATGACAAATGTCACAATGCTAAATGTCAAAAATAAAAAGTGTCACCATGAAAAATGTCAAAAATGACAAATTTTAAGATGGCAAATGTCAAAGATGTCAAATGACAAATGTCACAATGCTAAATGTCAAAAATAAAAAGTGTCACCATGAAAAATGTCAAAAATGACAAATTTCAAGATGGCAAATGTCAAAACTGACAAATGTCACAATGCTAAATGTCAAAAATAATAAGTGTCACCATGAAAAATGTCAAAAATGACAAATTTTAAGATGGCAAATGTCCAAGATGTCAAATGACAAATGTCACAATGCTAAATGTCAAAAATGAAAAGTGTCACCATGAAAAATGTCAAAAATGACAAATTTCAAGATGGCAAATGTCAAAGATGTCAAATGACCAATGTCACAATGCTAAATGTCAAAAATGAAAAGTGTCAAAAATGACAAATTTCAAGATGGCAAATGTCTTAGATGTCAAATGACAAATGTCACAATGCTAAATGTCAAAAATGAAAAGTGTCACCATGAAAAATGTCAAAAATGACAAATTTCAAGATAGCAAATGTCAAAACTGACAAATGTCACAATGCTAAATGTCAAAAATGAAAAGTGTGACCATGAAAAATGTCAAAAATAACAAATTTCAAGATGGCAAATGTCAAAGATGTCAAATGACAAATGTCACAATGCTAAATGTCAAAAATAAAAAGTGTCACCATGAAAAATGTCAAAAATGACAAATTTCAAGATGACAAATGTCAAAGATGTCAAATGACAAATGTCACAATGCTAAATGTCAAAAATGAAAAGTGTCACCATGAAAAATGTCAAAAATGACAAATTTCAAAATGGCAAATGTCAAAACTGACAAATGTCACAATGCTAAATGTCAAAAATGATAAGTGTCACCATGAAAAATGTCAAAAATAACAAATTTCAAGATGGCAAATGTCAAAGATGTCAAATGACAAATGTCACAATGCTAAATGTCAAAAATGAAAAGTGTCACCATGAAAAATGTCAAAAATGACAAATTTCAAGATGGCAAATGTCAAAGATGTCAAATGACAAATGTCACAATGCTAAATGTCAAAAATGAAAAGTGTCACCATGAAAAATGTCAAAAATGACAAATTTCAAGATGGCAAATGTCAAAGATGTCAAATGACAAATGTCACAATGCTAAATGTCAAAAATGAAAAGTGTCACCATGAAAAATGTCAAAAATGACAAATTTCAAGATGGCAAATGTCAAAGATGTCAAATGAAAAATGTCACAATGCTAAATGTCAAAAATGAAAAGTGTCAAAAATGACAAATTTCAAGATGGCAAATGTCTAAGATGTCAAATGACAAATGTCACAATGCTAAATGTCAAAAATGAAAAGTGTCACCGTGAAAAATGTCAAAAATAACAAATTTCAAGATGGCAAATGTCAAAGATGTCAAATGACAAATGTCACAATGCTAAATGTCAAAAATGAAAAGTGTCACCATGAAAAATGTCAAAAATAACAAACTTCAAGATGGCAAATATCAAAGATGTCAAATGACAAATGTCAAAATGCTAAATGTCAAAAATGAAAAGTGTCACCATGAAAAATGTCAAAAATGACAAATTTCAAGATGGCAAATATCAAAGATGTCGAATGACAAATGTCACAATGCTAAATGTCAAAAATGAAAAGTGTCACCATGAAAAATGTCAAAAATAACAAATTTCAAGATGGCAAATGTCAAAGATGTCAAATGACAAATGTTACAATGCTAAATGTCAAAAATGAAAAGTGTCACCATGAAAAATGTCAAAAATGACAAATTACAAGATGGCAAATGTCAAAACTGACAAATGTCACAATGCTAAATGTCAAAAATGAAAAGTGTCACTATAAAAAATGTCAAAAATAACAAATTTCAAGATGGCAAATGTCTAAGATGTCAAATGACAAATGTCAAAAATGAAAAGTGTCACCATGAAAAATGTCAAAAATGACAAATTTCAAGATGGCAAATGTCAAAGATGTCAAATGACAAATGTCACAATGCTAAATGTCAAAAATGAAAAGTGTCACCATAAAAAATGTCAAAAATGACAAATTTCAAGATGGCAAATGTCAAAGATGTCAAATGACAAATGTCACAATGCTAAATGTCAAAAATGAAAAGTGTCAAAAATGACAAATTTCAAGATGGCAAATGTCTAAGATGTCAAATGACAAATGTCACAATGCTAAATGTCAAAAATGAAAAGTGTCACCGTGAAAAATGTCAAAAATGGCAAATTTCAAGATGGCAAATGTCAAAGATGTCAAATGACAAATGTCACAATGCTAAATGTCAAAAATGAAAAGTGTCACCATGAAAAATGTCAAAAATGACAAATTTCAAGATGGCAAATGTCAAAGATGTCAAATGACAAATGTCACAATGCTAAATGTCAAAAATGAAAAGTGTCCCCATGAAAAATGTCAATAATGACAAATTTCAAGATGGCAAATGTCAAAGATGTCAAATGACAAATGTCACAATGCTAAATGTCAAAAATGAAAAGTGTCACCATGAAAAATGTCAAAAATGACAAATTTCAAGATGGCAAATGTCAAAGATGTCAAATGACAAATGTCACAATGCCAAATGTCAAAAATGAAAAGTGTCAAAAATAACAAATTTCAAGATGGCAAATGTCTAAGATGTCAAATGACAAATGTCACAATGCTAAATGTCAAAAATGAAAAGTGTTACCATGAAATATGTCAAAAATGACAAATTTCAAGATGGCAAATGTCAAAGATGTCAAAAGACAAATGTCACAATGCTAAATGTCAAAAATGAAAAGTGTTACCATAAAAAATGTCAAAAATGACAAATTTCAAGATGGCAAATGTCAAAACTGACAAATGTCACAATGCTAAATGTCAAAAATGAAAAGAGTCACCATGAAAAATGTCAAAAATGACAAATTTTAAGATGGCAAATGTCCAAGATGTCAAATGACAAATGTCAGAATGCTAAATGTCAAAAATGAAAAGTGTCACCATGAAAAATGTCAAAAATGACAAATTTCAAGATGGCAAATGTCAAAGATGTCAAATGACAAATGTCACAATGCTAAATGTCAAAAATGAAAAGTGTCAAAAATGACAAATTTCAAGATGGCAAATGTCAAAGATGTCAAATGACAAATGTCACAATGCTAAATGTCAAAAATGTAAAGTGTCACCATAAAAAATGTCAAAAATGACAAATTTCAAGGTGGCAAATGTCAAAACTGACAAATGTCACAATGCTAAATATCAAAAATAAAAAGTGTCACCATGAAAAATGTCAAAAATAACAAATTTCAAGATGGCAAATGTCAAAGATGTCAAATGACAAATGTCACAATGCTAAATGTCAAAAATGACAAATTTCAAGATGGCAAATGTCAAAGATGTCAAATGACAAATGTCACAATGCTAAATGTCAAAAATAAAAAGTGTCACCATGAAAAATGTCAAAAATGACAAATTTTAAGATGGCAAATGTCAAAGATGTCAAATGACAAATGTCACAATGCTAAATGTCAAAAATAAAAAGTGTCACCATGAAAAATGTCAAAAATGACAAATTTCAAGATGGCAAATGTCAAAACTGACAAATGTCACAATGCTAAATGTCAAAAATGATAAGTGTCACCATGAAAAATGTCAAAAATGACAAATTTCAAGATGGCAAATGTCCAAGATGTCAAATGACAAATGTCACAATGCTAAATGTCAAAAATGAAAAGTGTCACCATAAAAAATGTCAAAAATGACAAATTTCAAGATGGCAAATGTCAAAGATGTCAAATAACAAATGTCACAATGCTAAATGTTAAAAATGAAAAGTGTCAAAAATGACAAATTTCAAGATGGCAAATGTCTAAGATGTCAAATGACAAATGTCACAATGCTAAATGTCAAAAATGAAAAGTGTCACCATGAAAAATGTCAAAAATGACAAATTTCAAGATAGCAAATGTCAAAACTGACAAATGTCACAATGCTAAATGTCAAAAATGAAAAGTGTGACCATGAAAAATGTCAAAAATAACAAATTTCAAGATGGCAAATGTCAAAGATGTCAAATGACAAATGTCACAATGCTAAATGTCAAAAATAAAAAGTGTCACCATGAAAAATGTCAAAAATGACAAATTTCAAGATGGCAAATGTCAAAGATGTCAAATGACAAATGTCACAATGCTAAATGTCAAAAATAAAAAGTGTCACAATGCTAAATGTCAAAAATGACAAATTTCAAGATGGCAAATGTCAAAACTGACAAATGTCACAATGCTAAATGTCAAAAATGAAAAGTGTCACCATGAAAAATGTCAAAAATGACAAATTTCAAGATGGCAAATGTCCAAGATGTCAAATGACAAATGTCAGAATGCTAAATGTCAAAAATGAAAAGTGTCACCATGAAAAATGTCAAAAATGACAAATTTCAAGATGGCAAATGTCAAAGATGTCAAATGACAAATGTCACAATGCTAAATGTCAAAAATGAAAAGTGTCAAAAATGACAAATTTCAAGATGGCAAATGTCAAAAATGTCAAATGACAAATGTCACAATGCTAAATGTCAAAAATGTAAAGTGTCACCATAAAAAATGTCAAAAATGACAAATTTCACGGTGGTAAATGTCAAAACTGACAAATGTCACAATGCTAAATATCAAAAATGAAAAGTGTCACCATGAAAAATGTCAAAAATAACAAATTTCAAGATGGCAAATGTCAAAGATGTCAAATGACAAATGTCACAATGCTAAATGTCAAAAATGAAAAGTGTCAAAAATAACAAATTTCAAGATGGCAAATGTCTAAGATGTCAAATGACAAATGTCACAATGCTAAATGTCAAAAATGAAAAGTGTTACCATGAAATATGTCAAAAATGACAAATTTCAAGATGGCAAATGTCAAAGATGTCAAAAGACAAATGTCACAATGCTAAATGTCAAAAATGAAAAGTGTTACCATGAAAAATGTCAAAAATGACAAATTTCAAGATGGCAAATGTCAAAACTGACAAATGTCACAATGCTAAATGTCAAAAATGAAAAGTGTCACCATGAAAAATGTCAAAAATGACAAATTTCAAGATGGCAAATGTCCAAGATGTCAAATGACAAATGTCAGAATGCTAAATGTCAAAAATGAAAAGTGTCACCATGAAAAATGTCAAAAATGACAAATTTCAAGATGGCAAATTTCAAAGATGTCAAATGACAAATGTCACAATGCTAAATGTCAAAAATGAAAAGTGTCAAAAATGACAAATTTCAAGATGGCAAATGTCAAAGATGTCAAATGACAAATGTCACAATGCTAAATGTCAAAAATGAAAAGTGTCACCATGAAAAATGTAAAAAATGACAAATTTCAAGATGGCAAATGTCAAAGATGTCAAATCACAAATGTCACAATGCTAAATGTCAAAAATGAAAAGTGTCCCCATGAAAAATGTCAATAATGACAAATTTCAAGATGGCAAATGTCAAAGATGTCAAATGACAAATGTCACAATGCTAAATGTCAAAAATGAAAAGTGTCACCATGAAAAATGTCAAAAATGACAAATTTCAAGATGGCAAATGTCAAAGATGTCAAATGACAAATGTCACAATGCCAAATGTCAAAAATGAAAAGTGTCAAAAATAACAAATTTCAAGATGGCAAATGTCTAAGATGTCAAATGACAAATGTCACAATGCTAAATGTCAAAAATGAAAAGTGTTACCATGAAATATGTCAAAAATGACAAATTTCAAGATGGCAAATGTCAAAGATGTCAAAAGACAAATGTCACAATGCTAAATGTCAAAAATGAAAAGTGTTACCATGAAAAATGTCAAAAATGACAAATTTCAAGATGGCAAATGTCAAAACTGACAAATGTCACAATGCTAAATGTCAAAAATGAAAAGTGTCACCATGAAAAATGTCAAAAATGACAAATTTCAAGATGGCAAATGTCCAAGATGTCAAATGACAAATGTCAGAATGCTAAATGTCAAAAATGAAAAGTGTCACCATGAAAAATGTCAAAAATGACAAATTTCAAGATGGCAAATTTCAAAGATGTCAAATGACAAATGTCACAATGCTAAATGTCAAAAATGAAAAGTGTCAAAAATGACAAATTTCAAGATGGCAAATGTCAAAGATGTCAAATGACAAATGTCACAATGCTAAATGTCAAAAATGTAAAGTGTCACCATAAAAAATGTCAAAAATGACAAATTTCAAGGTGGCAAATGTCAAAACTGACAAATGTCACAATGCTAAATATCAAAAATAAAAAGTGTCATTATGAAAAATGTCAAAAATAACAAATTTCAAGATGGCAAATGTCAAAGATGTCAAATGACAAATGTCACAATGCTAAATGTCAAAAATGACAAATTTTAAGATGGCAAATGTCAAAGATGTCAAATGACAAATGTCACAATGCTAAATGTCAAAAATAAAAAGTGTCACCATGAAAAATGTCAAAAATGACAAATTTTAAGATGGCAAATGTCAAAGATGTCAAATGACAAATGTCACAATGCTAAATGTCAAAAATAAAAAGTGTCACCATGAAAAATGTCAAAAATGACAAATTTCAAGATGGCAAATGTCAAAACTGACAAATGTCACAATGCTAAATGTCAAAAATGATAAGTGTCACCATGAAAAATGTCAAAAATGACAAATTTCAAGATGGCAAATGTCCAAGATGTCAAATGACAAATGTCACAATGCTAAATGTCAAAAATGAAAAGTGTCACCATGAAAAATGTCAAAAATGACAAATTTCAAGATGGCAAATGTCAAAGATGTCAAATAACAAATGTCACAATGCTAAATGTTAAAAATGAAAAGTGTCAAAAATGACAAATTTCAAGATGGCAAATGTCTAAGATGTCAAATGACAAATGTCACAATGCTAAATGTCAAAAATGAAAAGTGTCACCATGAAAAATGTCAAAAATGACAAATTTCAAGATAGCAAATGTCAAAACTGACAAATGTCACAATGCTAAATGTCAAAAATGAAAAGTGTGACCATGAAAAATGTCAAAAATAACAAATTTCAAGATGGCAAATGTCAAAGATGTCAAATGACAAATGTCACAATGCTAAATGTCAAAAATAAAAAGTGTCACCATGAAAAATGTCAAAAATGACAAATTTCAAGATGGCAAATGTCAAAGATGTCAAATGACAAATGTCACAATGCTAAATGTCAAAAATAAAAAGTGTCACAATGCTAAATGTCAAAAATGACAAATTTCAAGATGGCAAATGTCAAAACTGACAAATGTCACAATGCTAAATGTCAAAAATGAAAAGTGTCACCATGAAAAATGTCAAAAATGACAAATTTCAAGATGGCAAATGTCCAAGATGTCAAATGACAAATGTCAGAATGCTAAATGTCAAAAATGAAAAGTGTCACCATGAAAAATGTCAAAAATGACAAATTTCAAGATGGCAAATGTCAAAGATGTCAAATGACAAATGTCACAATGCTAAATGTCAAAAATGAAAAGTGTCAAAAATGACAAATTTCAAGATGGCAAATGTCAAAGATGTCAAATGACAAATGTCACAATGCTAAATGTCAAAAATGTAAAGTGTCACCATAAAAAATGTCAAAAATGACAAATTTCAAGGTGGTAAATGTCAAAACTGACAAATGTCACAATGCTAGATATCAAAAATGAAAAGTGTCACCATGAAAAATGTCAAAAATAACAAATTTCAAGATGGCAAATGTCAAAGATGTCAAATGACAAATGTCACAATGCTAAATGTCAAAAATGACAAATTGCAAGATGGCAAATGTCAAAGATGTCAAATGACAAATGTCACCATGCTAAATGTCAAAAATAAAAAGTGTCACCATGAAAAATGTCAAAAATGACAAATTTTAAGATGGCAAATGTCAAAGATGTCAAATGACAAATGTCACAATGCTAAATGTCAAAAATAAAAAGTGTCACCATGAAAAATGTCACAAATGACAAATTTCAAGATGGCAAATGTCAAAACTGACAAATGTCACAATGCTAAGTGTCAAAAATGATAAGTGTCACCATGAAAAATGTCAAAAATGACAAATTTCAAGATGGCAAATGTCCAAGATGTCAAATGACAAATGTCACAATGCTAAATGTCAAAAATGAAAAGTGTTACCATGAAAAATGTCAAAAATGACAAATTTCAAGATGGAAAATGTCAAAGATGTCAAATGACAAATGTCACAATGCTAAATGTCAAAAATGAAAAGTGTCAAAAATGACAAATTTCAAGATGGCAAATGTCAAAGATGTCAAATGACAAATGTCACAATGCTAAATGTCAAAAATGAAAAGTGTCACCATGAAAAATGTCAAAAATGACAAATTTCAAGATAGCAAATGTCAAAACTGACAAATGTCACAATGCTAAATGTCAAAAATGAAAAGTGTGTTCATGAAAAATGTCAAAAATAACAAATTTCAAGATGGCAAATGTCAAAGATGTCAAATGACAAATGTCACAATGCTAAATGTCAAAAATAAAAAGTGTCACCATGAAAAATGTCAAAAATGACAAATTTCAAGATGGCAAATGTCAAAGATGTCAAATGACAAATGTCACAATGCTAAATGTCAAAAATGAAAAGTGTCACCATGAAAAATGTCAAAAATGACAAATTTCAAAATGGCAAATGTCAAAACTGACAAATGTCACAATGCTAAATGTCAAAAATGATAAGTGTCACCATGAAAAATGTCAAAAATAACAAATTTCAAGATAGCAAATGTCAAAGATGTCAAATGACAAATGTCACAATGCTAAATGTCAAAAATGACAAATTTCAAGATGGCAAATGTCTAAGATGTCAAATGACAAATGTCACAATGCTAAATGTCAAAAATGAAAAGTGTCACCATGAAAAATGTCAAAAATGACAAATTTCAAGATGGCAAATGTCCAATATGTCAAATGACAAATGTCACAATGCTAAATGTCAAAAATGAAAAGTGTCACCATGGAAAATGTCAAAAATGACAAATTTAAAGATAGCAAATATCAAAGATGTCAAATGACAAATGTCACAATGCTAAATGTCAAAAACGAAAAGTGTCAAAAATGACAAATTTCAAGATGGCAAATGTCCAAGATGTCAAATGACAAATGTCACAATGCTAAATGTCAAAAATGAAAAGTGTCACCGTGAAAAATGTCAAAAATGACAAATTTCAAGATGGCAAATGTCAAAGATGTCAAATGACAAATGTCACAATGGTAAATGTGAAAAATAAAAAGTGTCCCCATGAAAAATGTCAATAATGACAAATTTCAAGATGGCAAATGTCAAAGATGTCAAATGACAAATGTCACAATGCTAAATGTCAAAAATGAAAAGTGTCACTATGAAAAATGTCAAAAATGACAAATTTCAAGATGGCAAATGTCAAAGATGTCAAATGTCACAATGCTAAATGTCAAAAATGAAAAGTGTCACCATGAAAAATGTCAAAAATAACAAATTTCAAGATGGCAAATGTCAAAGATGTCAAATGACAAATGTCACAATGCTAAATGTCAAAAATGAAAAGTGTCACCATAAAATGTCAAAAATGACAAATTTCAAGATGGCAAATGTCAAAACTGACAAATGTCACAATGCTAAATGTCAAAAATGAAAAGTGTCATCATAAAAAATGTCAAAAATAACAAATTTAAAGATAGCAAATGTCAAAGATGTCAAATGACAAATGTCACAATGCTAAATGTCAAAAATGACAAATTTCAAGATGGCAAATGTCAAAAATGTCAAATGACAAATGTCACAATGCTAAATGTCAAAATGAAAATTGTCACCATGAAAAATGTCAAAAATGACAAATTTCAAGATGGCAAATGTCAAAGATGTCAAATGACAAATGTCACAATGCTAAATGTCAAAAATGAAAAGTGTCACCATGAAAAATGTCAAAAATGACAAATTTCAAGATGGCAAATGTCAAATGACAAATGTCACATTGCTAAATGTCAAAAGTGAAAAGTGTCACCATGAAAAATGTCAAAAATGACAAATTTCAAGATGGCAAATATCAAAGATGTCAAATGACAAATGTCACAATGCTAAATGTCAAAAATAACAAATTTCAAGATGGCAAATGTTAAAGATGTCAAAAGACAAATGTCACAATGCTAAATGTCAAAAATGAAAAGTGTCACCATAAAATGTCAAAAATGACAAATTTCAAGATGGCAAATGTCAAAACTGACAAATGTCACAATGCTAAATGTCAAAAATGAAAAGTGTCATCATAAAAAATGTCAAAAATAACAAATTTAAAGATGGCAAATGTCAAAGATGTCAAATGACAAATGTCACAATGCTAAATGTCAAAAATGAAAAGTGTCACCATAAAAAATGTCAAAAATGACAAATTTCAAGATGGCAAATGTCAAAGATGTCAAATAACAAATGTCACAATGCTAAATGTTAAAAATGAAAAGTGTCAAAAATGACAAATTTCAAGATGGCAAATGTCTAAGATGTCAAATGACAAATGTCACAATGCTAAATGTCAAAAATGAAAAGTGTCACCATGAAAAATGTCAAAAATGACAAATTTCAAGATAGCAAATGTCAAAACTGACAAATGTCACAATGCTAAATGTCAAAAATGAAAAGTGTGACCATGAAAAATGTCAAAAATAACAAATTTCAAGATGGCAAATGTCAAAGATGTCAAATGACAAATGTCACAATGCTAAATGTCAAAAATAAAAAGTGTCACCATGAAAAATGTCAAAAATGACAAATTTCAAGATGGCAAATGTCAAAGATGTCAAATGACAAATGTCACAATGCTAAATGTCAAAAATAAAAAGTGTCACAATGCTAAATGTCAAAAATGACAAATTTCAAGATGGCAAATGTCAAAACTGACAAATGTCACAATGCTAAATGTCAAAACTGAAAAATGTCACCATGAAAAATGTCAAAAATGACAAATTTCAAGATGGCAAATGTCCAAGATGTCAAATGACAAATGTCAGAATGCTAAATGTCAAAAATGAAAAGTGTCACCATGAAAAATGTCAAAAATGACAAATTTCAAGATGGCAAATGTCAAAGATGTCAAATGACAAATGTCACAATGCTAAATGTCAAAAATGAAAAGTGTCAAAAATGACAAATTTCAAGATGGCAAATGTCAAAGATGTCAAATGACAAATGTCACAATGCTAAATGTCAAAAATGTAAAGTGTCACCATAAAAAATGTCAAAAATGACAAATTTCAAGGTGGTAAATGTCAAAACTGACAAATGTCACAATGCTAAATATCAAAAATGAAAAGTGTCACCATGAAAAATGTCAAAAATAACAAATTTCAAGATGGCAAATGTCAAAGATGTCAAATGACAAATGTCACAATGCTAAATGTCAAAAATGAAAAGTGTCACCGTGAAAAATGTCAAAAATGGCAAATTTCAAGATGGCAAATGTCAAAGATGTCAAATGACAAATGTCACAATGCTAAATGTCAAAAATGAAAAGTGTCACCATGAAAAATGTCAAAAATGACAAATTTCAAGATGGCAAATGTCAAAGATGTCAAATGACAAATGTCACAATGCTAAATGTCAAAAATGAAAAGTGTCCCCATGAAAAATGTCAATAATGACAAATTTCAAGATGGCAAATGTCAAAGATGTCAAATGACAAATGTCACAATGCTAAATGTCAAAAATGAAAAGTGTCACCATGAAAAATGTCAAAAATGACAAATTTCAAAATGGCAAATGTCAAAGATGTCAAATGACAAATGTCACAATGCCAAATGTCAAAAATGAAAAGTGTCAAAAATAACAAATTTCAAGATGGCAAATGTCTAAGATGTCAAATGACAAATGTCACAATGCTAAATGTCAAAAATGAAAAGTGTTACCATGAAATATGTCAAAAATGACAAATTTCAAGATGGCAAATGTCAAAGATGTCAAAAGACAAATGTCACAATGCTAAATGTCAAAAATGAAAAGTGTTACCATGAAAAATGTCAAAAATGACAAATTTCAAGATGGCAAATGTCAAAACTGACAAATGTCACAATGCTAAATGTCAAAAATGAAAAGTGTCACCATGAAAAATGTCAAAAATGACAAATTTCAAGATGGCAAATGTCCAAGATGTCAAATGACAAATGTCAGAATGCTAAATGTCAAAAATGAAAAGTGTCACCATGAAAAATGTCAAAAATGACAAATTTCAAGATGGCAAATTTCAAAGATGTCAAATGACAAATGTCACAATGCTAAATGTCAAAAATGAAAAGTGTCAAAAATGACAAATTTCAAGATGGCAAATGTCAAAGATGTCAAATGACAAATGTCACAATGCTAAATGTCAAAAATGTAAAGTGTCACCATAAAAAATGTCAAAAATGACAAATTTCAAGCTGGCAAATGTCAAAACTGACAAATGTCACAATGCTAAATATCAAAAATAAAAAGTGTCATTATGAAAAATGTCAAAAATAACAAATTTCAAGATGGCAAATGTCAAAGATGTCAAATGACAAATGTCACAATGCTAAATGTCAAAAATGACAAATTTCAAGATGGCAAATGTCAAAGATGTCAAATGACAAATGTCACAATGCTAAATGTCAAAAATAAAAAGTGTCACCATGAAAAATGTCAAAAATGACAAATTTTAAGATGGCAAATGTCAAAGATGTCAAATGACAAATGTCACAATGCTAAATGTCAAAAATAAAAAGTGTCACCATGAAAAATGTCAAAAATGACAAATTTCAAGATGGCAAATGTCAAAACTGACAAATGTCACAATGCTAAATGTCAAAAATGATAAGTGTCACCATGAAAAATGTCAAAAATGACAAATTTCAAGATGGCAAATGTCCAAGATGTCAAATGACAAATGTCACAATGCTAAATGTCAAAAATGAAAAGTGTCACCACGAAAAATGTCAAAAATGACAAATTTCAAGATGGCAAATGTCAAAGATGTCAAATAACAAATGTCACAATGCTAAATGTTAAAAATGAAAAGTGTCAAAAATGACAAATTTCAAGATGGCAAATGTCTAAGATGTCAAATGACAAATGTCACAATGCTAAATGTCAAAAATGAAAAGTGTCACCATGAAAAATGTCAAAAATGACAAATTTCAAGATAGCAAATGTCAAAACTGACAAATGTCACAATGCTAAATGTCAAAAATGAAAAGTGTGACCATGAAAAATGTCAAAAATAACAAATTTCAAGATGGCAAATGTCAAAGATGTCAAATGACAAATGTCACAATGCTAAATGTCAAAAATAAAAAGTGTCACCATGAAAAATGTCAAAAATGACAAATTTCAAGATGGCAAATGTCAAAGATGTCAAATGACAAATGTCACAATGCTAAATGTCAAAAATAAAAAGTGTCACAATGCTAAATGTCAAAAATGACAAATTTCAAGATGGCAAATGTCAAAACTGACAAATGTCACAATGCTAAATGTCAAAAATGAAAAGTGTCACCATGAAAAATGTCAAAAATGACAAATTTCAAGATGGCAAATGTCCAAGATGTCAAATGACAAATGTCAGAATGCTAAATGTCAAAAATGAAAAGTGTCACCATGAAAAATGTCAAAAATGACAAATTTCAAGATGGCAAATGTCAAAGATGTCAAATGACAAATGTCACAATGCTAAATGTCAAAAATGAAAAGTGTCAAAAATGACAAATTTCAAGATGGCAAATGTCAAAGATGTCAAATGACAAATGTCACAATGCTAAATGTCAAAAATGTAAAGTGTCACCATAAAAAATGTCAAAAATGACAAATTTCAAGGTGGTAAATGTCAAAACTGACAAATGTCACAATGCTAAATATCAAAAATGAAAAGTGTCACCATGAAAAATGTCAAAAATAACAAATTTCAAGATGGCAAATGTCAAAGATGTCAAATGACAAATGTCACAATGCTAAATGTCAAAAATGAAAAGTGTCACCGTGAAAAATGTCAAAAATGGCAAATTTCAAGATGGCAAATGTCAAAGATGTCAAATGACAAATGTCACAATGCTAAATGTCAAAAATGAAAAGTGTCACCATGAAAAATGTCAAAAATGACAAATTTCAAGATGGCAAATGTCAAAGATGTCAAATGACAAATGTCACAATGCTAAATGTCAAAAATGAAAAGTGTCCCCATGAAAAATGTCAATAATGACAAATTTCAAGATGGCAAATGTCAAAGATGTCAAATGACAAATGTCACAATGCTAAATGTCAAAAATGAAAAGTGTCACCATGAAAAATGTCAAAAATGACAAATTTCAAAATGGCAAATGTCAAAGATGTCAAATGACAAATGTCACAATGCCAAATGTCAAAAATGAAAAGTGTCAAAAATAACAAATTTCAAGATGGCAAATGTCTAAGATGTCAAATGACAAATGTCACAATGCTAAATGTCAAAAATGAAAAGTGTTACCATGAAATATGTCAAAAATGACAAATTTCAAGATGGCAAATGTCAAAGATGTCAAAAGACAAATGTCACAATGCTAAATGTCAAAAATGAAAAGTGTTACCATGAAAAATGTCAAAAATGACAAATTTCAAGATGGCAAATGTCAAAACTGACAAATGTCACAATGCTAAATGTCAAAAATGAAAAGTGTCACCATGAAAAATGTCAAAAATGACAAATTTCAAGATGGCAAATGTCCAAGATGTCAAATGACAAATGTCAGAATGCTAAATGTCAAAAATGAAAAGTGTCACCATGAAAAATGTCAAAAATGACAAATTTCAAGATGGCAAATTTCAAAGATGTCAAATGACAAATGTCACAATGCTAAATGTCAAAAATGAAAAGTGTCAAAAATGACAAATTTCAAGATGGCAAATGTCAAAGATGTCAAATGACAAATGTCACAATGCTAAATGTCAAAAATGTAAAGTGTCACCATAAAAAATGTCAAAAATGACAAATTTCAAGCTGGCAAATGTCAAAACTGACAAATGTCACAATGCTAAATATCAAAAATAAAAAGTGTCATTATGAAAAATGTCAAAAATAACAAATTTCAAGATGGCAAATGTCAAAGATGTCAAATGACAAATGTCACAATGCTAAATGTCAAAAATGACAAATTTCAAGATGGCAAATGTCAAAGATGTCAAATGACAAATGTCACAATGCTAAATGTCAAAAATAAAAAGTGTCACCATGAAAAATGTCAAAAATGACAAATTTTAAGATGGCAAATGTCAAAGATGTCAAATGACAAATGTCACAATGCTAAATGTCAAAAATAAAAAGTGTCACCATGAAAAATGTCAAAAATGACAAATTTCAAGATGGCAAATGTCAAAACTGACAAATGTCACAATGCTAAATGTCAAAAATGATAAGTGTCACCATGAAAAATGTCAAAAATGACAAATTTCAAGATGGCAAATGTCCAAGATGTCAAATGACAAATGTCACAATGCTAAATGTCAAAAATGAAAAGTGTCACCACGAAAAATGTCAAAAATGACAAATTTCAAGATGGCAAATGTCAAAGATGTCAAATAACAAATGTCACAATGCTAAATGTTAAAAATGAAAAGTGTCAAAAATGACAAATTTCAAGATGGCAAATGTCTAAGATGTCAAATGACAAATGTCACAATGCTAAATGTCAAAAATGAAAAGTGTCACCATGAAAAATGTCAAAAATGACAAATTTCAAGATAGCAAATGTCAAAACTGACAAATGTCACAATGCTAAATGTCAAAAATGAAAAGTGTGACCATGAAAAATGTCAAAAATAACAAATTTCAAGATGGCAAATGTCAAAGATGTCAAATGACAAATGTCACAATGCTAAATGTCAAAAATAAAAAGTGTCACCATGAAAAATGTCAAAAATGACAAATTTCAAGATGGCAAATGTCAAAGATGTCAAATGACAAATGTCACAATGCTAAATGTCAAAAATAAAAAGTGTCACAATGCTAAATGTCAAAAATGACAAATTTCAAGATGGCAAATGTCAAAACTGACAAATGTCACAATGCTAAATGTCAAAAATGAAAAGTGTCACCATGAAAAATGTCAAAAATGACAAATTTCAAGATGGCAAATGTCCAAGATGTCAAATGACAAATGTCAGAATGCTAAATGTCAAAAATGAAAAGTGTCACCATGAAAAATGTCAAAAATGACAAATTTCAAGATGGCAAATGTCAAAGATGTCAAATGACAAATGTCACAATGCTAAATGTCAAAAATGAAAAGTGTCAAAAATGACAAATTTCAAGATGGCAAATGTCAAAGATGTCAAATGACAAATGTCACAATGCTAAATGTCAAAAATGTAAAGTGTCACCATAAAAAATGTCAAAAATGACAAATTTCAAGGCGGTAAATGTCAAAACTGACAAATGTCACAATGCTAAATATCAAAAATGAAAAGTGTCACCATGAAAAATGTCAAAAATAACAAATTTCAAGATGGCAAATGTCAAAGATGTCAAATGACAAATGTCACAATGCTAAATGTCAAAAATGACAAATTTCAAGATGGCAAATGTCAAAGATGTCAAATGACAAATGTCACCATGCTAAATGTCAAAAATAAAAAGTGTCACCATGAAAAATGTCAAAAATGACAAATTTTAAGATGGCAAATGTCAAAGATGTCAAATGACAAATGTCACAATGCTAAATGTCAAAAATAAAAAGTGTCACCATGAAAAATGTCACAAATGACAAATTTCAAGATGGCAAATGTCAAAACTGACAAATGTCACAATGCTAAGTGTCAAAAATGATAAGTGTCACCATGAAAAATGTCAAAAATGACAAATTTCAAGATGGCAAATGTCCAAGATGTCAAATGACAAATGTCACAATGCTAAATGTCAAAAATGAAAAGTGTTACCATGAAAAATGTCAAAAATGACAAATTTCAAGATGGAAAATGTCAAAGATGTCAAATGACAAATGTCACAATGCTAAATGTCAAAAATGAAAAGTGTCAAAAATGACAAATTTCAAGATGGCAAATGTCAAAGATGTCAAATGACAAATGTCACAATGCTAAATGTCAAAAATGAAAAGTGTCACCATGAAAAATGTCAAAAATGACAAATTTCAAGATAGCAAATGTCAAAACTGACAAATGTCACAATGCTAAATGTCAAAAATGAAAAGTGTGACCATGAAAAATGTCAAAAATAACAAATTTCAAGATGGCAAATGTCAAAGATGTCAAATGACAAATGTCACAATGCTAAATGTCAAAAATGAAAAGTGTCACCATGAAAAATGTCAAAAATGACAAATTTCAAGATGGCAAATGTCAAAGATGTCAAATGACAAATGTCACAATGCTAAATGTCAAAAATGAAAAGTGTCACCATGAAAAATGTCAAAAATGACAAATTTCAAAATGGCAAATGTCAAAACTGACAAATGTCACAATGCTAAATGTCAAAAATGATAAGTGTCACCATGAAAAATGTCAAAAATAACAAATTTCAAGATGGCAAATGTCAAAGATGTCAAATGACAAATGTCACAATGCTAAATGTCAAAAATGACAAATTTCAAGATGGCAAATGTCTAAGATGTCAAATGACAAATGTCACAATGCTAAATGTCAAAAATGAAAAGTGTCACCATGAAAAATGTCAAAAATGACAAATTTCAAGATGGCAAATGTCCAATATGTCAAATGACAAATGTCACAATGCTAAATGTCAAAAATGAAAAGTGTCACCATGGAAAATGTCAAAAATGACAAATTTAAAGATAGCAAATATCAAAGATGTCAAATGACAAATGTCACAATGCTAAATGTCAAAAACGAAAAGTGTCAAAAATGACAAATTTCAAGATGGCAAATGTCCAAGATGTCAAATGACAAATGTCACAATGCTAAATGTCAAAAATGAAAAGTGTCACCGTGAAAAATGTCAAAAATGACAAATTTCAAGATGGCAAATGTCAAAGATGTCAAATGACAAATGTCACAATGGTAAATGTGAAAAATAAAAAGTGTCCCCATGAAAAATGTCAATAATGACAAATTTCAAGATGGCAAATGTCAAAGATGTCAAATGACAAATGTCACAATGCTAAATGTCAAAAATGAAAAGTGTCACTATGAAAAATGTCAAAAATGACAAATTTCAAGATGGCAAATGTCAAAGATGTCAAATGTCACAATGCTAAATGTCAAAAATGAAAAGTGTCACCATGAAAAATGTCAAAAATAACAAATTTCAAGATGGCAAATGTCAAAGATGTCAAATGACAAATGTCACAATGCTAAATGTCAAAAATGAAAAGTGTCACCATAAAATGTCAAAAATGACAAATTTCAAGATGGCAAATGTCAAAACTGACAAATGTCACAATGCTAAATGTCAAAAATGAAAAGTGTCATCATAAAAAATGTCAAAAATAACAAATTTAAAGATAGCAAATGTCAAAGATGTCAAATGACAAATGTCACAATGCTAAATGTCAAAAATGACAAATTTCAAGATGGCAAATGTCAAAAATGTCAAATGACAAATGTCACAATGCTAAATGTCAAAATGAAAATTGTCACCATGAAAAATGCCAAAAATGACAAATTTCAAGATGGCAAATGTCAAAGATGTCAAATGACAAATGTCACAATGCTAAATGTCAAAAATGAAAAGTGTCACCATGAAAAATGTCAAAAATGACAAATTTCAAGATGGCAAATGTCAAATGACAAATGTCACATTGCTAAATGTCAAAAGTGAAAAGTGTCACCATGAAAAATGTCAAAAATGACAAATTTCAAGATGGCAAATATCAAAGATGTCAAATGACAAATGTCACAATGCTAAATGTCAAAAATAACAAATTTCAAGATGGCAAATGTTAAAGATGTCAAAAGACAAATGTCACAATGCTAAATGTCAAAAATGAAAAGTGTCACCATAAAATGTCAAAAATGACAAATTTCAAGATGGCAAATGTCAAAACTGACAAATGTCACAATGCTAAATGTCAAAAATGAAAAGTGTCATCATAAAAAATGTCAAAAATAACAAATTTAAAGATGGCAAATGTCAAAGATGTCAAATGACAAATGTCTCAATGCTAAATGTCAAAAATGACAAATTTTAAGATGGCAAATGTCAAAAATGTCAAATGACAAATGTCACAATGCTAAATGTCAAAATGAAAATTGTCACCATGAAAAATGTCAAAAATGACAAATTTCAAGATGGCAAATGTCAAAGATGTCAAATGACAAATGTCACAATGCTAAATGTCAAAAATGAAAAGTGTCACCATGAAAAATGTCAAAAATGACAAATTTCAAGATAGCAAATGTCAAAACTGACAAATGTCACAATGCTAAATGTCAAAAATGAAAAGTGTGACCATGAAAAATGTCAAAAATAACAAATTTCAAGATGGCAAATGTCAAAGATGTCAAATGACAAATGTCACAATGCTAAATGTCAAAAATAAAAAGTGTCACCATGAAAAATGTCAAAAATGACAAATTTGAAGATGGCAAATGTCAAAGATGTCAAATGACAAATGTCACAATGCTAAATGTCAAAAATGAAAAGTGTCACCATGAAAAATGTCAAAAATGTTAAATTTCAAAATGGCAAATGTCAAAACTGACAAATGTCACAATGCTAAATGTCAAAAATGATAAGTGTCACCATGAAAAATGTCAAAAATAACAAATTTCAAGATGGCAAATGTCAAAGATGTCAAATGACAAATGTCACAATGCTAAATGTCAAAAATGACAAATTTCAAGATGGCAAATGTCTAAGATGTCAAATGACAAATGTCAAAATGCTAAATGTCAAAAATGAAAAGTGTCACCATGAAAAATGTCAAAAATGACAAATTTCAAGATGGCAAATGTCCAATATGTCAAATGACAAATGTCACAATGCTAAATGTCAAAAATGAAAAGTGTCACCATGAAAAATGTCAAAAATGACAAATTTAAAGATAGCAAATATCAAAGATGTCAAATGACAAATGTCACAATGCTAAATGTCAAAAATGAAAAGTGTCAAAAATGACAAATTTCAAGATGGCAAATGTCCAAGATGTCAAATGACAAATGTCACAATGCTAAATGTCAAAAATGAAAAGTGTCACCGTGAAAAATGTCAAAAATGACAAATTTCAAGATGGCAAATGTCAAAGATGTCAAATGACAAATGTCACAATGCTAAATGTCAAAAATGAAAAGTGTCACCATGAAAAATGTCAAAAATGACAAATTTCAAGATGTCAAATGTCAAAGATGTCAAATGACAAATGTCACAATGGTAAATGTGAAAAATAAAAAGTGTCCCCATGAAAAATGTCAATAATGACAAATTTCAAGATGGCAAATGTCAAAGAGGTCAAATGACAAATGTCACAATGCTAAATGTCAAAAATGAAAAGTGTCACTATGAAAAATGTCAAAAATGACAAATTTCAAGATGGCAAATGTCAAAGATGTCAAATGTCACAATGCTAAATGTCAAAAATGAAAAGTGTCACCATGAAAAATGTTAAAAATAACAAATTTCAAGATGGCAAATGTCAAAGATGTCAAATGACAAATGTCACAATGCTAAATGTCAAAAATGAAAAGTGTCACCATAAAATGTCAAAAATGACAAATTTCAAGATGGCAAATGTCAAAACTGACAAATGTCACAATGCTAAATGTCAAAAATGAAAAGTGTCATCATAAAAAATGTCAAAAATAACAAATTTAAAGATGGCAAATGTCAAAGATGTCAAATGACAAATGTCTCAATGCTAAATGTCAAAAATGACAAATTTCAAGATGGCAAATGTCAAAAATGTCAAATGACAAATGTCACAATGCTAAATGTCAAAATGAAAATTGTCACCATGAAAAACGTCAAAAATGACAAATTTCAAGATGGCAAATGTCAAAGATGTCAAATGACAAATGTCACAATGCTAAATGTCAAAAATGAAAAGTGTCCCCCTGAAAAATGTCAATAATGACAAATTTCAAGATGGCAAATGTCAAAGATGTCAAATGACAAATGTCACAATGCTAAATGTCAAAAATGAAAAGTGTCACCATGAAAAATGTCAAAAATGACAAATTTCAAGATGGCAAATGTCAAAGATGTCAAATGACAAATGACAAATGTCACAATGCCAAATGTCAAAAATGAAAAGTGTCAAAAATAACAAATTTCAAGATGGCAAATGTCTAAGATGTCAAATGATAAATGTCACAATGCTAAATGTCAAAAATGAAAAGTGTTACCATGAAAAATGTCAAAAATGACAAATTTCAAGATGGCAAATGTCAAAGATGTCAAAAGACAAATGTCACAATGCTAAATGTCAAAAATGAAAAGTGTTACCATGAAAAATGTCAAAAATGACAAATTTCAAGATGGCAAATGTCAAAACTGACAAATGTCACAATGCTAAATGTCAAAAATGAAAAGTGTCACCATGAAAAATGTCAAAAATGACAAATTTCAAGATGGCAAATGTCCAAGATGTCAAATGACAAATGTCAGAATGCTAAATGTCAAAAATAAAAAGTGTCACCATGAAAAATGTCAAAAATGACAAATTTCAAGATGGCAAATGTCAAAGATGTCAAATGACAAATGTCACAATGCTAAATGTCAAAAATGAAAAGTGTCAAAAATGACAAATTTCAAGATGGCAAATGTCAAAGATGTCAAATGACAAATGTCACAATGCTAAATGTCAAAAATGTAAAGTGTCACCATAAAAAATGTCAAAAATGACAAATTTCAAGGTGGCAAATGTCAAAACTGACAAATGTCACAATGCTAAATATCAAAAATGAAAAGTGTCACCATGAAAAATGTCAAAAATAACAAATTTCAAGATGGCAAATGTCAAAGATGTCAAATGACAAATGTCACAATGCTAAATGTCAAAAATGACAAATTTCAAGATGGCAAATGTCAAAGATGTCAAATGACAAATGTCACAATGCTAAATGTCAAAAATAAAAAGTGTCACCATAAAAAATGTCAAAAATGACAAATTTTAAGATGGCAAATGTCAAAGATGTCAAATGACAAATGTCACAATGCTAAATGTCAAAAATAAAAAGTGTCACCATGAAAAATGTCAAAAATGACAAATTTCAAGATGGCAAATGTCAAAACTGACAAATGTCACAATGCTAAATGTCAAAAATGATAAGTGTCACCATGAAAAATGTCAAAAATGACAAATTTCAAAATGGCAAATGTCCAAGATGTCAAATGACAAATGTCACAATGCTAAATGTCAAAAATGAAAAGTGTCACCATGAAAAATGTCAAAAATGACAAATTTCAAGATGGCAAATGTCAAAGATGTCAAATGACAAATGTCACAATGCTAAATGTCAAAAATGAAAAGTGTCAAAAATGACAAATTTCAAGATGGCAAATGTCTAAGATGTCAAATGACAAATGTCACAATGCTAAATGTCAAAAATGAAAAGTGTCACCATGAAAAATGTCAAAAATGACAAATTTCAAGATAGCAAATGTCAAAACTGACAAATGTCACAATGCTAAATGTCAAAAATGAAAAGTGTGACCATGAAAAATGTCAAAAATAACAAATTTCAAGATGGCAAATGTCAAAGATGTCAAATGACAAATGTCACAATGCTAAATGTCAAAAATAAAAAGTGTCACCATGAAAAATGTCAAAAATGACAAATTTCAAGATGGCAAATGTCAAAGATGTCAAATGACAAATGTCACAATGCTAAATGTCAAAAATAAAAAGTGTCACAATGCTCAATGTCAAAAATGACAAATTTCAAGATGGCAAATGTCAAAACTGACAAATGTCACAATGCTAAATGTCAAACATGAAAAGTGTCACCATGAAAAATGTCAAAAATGACAAATTTCAAGATAGCAAATGTCAAAACTGACAAATGTCACAATGCTAAATGTCAAAAATGAAAAGTGTGACCATGAAAATATGTCAAAAATAACAAATTTCAAGATGGCAAATGTCAAAGATGTCAAATGACAAATGTCACAATGCTAAATGTCAAAAATAAAAAGTGTCACCATGAAAAATGTCAAAAATGACAAATTTCAAGATGGCAAATGTCAAATGACAAATGTCACAATGCTAAATGTCAAAAATAAAAAGTGTCACAATGCTAAATGTCAAAAATGACAAATTTCAAGATGGCAAATGTCAAAACTGACAAATGTCACAATGCTAAATGTCAAAAATGAAAAGTGTCACCATGAAAAATGTCAAAAATGACAAATTTCAAGATGGCAAATGTCCAAGATGTCAAATGACAAATGTCAGAATGCTAAATGTCAAAAATGAAAAGTGTCACCATGAAAAATGTCAAAAATGACAAATTTCAAGATGGCAAATGTCAAAGATGTCAAATGACAAATGTCACAATGCTAAATGTCAAAAATGAAAAGTGTCAAAAATGACAAATTTCAAGATGGCAAATGTCAAAGATGTCAAATGACAAATGTCACAATGCTAAATGTCAAAAATGTAAAGTGTCACCATAAAAAATGTCAAAAATGACAAATTTCAAGGTGGCAAATGTCAAAACTGACAAATGTCACAATGCTAAATATCAAAAATGAAAAGTGTCACCATAAAAAATGTCAAAAATAACAAATTTCAAGATGGCAAATGTCAAAGATGTCAAATGACAAATGTCACAATGCTAAATGTCAAAAATGACAAATTTCAAGATGGCAAATGTCAAAGATGTCAAATGACAAATGTCACAATGCTAAATGTCAAAAATAAAAAGTGTCACCATGAAAAATGTCAAAAATAACAAATTTTAAGATGGCAAATGTCAAAGATGTCAAATGACAAATGTCACAATGCTAAATGTCAAAAATAAAAAGTGTCACCATGAAAAATGTCACAAATGACAAACTTCAAGATGGCAAATGTCAAAACTGACAAATGTCACAATGCTAAAAATCAAAAATGATAAGTGTCACCATGAAAAATGTCAAAAATGACAAATTTCAAGATGGCAAATGTCCAAGATGTCAAATGACAAATGTCACAATGCTAAATGTCAAAAATGAAAAGTGTTACCATGAAAAATGTCAAAAATGACAAATTTCAAGATGGAAAATGTCAAAGATGTCAAATGACAAATGTCACAATGCTAAATGTCAAAAATGAAAAGTGTCAAAAATGACAAATTTCAAGATGGCAAATGTCAAAGATGTCAAATGACAAATGTCACAATGCTAAATGTCAAAAATGAAAAGTGTCACCAAGAAAAATGTCAAAAATGACAAATTTCAAGATAGCAAATGTCAAAACTGACAAATGTCACAATGCTAAATGTGAAAAATGAAAAGTGTGACCATGAAAAATGTCAAAAATAACAAATTTCAAGATGGCAAATGTCAAAGATGTCAAATGACAAATGTCACAATGCTAAATGTCAAAAATGAAAAGTGTCACCATGAAAAATGTCAAAAATGACAAATTTCAAAATGGCAAATGTCAAAACTGACAAATGTCACAATGCTAAATGTCAAAAATGATAAGTGTCACCATGAAAAATGTCAAAAATAACAAATTTCAAGATGGCAAATGTCAAAGATGTCAAATGACAATTGTCACAATGCTAAATGTCAAAAATGACAAATTTCAAGATGGCAAATGTCTAAGATGTCAAATGACAAATGTCACAATGCTAAATGTCAAAAATAAAAAGTGTCACCATGAAAAATGTCAAAAATGACAAATTTCAAGATGGCAAATGTCCAATATGTCAAATGACAAATGTCACAATGCTAAATGTCAAAAATGAAAAGTGTCACCATGAAAAATGTCAAAAATGACAAATTTAGAGATAGCAATTATCAAAGATGTCAAATGACAAATGTCACAATGCTAAATGTCAAAAATGAAAAGTGTCAAAAATGACAAATTTCAAGATGGCAAATGTCTAAGATGTCAAATGACAAATGTCACAATGCTAAATGTCAAAAATGAAAAGTGTCACCGTGAAAAATGTCAAAAATGACAAATTTCAAGATGGCAAATGTCAAAGATGTCAAATGACAAATGTCACAATGCTAAATGTCAAAAATGAAAAGTGTCACCATGAAAAATGTCAAAAATGACAAATTTCAAGATGTCAAATGTCAAAGATGTCAAATGACAAATGTCACAATGGTAAATGTGAAAAATGAAAAGTGTCCCCATGAAAAATGTCAATAATGACAAATTTCAAGATGGCAAATGTCAAAGATGTCAAATGACACAATGCTAAATGTCAAAAATGAAAAGTGTCACCATGAAAAATGTCAAAAATAACAAATTTCAAAATGGCAAATGTCAAAGATGTCAAATGACAAATGTCACAATGCTAAATGTCAAAAATGAAAAGTGTCACCATAAAATGTCAAAAATGACAAATTTCAAGATGGCAAATGTCAAAACTGACAAATGTCACAATGCTAAATGTCAAAAATGAAAAGTGTCATCATAAAAAATGTCAAAAATAACAAATCTAAAGATGGCAAATGTCAAAGATGTCAAATGACAAATGTCACAATGCTAAATGTCAAAAATGACAAATTTCAAGATGGCAAATGTCAAAAATGTCAAATGACAAATGTCACAATGCTAAATGTCAAAATGAAAATTGTCACCATGAAAAATGTCAAAAATGACAAATTTCAAGATGGCAAATGTCAAAGATGTCAAATGACAAATGTCACATTGCTAAATGTCAAAAGTAAAAAGTGTCACCATGAAAAATGTCAAAAATGACAAATTTTAAGATGGCAAATATCAAAGATGTCAAATGACAAATGTCACAATGCTAAATGTCAAAAATGACAAATTTCAAGATGGCAAATGTCAAAGATGTCAAATGACAAAAAATATCACAATGCTAAATGTCAAAAATGAAAAGTGTCACCATGAAAAATGTCAAAAATGACAAATTTCAAGATGGCAAATGTCAAAGATGTCAAATGACAAATGTCACAATGCTAAATGTCAAAAATGAAAAGTGTCAAAAATGACAAATTTCAAGATGGCAAATGTCTAAGATGTTAAATGACAAATGTCACAATGCTAAATGTCAAAAATGAAAAGTGTCACCATGAAAAATGTCAAAAATGACAAATTTCAAGATGGCAAATGTCAAAGATGTCAAATGACAAATGTCACAATGCTAAATGTCAAAAATGAAAACTGTCACCATGAAAAATGTCAAAAATGAAAAATGTCAAAAATGACAAATTTCAAGATGGCAAATGTCAAAGATGTCAAATGACAAATGTCACAATGCTAAATGTCAAAAATGAAAAGTGTCACCATGAAAAATGTCAAAAATGACAAATTTTAAGATGGCAAATGTCAAAGATGTCAAATGACAAATGTCACAATGCTAAATGTCAAAAATGAAAAGTGTCACCATGAAAAATGTCAAAAATGACAAATTTCAAGACGGCAAATGTAAAAATTGACAAATGTCACAATGCTAAATGTCAAAAATAATAAGTGTCACCATGAAAAATGTCAAAAATGACAAATTTCAAGATGGCAAATGTCCAAGATGTCAAATGACAAATGTCACAATGCTAAATGTCAAAAATAAAAAGTGTCACCATGATAAATGTCAAAAATGACAAATTTCAAGATGGCAAATGTCAAAGATGTCAAATGACAAATGTCACAATGCTAAATGTCAAAAATGAAAAGTGTCAAAAATGACAAATTTCAAGATGGCAAATGTCTAAGATGTCAAATGACAAATGTCACAATGCTAAATATCAAAAATGTAAAGTTTCACTGTGAAAAATGTCAAAAATGACAAATTTCAAGATGGCAAATGTCAAAGATGTCAAATGACAAATGTCACAATGCTAAATTTCAAAAATGAAAAGTGTCCCCGTGAAAAATGTCAATAATGACAAATTTCAAGATGGCAAATGTCAAAGATGTCAAATGACAAATGTCACAATGCTAAATGTCAAAAATGAAAAGTGTCACCATAAAAAATCTCAAAAATAACAAATTTCAAGATGGCAAATGTCAAAGATGTCAAATGACAAATGTCACAATGCTAAATGTCAAAAATGAAAAGTGTCACCATGAAAAATGTCAAAAATGACAAATTTTAAGATGGCAAATGTCAAAGATGTCAAATGACAAATGTCACAATGCTAAATGTCAAAAATGAAAAGTGTCACCATGAAAAATGTCAAAAATAACAAATTTCTAGATGGCAAATGTCAAAGATGTCAAATGACAAATGTCACAATGCTAAATGTCAAAAATGAAAAGTGTCACCATAAAAAATGTCAAAAATGACAAATTTCAAGATGGCAAATGTCAAAACTGACAAATGTCACAATGCTAAATGTCAAAAATGAAAAGTTTCACCATGAAAAATGTCAAAAATAACAAATTTTAAGATGGCAAATGTCAAAGATGTCAAATGACAAATGTCACAATGCTCAATGTCAAAAATGACAAATTTCAAGATGGCAAATGTCAAAGATGTCAAATGACAAATGTCACAATGCTAAATGTCAAAAATGAAAAGTGTCACCATGAAAAATGTCAAAAATGACAAATTTCAAGATTGCAAATGTCAAAGATGTCAAATGACAAATGTCACAATGCTAAATGTCAAAAATGAAAAGTGTCACCATGAAAAATGTCAAAAATGACAAATTTCAAGATGGCAAATGTCAAAGATGTCAAATGACAAATGTCACAATGCTAAATGTCAAAAATGAAAAGTGTCACCATGAAAATTGTCAAAAATGACAAATTTCAAGATGGCAAATATCAAAGATGTCAAATGACAAATGTCACAATGCTAAATGTCAAAAATGACAAATTTCAAGATGGCAAATGTCAAAGATGTCAAATGACAAATGTCACAATGCTAAATGTCAAAAATGAAAAGTGTCATCATGAAAAATGTCAAAAATGACAAATTTCAAAATGGCAAATGTCAAAGATGTCAAATGACAGATGTCACAATGCTAAATGTCAAAAATGAAAAGTGTCAAAAATGACAAATTTCAAGATGGCAAATGTCTAAGATGTCAAATGACAAATGTCACAATGCTAAATGTCAAAAATGAAAAGTGTCACCATGAAAAATGTCAAAAATGACAAATTTCAAGATGGCAAATGTCAAAGATGTAAAATGACAAATGTCACAATGCTAAATGTCAAAAATGAAAAGTGTCACCATGAAAAATGTCAAAAATGACAAATTTCAAGATGGCAAATGTCAAAGATGTCAAATGACAAATGTCACAATGCTAAATGTCAAAAATGAAAAGTGTCACTATGAAAAATGTCAAAAATGACAAATTTCAAGATGGCAAATGTCAAAGATGTCAAATGACAAATGTCACAATGCTAAATGTCAAAAATGAAAAGTGTCAACATGAAAAATGTCAAAAATGACAAATTTCAAGATGGCAAATGTCAAAACTGACAAATGTCACAATGCTAAATGTCAAAAATGATAAGTGTCACCATGAAAAATGTCAAAAATGACAAATTTCAAGATGGCAAATGTCCAAGATGTCAAATGACAAATGTCACAATGCTAAATGTCAAAAATGAAAAGTGTCACCTTGAAAAATGTCAAAAATGATAAATTTCAAGATGGCAAAAAATGTCAAAGATGTCAAATGACAAATGTCACAATGCTAAATGTCAAAAATGAAAAGTGTCAAAAATGACAAATTTCAAGATGGCAAATGTCTAAGATGTCACATGACAAATGTCACAATGCTAAATGTCAAAAATGAAAAGTGTCACCATGAAAAATGTCAAAAATGACAAATTTTAAGATGGAAAATGTCAAAACTGACAAATGTCAAAATGCTAAATGTCAAAAATGAAAAGTGTCACCATGAAAAATGTCAAAAATAACAAATTTCAAGATGGCAAATGTCAAAGATGTCAAATGACAAATGTCACAATGCTAAATGTCAAAAATGACAAATTTCAAGATGGCAAATGTCATAGATGTCAAATGACAAATGTCACAATGCTAAATGTCAAAAATGAAAAGGTTCACCATGAAAAATGTCAAAAATGACAAATTTCAAGATGGCAAATGTCAAAGATGTCAAATGACAAATGTCACAATGCTAAATTTCAAAAATGAAAAGTGTCCCCATGAAAAATGTCAATAATGACAAATTTCAAGATGGCAAATGTCAAAGATGTCAAATGACAAATGTCACAATTCTAAATGTCAAAAATGAAAAGTGTCACCATAAAAAATGTCAAAAATAACAAATTTCAAGATGGCAAATGTCAAAGATGTCAAATGACAAATGTCACAATGCTAAATGTCAAAAATGAAAAGTGTCACCATGAAAAATGTCAAAAATGACAAATTTCAAGATGGCAAATGTCAAAGATGTCAAATGACAAATGTCACAATGCTAAATGTCAAAAATGAAAAGTGTCACCATGAAAAATGTCAAAAATAACAAATTTCTAGATGGCAAATGTCAAAGATGTCAAATGACAAATGTCACAATGCTAAATGTCAAAAATGAAAAGTGTCAACATAAAAAATGTCAAAAATGACAAATTTCAAGATGGCAAATGTCAAAACTGACAAATGTTACAATGCTAAATGTCAAAAATGAAAAGTTTCACCATGAAAAATGTCAAAAATAACAAATTTCAAGATGGCAAATGTCAAAGATGTCAAATGACAAATGTCACAATGCTCAATGTCAAAAATGACAAATTTCAAGATGGCAAATGTCAAAGATGTCAAATGACAAATGTCACAATGCTAAATGTCAAAAATGAAAAGTGTCACCATGAAAAATGTCAAAAATGACAAATTTCAAGATAGCAAATGTCAAAGATGTTAAATGACAAATGTCACAATGCTAAATGTCAAAAATGAAAAGTGTCACCATGAAAAATGTCAAAAATGACAAATTTCAAGATGGCAAATGTCAAAGATGTCAAATGACAAATGTCACAATGCTAAATGTCAAAAATGAAAAGTGTCACCATGAAAAATGTCAAAAATGACAAATTTTAAGATGGCAAATGTCAAAGATGTCAGATGACAAATGTCACAATGCTAAATGTCAAAAATGAAAAGTGTCAAAAATGACAAATTTCAAGATGGCAAATGTCTAAGATGTCAAATGACAAATGTCACAATGCTAAATGTCAAAAATGAAAAATGTCACCATGAAAAATGTCAAAAATGACAAATTTCAAGATGGCAAATGTCAAAGATGTCAAATGACAAATGTCACAATGCTAAATGTCAAAAATAAAAAGTGTCACCATGAAAAATGTCAACAATGACAAATTTCAAGATGGCAAATGTCAAAGATGTCAAATGACAAATGTCACAATGCTAAATGTCAAAAATGAAAAGTGTCACTATGAAAAATGTCAAAAATGACAAATTTCAAGATGGCAAATGACAAATGTCACAATGCTAAATGTCAAAAATGAAAAGTGTCACCATGAAAAATGTCAAAAATGACAAATTTCAAGATGGCAAATGTCAAAGATGTCAAATGACAAATGTCACAATTTTAAATGCCAAAAATGAAAAGTGTCACCATGAAAAATGTCAAAAATGACAAATTTCAAGATGGCAAATGTCAAAACTGACAAATGTCACAATGCTAAATGTCAAAAATGACAAATTTCAAGATGGCAAATGTCAAAGATGTCAAATGACAAATGTCACAATGCTAAATGTCAAAAATAAAAAGTGTCACCATAAAAAATGTCAAAAATGACAAATTTCAAGATGGCAAATGTCAAAACTAACAAATGTCACAATGCTAAATGTCAAAAATAATAAGTGTCACAATGAAAAATGTCAAAAATAACAAATTTCAAGATGGCAAATGTCAAAGATGTCAAATGACAAATGTCACAATTTTAAATGTTAAAAATGACAAATTTCAAGATGGCAAATGTCTAAGATGTCAAATGACAAATGTCACAATGCTAAATGTCAAAAATGAAAAGTGTCACCATGAAAAATGTCAAAAATGACAAATTTCAAGATGTCAAATGTCAAAGATGTCAAATAACAAATGTCACAATGCTAAATGTCAAAAATGAAAAGTGACCCCATGAAAAATGTCAATAATGACAAATTTCAAGATGGCAAATGTCAAAGATGTCAAATGACAAATGTCACAATGCTAAATGTCAAAAATGAAAAGTGTCAAAAATGACAAATTTCAAGATGGCAAATGTCTAAGATGTCAAATGACAAATGTCACAATGCTAAATGTCAAAAATGAAAAGTGTCATAATGCTAAATGTCAAAAATGACAAATTTCAAGATGGCAAATGTCAAAGATGTCAAATGACAAATGTCACAATGCTAAATGTCAAAAATAAAAAGTGTCACCATGAAAAATGTCAAAAATAACAAATTTCAAGATGGCAAATGTCAAAGATGTTAAATGACAAATGTCACAATGCTAAATGTCAAAAATGAAAAGTGTCACAATGAAAAATGTCAAAAATGACAAATTTCAAGATGGCAAATGTTAAAGATGTCAAATGACAAATGTCACAATGCTAAATGTCAAAAATGAAAAGTGTCACCATGAAAAATGTCAAAAATAACAAATTTCAAGATGGCAAATGTCAAAGATGTCAAATGACAAATGTCACAATGCTAAATGTCAAAAATGAAAAGTGTCACCATGAAAAATGTCAAAAATGACAAATTTCAAGATGGCAAATGTCAAAACTGACAAATGTCACAATGCTAAATGTCAAAAATGAAAAGTGTCACCATGAAAAATGTCAAAAATAACAAATTTCAGGATGGCAAATGTCAAAGATGTCAAATGACAAATGTCACAATGCTAAATGTCAAAAATGAAAAGTTTCACGATGAAAAATGTCAAAAATGACAAATTTCAAGATGGCAAATGTCAAAACTGACAAATGTCACAATGCTAAATGTCAAAAATGAAAAGTGTCACCATGAAAAATGTCAAAAATAACAAATTTCAAGATGGCAAATGTCAAAGATGTCAAATGACAAATGTCACAATGCTAAATGTCAAAAATGACAAATTTCAAGATGGCAAATGTCAAAGATGTCAAATGACAAATGTCACAATGCTAAATGTCAAAAATGAAAAGTGTCACCATGAAAAATGTCAAAAATGACAAATTTCAAGATGGCAAATGTCAAAGATGTCAAATGACAAATGTCACAATGCTAAATGTCAAAAATGAAAAGTGTCACCATGAAAAATGTCAAAAATGACAAATTTCAAGATGGCAAATGTCAAAGATGTCAAATGACAAATGTCACAATGCTAAATGTCAAAAATGAAAAGTGTCACCATGAAAAATGTCAAAAATGACAAATTTCAAGATGGCAAATGTCAAAGATGTCAAATGACAAATGTCACAATGCTAAATGTCAAAAATGAAATGTGTCAAAAATGACAACTTTCAAGATGGCAAATGTCTAAAATGTCAAATGACAAATGTCACAATGCTAAATGTCAAAAATGAAAAGTGTCACAATGCTAAATGTCAAAAATGACAAATTTCAAGATAGCAAATGTCAAAGATGTCAAATGACAAATGTCACAATGCTAAATGTCAAAAATGAAAAGTGTCACCATGAAAAATGTCAAAAATAACAAATTTCAAGATGGCAAATGTCAAAGATGTCAAATGACAAATTTCAAAATGCTAAATGTCAAAAATGAAAAATGTCACCATGAAAAATGTCAAAAATGACTAATTTCAAGATGGCAAATGTCAAAGATGTCAAATGACAAATGTCACAATGCTAAATGTCAAAAATGAAAAGTGTCACCACGAAAAATGTCAAAAATGACAAATTTCAAGATGGCAAATATCAAAGATGTCAAATGACAAATGTCACAATGCTAAATGTCAAAAATGACAAATTTCAAGATGGCAAATGTCAAAGATGTCAAATTACAAATGTCACAATGCTAAATGTCAAAAATGAAAAGTGTCACCATGAAAAATGTCAAAAATGACAAATGTCACAATGCTAAATGTCAAAAATGAAAAGTGTCAAAAATGACAAATTTCAAGATGGTAAATGTCTAAGATGTCAAATGACAAATGTCACAATGCTAAATGTCAAAAATAAAAAGTGTCACCATGAAAAATATCAAAAATGACAAATTTCAAGATGGCAAATGTCAAAGATGCCAAATGACAAATGTCACAATTCTAAATGTCAAAAATGAAAAGTGTCACCATGAAAAATGTCAAAAATGACAAATTTCAAGATGGCAAATGTCAAAGATGTCAAATGACAAATGTCACAATGCTAAATGTCAAAAATGATAAGTGTCACCATGAAAAATGTCAAAAATGATAAATGTCACCATGAAAAATGTCAAAAATGACAAATTTCAAGATGGCAAATGTCCAAGATGTCGAATGACAAATGTCACAATGCTAAATGTCAAAAATGAAAAGTGTCACCATAAAATGTCAAAAATGACAAATTTCAAGATGGCAAATGTCAAAGATGTCAAATGACAAATGTCACAATGCTAAATGTCAAAAATGAAAAGTGTCAAAAATGACAAATTTCAAGATGGCAAATGTCAAAGATGTCAAATGACAAATGTCACAATGCTAAATGTCAAAAATGAAAAGTGTCACCATGAAAAATGTCAAAAATGAAAAATTTCAAGATGGCAAATGTCAAAACTGACAAATGTCACAATGCTAAATGTCAAAAATAAAAAGTGTCACCATGAAAAATGTCAAAAATAACAAATTTCAAGATGGCAAATGTCAAAGATGTCAAATGACAAATGTCACAATGCTAAATGTCAAAAATGACAAATTTCAAGATTGCAAATGTCAAAGATGTCAAATGACAAATGTCACAATGCTAAATGTCAAAAATAAAAAGTGTCACCATGAAAAATGTCAAAAATGACAAATTTCAAGATGGCAAATGTCAAAGATGTCAAATGACAAATGTCACAATGCTAAATGTGAAAAATGAAAAGTGTCACCATGAAAAATGTCAAAAATGACAAATTTCAAGATGGCAAATGTCAAAACTGACAAATGTCCCAATGCTAAATGTCAAAAATGATAAGTGTCACCATGAAAAATGTCAACAATGACAAATTTCAAGATGGCAAATGTCCAAGATGTCAAATGACAAATGTCACAATGCTAAATGTCAAAAATGAAAAGTGTCACGATGAAAAATGTCAAAAATAACAAATTTCAAGATAGCAAATGTCAAAGATATCAAATGACTAATGTCAAAAATGACAAATTTCAAGATGGCAAATGTCAAAGATGTCAAATGACAAATGTCACAATGCTAAATGTCAAAAATAAAAAGTGTCACCATGAAAAATGTCAACAATGACAAATTTCAAGATGGCAAATGTCAAAGATGTCAAATGACAAATGTCACAATGCTAAATGTCAAAAATGAAAAGTGTCACTATGAAAAATGTCAAAAATGACAAATTTCAAGATGGCAAATGACAAATGTCACAATGCTAAATGTCAAAAATGAAAAGTGTCACCATGAAAAATGTCAAAAATGACAAATTTCAAGATGGCAAATGTCAAAGATGTCAAATGACAAATGTCACAATTTTAAATGCCAAAAATGAAAAGTGTCACCATGAAAAATGTCAAAAATGACAAATTTCAAGATGGCAAATGTCAAAACTGACAAATGTCACAATGCTAAATGTCAAAAATGACAAATTTCAAGATGGCAAATGTCAAAGATGTCAAATGACAAATGTCACAATGCTAAATGTCAAAAATAAAAAGTGTCACCATAAAAAATGTCAAAAATGACAAATTTCAAGATGGCAAATGTCAAAACTAACAAATGTCACAATGCTAAATGTCAAAAATAATAAGTGTCACAATGAAAAATGTCAAAAATAACAAATTTCAAGATGGCAAATGTCAAAGATGTCAAATGACAAATGTCACAATTTTAAATGTTAAAAATGACAAATTTCAAGATGGCAAATGTCTAAGATGTCAAATGACAAATGTCACAATGCTAAATGTCAAAAATGAAAAGTGTCACCATGAAAAATGTCAAAAATGACAAATTTCAAGATGTCAAATGTCAAAGATGTCAAATAACAAATGTCACAATGCTAAATGTCAAAAATGAAAAGTGACCCCATGAAAAATGTCAATAATGACAAATTTCAAGATGGCAAATGTCAAAGATGTCAAATGACAAATGTCACAATGCTAAATGTCAAAAATGAAAAGTGTCAAAAATGACAAATTTCAAGATGGCAAATGTCTAAGATGTCAAATGACAAATGTCACAATGCTAAATGTCAAAAATGAAAAGTGTCATAATGCTAAATGTCAAAAATGACAAATTTCAAGATGGCAAATGTCAAAGATGTCAAATGACAAATGTCACAATGCTAAATGTCAAAAATAAAAAGTGTCACCATGAAAAATGTCAAAAATAACAAATTTCAAGATGGCAAATGTCAAAGATGTTAAATGACAAATGTCACAATGCTAAATGTCAAAAATGAAAAGTGTCACAATGAAAAATGTCAAAAATGACAAATTTCAAGATGGCAAATGTTAAAGATGTCAAATGACAAATGTCACAATGCTAAATGTCAAAAATGAAAAGTGTCACCATGAAAAATGTCAAAAATAACAAATTTCAAGATGGCAAATGTCAAAGATGTCAAATGACAAATGTCACAATGCTAAATGTCAAAAATGAAAAGTGTCACCATGAAAAATGTCAAAAATGACAAATTTCAAGATGGCAAATGTCAAAACTGACAAATGTCACAATGCTAAATGTCAAAAATGAAAAGTGTCACCATGAAAAATGTCAAAAATAACAAATTTCAGGATGGCAAATGTCAAAGATGTCAAATGACAAATGTCACAATGCTAAATGTCAAAAATGAAAAGTTTCACGATGAAAAATGTCAAAAATGACAAATTTCAAGATGGCAAATGTCAAAACTGACAAATGTCACAATGCTAAATGTCAAAAATGAAAAGTGTCACCATGAAAAATGTCAAAAATAACAAATTTCAAGATGGCAAATGTCAAAGATGTCAAATGACAAATGTCACAATGCTAAATGTCAAAAATGACAAATTTCAAGATGGCAAATGTCAAAGATGTCAAATGACAAATGTCACAATGCTAAATGTCAAAAATGAAAAGTGTCACCATGAAAAATGTCAAAAATGACAAATTTCAAGATGGCAAATGTCAAAGATGTCAAATGACAAATGTCACAATGCTAAATGTCAAAAATGAAAAGTGTCACCATGAAAAATGTCAAAAATGACAAATTTCAAGATGGCAAATGTCAAAGATGTCAAATGACAAATGTCACAATGCTAAATGTCAAAAATGAAAAGTGTCACCATGAAAAATGTCAAAAATGACAAATTTCAAGATGGCAAATGTCAAAGATGTCAAATGACAAATGTCACAATGCTAAATGTCAAAAATGAAATGTGTCAAAAATGACAACTTTCAAGATGGCAAATGTCTAAAATGTCAAATGACAAATGTCACAATGCTAAATGTCAAAAATGAAAAGTGTCACAATGCTAAATGTCAAAAATGACAAATTTCAAGATAGCAAATGTCAAAGATGTCAAATGACAAATGTCACAATGCTAAATGTCAAAAATGAAAAGTGTCACCATGAAAAATGTCAAAAATAACAAATTTCAAGATGGCAAATGTCAAAGATGTCAAATGACAAATTTCAAAATGCTAAATGTCAAAAATGAAAAATGTCACCATGAAAAATGTCAAAAATGACTAATTTCAAGATGGCAAATGTCAAAGATGTCAAATGACAAATGTCACAATGCTAAATGTCAAAAATGAAAAGTGTCACCACGAAAAATGTCAAAAATGACAAATTTCAAGATGGCAAATATCAAAGATGTCAAATGACAAATGTCACAATGCTAAATGTCAAAAATGACAAATTTCAAGATGGCAAATGTCAAAGATGTCAAATTACAAATGTCACAATGCTAAATGTCAAAAATGAAAAGTGTCACCATGAAAAATGTCAAAAATGACAAATGTCACAATGCTAAATGTCAAAAATGAAAAGTGTCAAAAATGACAAATTTCAAGATGGTAAATGTCTAAGATGTCAAATGACAAATGTCACAATGCTAAATGTCAAAAATAAAAAGTGTCACCATGAAAAATATCAAAAATGACAAATTTCAAGATGGCAAATGTCAAAGATGCCAAATGACAAATGTCACAATTCTAAATGTCAAAAATGAAAAGTGTCACCATGAAAAATGTCAAAAATGACAAATTTCAAGATGGCAAATGTCAAAGATGTCAAATGACAAATGTCACAATGCTAAATGTCAAAAATGATAAGTGTCACCATGAAAAATGTCAAAAATGATAAATGTCACCATGAAAAATGTCAAAAATGACAAATTTCAAGATGGCAAATGTCCAAGATGTCGAATGACAAATGTCACAATGCTAAATGTCAAAAATGAAAAGTGTCACCATAAAATGTCAAAAATGACAAATTTCAAGATGGCAAATGTCAAAGATGTCAAATGACAAATGTCACAATGCTAAATGTCAAAAATGAAAAGTGTCAAAAATGACAAATTTCAAGATGGCAAATGTCAAAGATGTCAAATGACAAATGTCACAATGCTAAATGTCAAAAATGAAAAGTGTCACCATGAAAAATGTCAAAAATGAAAAATTTCAAGATGGCAAATGTCAAAACTGACAAATGTCACAATGCTAAATGTCAAAAATAAAAAGTGTCACCATGAAAAATGTCAAAAATAACAAATTTCAAGATGGCAAATGTCAAAGATGTCAAATGACAAA
The DNA here is from genome assembly GCA_964028335.1 of Altica lythri. Classification (NCBI taxonomy): domain Eukaryota; kingdom Metazoa; phylum Arthropoda; class Insecta; order Coleoptera; family Chrysomelidae; genus Altica; species Altica lythri. The sequence continues at coordinate 13,361,548 of OZ034800.1, read as the reverse complement.
TGTCACAATGCTAAATGTCAAAAATGACAAATTTCAAGATTGCAAATGTCAAAGATGTCAAATGACAAATGTCACAATGCTAAATGTCAAAAATAAAAAGTGTCACCATGAAAAATGTCAAAAATGACAAATTTCAAGATGGCAAATGTCAAAGATGTCAAATGACAAATGTCACAATGCTAAATGTGAAAAATGAAAAGTGTCACCATGAAAAATGTCAAAAATGACAAATTTCAAGATGGCAAATGTCAAAACTGACAAATGTCCCAATGCTAAATGTCAAAAATGATAAGTGTCACCATGAAAAATGTCAACAATGACAAATTTCAAGATGGCAAATGTCCAAGATGTCAAATGACAAATGTCACAATGCTAAATGTCAAAAATGAAAAGTGTCACGATGAAAAATGTCAAAAATAACAAATTTCAAGATAGCAAATGTCAAAGATATCAAATGACTAATGTCAAAAATGACAAATTTCAAGATGGCAAATGTCAAAGATGTCAAATGACAAATGTCACAATGCTAAATGTCAAAAATGAAAAGTGTCACCATGAAAAATGTCAAAAATGACAAATTTCAAGATGGCAAATGTCAAAGATGTCAAATGACAAATGTCACAATGCTAAATGTCAAAAATGAAAAGTGTCCCCATGAAAAATGTCAATAATGACAAATTTCAAGATGGCAAATGTCAAAGATGTCAAATGACAAATGTCACAATGCTAAATGTCAAAAATGAAAAGTGTCAAAAATGACAAATTTCAAGATGGCAAATGTCTAAGATGTCAAATGACAAATTTCACAATGCTAAATGTCAAAAATGAAAAGTGTCACTATGAAAAATGTCAAAAATGACAAATTTCAAGATGGCAAATGTCAAAGATGTCAAATGACAAATGTAACAATGCTAAATGTCAAAAATGAAAAGTGTCACCATGAAAAATGTCAAAAATGACAAATTTCAAGATGGCAAATGTCTAAGATGTCACATGACAAATGTCACAATGCTAAATGTCAAAAATGAAAAGTGTCACCATGAAAAATGTCAAAAATGACAAATTTCAAGATGGCAAATGTCAAAACTGACAAATGTCACAATGCTATATGTCAAAAATAAAAAGTGTCACCATGAAAAATGTCAAAAATAACAAATTTCAAGATGGCAAATGTCAAAGATGTCAAATGACAAATGTCACAATGCTAAATGTCAAAAATGACAAATTTCAAGATTGCAAATGTCAAAGATGTCAAATGACAAATGTCACAATGCTAAATGTTAAAAATAAAAAGTGTCACCATGAAAAATGTCAAAAATGACAAATTTCAAGATGGCAAATGTCAAAGATGTCAAATGACAAATGTCACAATGCTAAATGTGAAAAATGAAAAGTGTCACCATGAAAAATGTCAAAAATGACAAATTTCAAGATGGCAAATGTCAAAACTGACAAATGTCCCAATGCTAAATGTCAAAAATGATAAGTGTCACCATGAAAAATGTCAAAAATGACAAATTTCAAGATGGCAAATGTCCAAGATGTCAAATGACAAATGTCACAATGCTAAATGTCAAAAATGAAAAGTGTCACGATGAAAAATGTCAAAAATAACAAATTTCAAGATAGCAAATGTCAAAGATATCAAATGACTAATGTCAAAAATGACAAATTTCAAGATGGCAAATGTCAAAGATGTCAAATGACAAATGTCACAATGCTAAATGTCAAAAATGAAAAGTGTCACCATGAAAAATGTCAAAAATGACAAATTTCAAGATGGCAAATGTCAAAGATGTCAAATGACAAATGTCACAATGCTAAATGTCAAAAATGAAAAGTGTCCCCATGAAAAATGTCAATAATGACAAATTTCAAGATGGCAAATATCAAAGATGTCAAATGACAAATGTCACAATGCTAAATGTCAAAAATGAAAAGTGTCACTATGAAAAATGTCAAAAATGACAAATTTCAAGATGGCAAATGTCAAAGATGTCAAATGACAAATGTCACAATGCTAAATGTCAAAAATGAAAAGTGTCACCATGAAAAATGTCAAAAATGACAAATTTTAAGATGGCAAATGTCTAAGATGTCACATGACAAATGTCACAATGCTAAATGTCAAAAATGAAAAGTGTCACCATGAAAAATGTCAAAAATGACAAATTTCAAGATGGCAAATGTCAAAACTGACAAATGTCACAATGCTAAATGTCAAAACTGAAAAGTGTCACCATGAAAAATGTCAAAAATAACAAATTTCAAGATGGCAAATAAAGATGTCAAATGACAAATGTCACAATGCTAAATGTCAAAAATGACAAATTTCAAGATGGCGAATGTCAAAGATGTCAAATGACAAATGTCACAATGCTAAATGTCAAAAATGAAAAGTGTCACCATGAAAAATGTCAAAAATGACAAATTTCAGGATGGCAAATGTCAAAGATGTTAAATGACAAATGTCACAATGCTAAATGTCAAAAATAAAAAGTGTCACCATGAAAAATGTCAAAAATGACAAATTTTAAGATGGCAAATGTCAAAGATGTCAAATGACAAATGTCACAATGCTAAATGTCAAAAATGAAAAGTGTCACTATGAAAAATGTTAAAAATGACAAATTTCAAGATGGCAAATATCAAAGATGTCAAATGACAAATGTCACAATGCTTAATATCAAAAATGACAAATTTCAAGATGGCAAATGTCAAAGATGTCAAATGACAAATGTCACAATGCTAAATGTCAAAAATCAAAAGTGTCACCATGAAAAATGTCAAAAATGACAAATTTCAAGATGGCAAATGTCAAAGATGTCAAATGACAAATGTCACAATGCTAAATGTCAAAAACGAAAAGTGTCAAAAATGACAAATTTCAAGATGGCAAATGTCTAAGATGTCAAATGACAAATGTCACAATGCTAAATGTCAAAAATGAAAAGTGTCACCATGAAAAATGTCAAAAATGACAAATTTCAAGATGGCAAATGTCAAAGATGCCAAATGACAAATGTCACAATGCTAAATGTCAAAAATGAAAAGTGTCACCATGAAAAATGTGAAAAATGACAAATTTCAAGATGGCAAATGTCAAAGATGTCAAATGACAAATGTCACAATGCTAAATGTCAAAAATGAAAAGTGTCAGCATGAAAAATGTCAAAAATGACAAATTTCAAGATGGCAAATGTCAAAACTGACAAATGTCACAATGCTAAATGTCAAAAATGATAAGTGTCACCATGAAAATGTCAAAAATGACAAATTTCAAGATGGCAAATGTCCAAGATGTCAAATGACAAATGTCACAATGCAAAATGTCAAAAATGAAAAGTGTCACCATAAAATGTCAAAAATGACAAATTTCAAGATAGCAAATGTCAAAGATGTCAAATGACAAATGTCACAATGCTAAATGTCAAAAATGAAAAGTGTCAAAAATGACAAATTTCAAGATGGCAAATGTCAAAGATGTCAAATGACAAATGTCACAATGCTAAATGTCAAAAATGAAAAGTGTCACCATGAAAAATGTCAAAAATGACAAATTTCAAGATGGCAAATGTCAAAACTGATAAATGTCACAATGCTAAATGTCAAAAATGAAAAGTGTCACCATGAAAAATGTCAAAACTAACAAATTTCAAGATGGCAAATGTCAAAAATGTCAAATGACAAATGTCACAATGCTAAATGTCAAAAATGACAAATTTCAAGATGGCAAATGTCAAAGATGTCAAATACAAATGTCACAATGCTAAATGTCAAAAATAAAAAGTGTCACCATGAAAAATGTCAAAAATGACAAATTTCAAGATGGCAAATGTCAAAGATGTCAAATGACAAATGTCACAATGCTAAATGTCAAAAATGAAAAGTGTCACCATGAAAAATGTCAAAAATGACAAATTTCAAGATGGCAAATGTCAAAACTGACAAATGTCCCAATGCTAAATGTCAAAAATGATAAGTGTCACCATGAAAAATGTCAAAAATGACAAATTTCAAGATGGCAAATGTCAAAGATGACAAATGACAAATGTCACAATGCTAAATGTCAAAAATGAAAAGTGTCAAAAATGACAAATTTCAAGATGGCAAATGTCTAATATGTCAAATGACAAATGTCACAATGCTAAATGTCAAAAATGAAAAGTGTCACCATGAAAAATGTCAAAAATGACAAATTTCAAGATGGCAAATGTCAAAGATGTCAAATGACAAATGTCACAATGCTAAATGTCAAAAATGAAAAGTGTCAAAAATGACAAATTTCAAGATGGCAAATGTCAAAAATGACAAATTTCAAGATGGCAAATGTCAAAGATGTCAAATGACAAATGTCACAATGCTAAATGTCAAAAATGAAAAGTGTCAAAAATGACAAATTTCAAGATGGCAAATGTCTAAGATGTCAAATGACAAATGTCACAATGCTAAATGTCAAAAATGAAAAGTGTCACCGTGAAAAATGTCAAAAATGACAAATTTTAAGATGGCAAATGTCAAAGATGTCAAATGACAAATGTCACAATGCTAAATGTCAAAAATGAAAAGTGTCACCATGAAAAATGTCAATAATGACAAATTTCAAGATGGAAAATGTCAAAGATGTCAAATGACAAATGTCACAATGCTAAATGTCAAAAATGAAAAGTGTCACCATGAAAAATGTCAAAAATTACAAATTTCAAGATGGCGAATGTCAAAGATGTCGAATATGACAAATGTCACAATGCTAAATGTCAAAAATGAAAAGTGTTACCATGAAAAATGTCAAAAATGACAAATTTCAAGATGGCAAATGTCAAAGATGTCAAATGACAAATGTCACAATGCTAAATGTCAAAAATGAAACGTGTCACCATGAAAAATGTCAAAAATGACAAATTTCAAGATGGCAAATATCAAAGATGTCAAATGACAAATGTCACAATGCTAAATGTCAAAAATGACAAATTTCAAGATGGCAAATGTCGAAGATGTCAAATGACAAATGTCACAATGCTAAATGTCAAAAATGAAAAGTGTCACCATGAAAAATGTCAAAAATGACAAATTTCAAGATGGCAAATGTCAAAGATGTCAAATGACAAATGTCACAATGCTAAATGTCAAAAATGAAAAGTGTCACCATCAAAAATGTCAAAAATAACAAATTTCAAGATGGCAAATATCAAAGATGTCAAATGACAAATGTCACAATGCTAAATGTCAAAAATGAAAAGTGTTACCATGAAAAATGTCAAAAATGACAAATTTCAAGATGGCAAATGTCAAAGATGTCAAATGACAAATGTCACAATGCTAAATGTCAAAAATGAAAAGTGTCACCATGAAAAATGTCAAAAATAACAAATTTCAAGATGGCAAATGTCAAAGATGTCAAATGACAAATGTCACAATGCTAAATGTCATAAATGAAAAGTGTCAAAAATGACAAATTTCAAGATGGCAAATGTCAAAGATGTCAAATGACAAATGTCACAATGCTAAATGTCAAAAATGAAAAGTGTCACCATGAAAAATGTCAAAAATAACAAATTTCAAGATGGCAAATGTCAAAGATGTCAAATGACAAATGTCACAATGCTTAATGTCAAAAATGAAAAGTGTCACCATGAAAAATGTCAAAAATGACAAATTTCAAGATGGCAAATGTCAAAGATGTCAAATGACAAATGTCACAATGCTAAATGTCAAAAATGAAAAGTGCCACCATGAAAAATGTCAAAAATAACAAATTTCAAGATGGCAAATGTCAAAGATGTCAAATGACAAATGTCACAATGCTAAATGTCAAAAATGAAAAGTGTTACCATGAAAAATGTCAAAAATGGCAAATTTCAAGATGGCAAATGTCAAAGATGTCAAATGACAAATGTCACAATGCTAAATGTCAAAAATGAAAAGTGTCACCATGAAAAATGTCAAAAATAACAAATTTCAAGATGGCAAATGTCAAAGATGTCAAATGACAAATGTCACAATGCTAAATGTCAAAAATGACAAATTTCAAGATGGCAAATGTCAAAGATGTCAAATGACAAATGTCACAATGCTAAATGTCAAAAATGAAAAGTGTCATCATGAAAAATGTCAAAAATGACAAATTTCAAAATGGCAAATGTCAAAGATGTCAAATGACAGATGTCACAATGCTAAATGTCAAAAATGAAAAGTGTCAAAAATGACAAATTTCAAGATGGCAAATGTCCAAGATGTCAAATGACAAATGTCACAATGCTAAATGTCAAAAATGAAAAGTGTCACCATGATAAATGTCAAAAATGACAAATTTCAAGATGGCAAATGTCAAAGATGTCAAATGACAAATGTCACAATGCTAAATGTCAAAAATGAAAAGTGTCAAAAATGACAAATTTCAAGATGGCAAATGTCTAAGATGTCAAATGACAAATGTCACAATGCTAAATGTCAAAAATGAAAAGTTTCACCGTGAAAAATGTCAAAAATGACAAATTTCAAGATGGCAAATGTCAAAGATGTCAAATGACAAATGTCACAATGCTAAATGTCAAAAATGAAAAGTGTCACCATGAAAAATGTCAAAAATGACAAATTTCAAGATGGCAAATGTCAAAGATGTCAAATGACAAATGTCACAATGCTAAATTTCAAAAATGAAAAGTGTCCCCGTGAAAAATGTCAATAATGACAAATTTCAAGATGGCAAAGATGTCAAAATGAAAAGTGTCACCATGAAAAATGTCAAAAATAACAAATTTCTAGATGGCAAATGTCAAAGATGTCAAATGACAAATGTCACAATGCTAAATGTCAAAAATGAAAAGTGTCACCATGAAAAATGTCAAAAATGACAAATTTCAAGATGGCAAATGTCAAAGATGTCAAATGACAAATGTCACAATGCTAAATGTCAAAAATGAAAAGTGTCACTATGAAAAATGTCAAAAATGACAAATTTCAAAATGGCAAATGTCAAAGATGTCAAATGACAGATGTCACAATGCTAAATGTCAAAAATGAAAAGTGTCAAAAATGACAAATTTCAAGATGGCAAATGTCAAAGATGTCAAATGACAAATGTCACAATGCTAAATGTCAAAAATGAAAAGTGTCACCATGAAAAATGTCAAAAATGACAAATTTCAAGATGGCAAATGTCAAAACTGATAAATGTCACAATGCTAAATGTCAAAAATGAAAAGTGTCACCATGAAAAATGTCAAAACTAACAAATTTCAAGATGGCAAATGTCAAAAATGTCAAATGACAAATGTCACAATGCTAAATGTCAAAAATGACAAATTTCAAGATGGCAAATGTCAAAGATGTCAAATACAAATGTCACAATGCTAAATGTCAAAAATAAAAAGTGTCACCATGAAAAATGTCAAAAATGACAAATTTCAAGATGGCAAATGTCAAAGATGTCAAATGACAAATGTCACAATGCTAAATGTCAAAAATGAAAAGTGTCACCATGAAAAATGTCAAAAATGACAAATTTCAAGATGGCAAATGTCAAAACTGACAAATGTCCCAATGCTAAATGTCAAAAATGATAAGTGTCACCATGAAAAATGTCAAAAATGACAAATTTCAAGATGGCAAATGTCAAAGATGACAAATGACAAATGTCACAATGCTAAATGTCAAAAATGAAAAGTGTCAAAAATGACAAATTTCAAGATGGCAAATGTCTAATATGTCAAATGACAAATGTCACAATGCTAAATGTCAAAAATGAAAAGTGTCACCATGAAAAATGTCAAAAATGACAAATTTCAAGATGGCAAATGTCAAAGATGTCAAATGACAAATGTCACAATGCTAAATGTCAAAAATGAAAAGTGTCAAAAATGACAAATTTCAAGATGGCAAATGTCAAAAATGACAAATTTCAAGATGGCAAATGTCAAAGATGTCAAATGACAAATGTCACAATGCTAAATGTCAAAAATGAAAAGTGTCAAAAATGACAAATTTCAAGATGGCAAATGTCTAAGATGTCAAATGACAAATGTCACAATGCTAAATGTCAAAAATGAAAAGTGTCACCGTGAAAAATGTCAAAAATGACAAATTTTAAGATGGCAAATGTCAAAGATGTCAAATGACAAATGTCACAATGCTAAATGTCAAAAATGAAAAGTGTCACCATGAAAAATGTCAATAATGACAAATTTCAAGATGGAAAATGTCAAAGATGTCAAATGACAAATGTCACAATGCTAAATGTCAAAAATGAAAAGTGTCACCATGAAAAATGTCAAAAATTACAAATTTCAAGATGGCGAATGTCAAAGATGTCGAATATGACAAATGTCACAATGCTAAATGTCAAAAATGAAAAGTGTTACCATGAAAAATGTCAAAAATGACAAATTTCAAGATGGCAAATGTCAAAGATGTCAAATGACAAATGTCACAATGCTAAATGTCAAAAATGAAACGTGTCACCATGAAAAATGTCAAAAATGACAAATTTCAAGATGGCAAATATCAAAGATGTCAAATGACAAATGTCACAATGCTAAATGTCAAAAATGACAAATTTCAAGATGGCAAATGTCGAAGATGTCAAATGACAAATGTCACAATGCTAAATGTCAAAAATGAAAAGTGTCACCATGAAAAATGTCAAAAATGACAAATTTCAAGATGGCAAATGTCAAAGATGTCAAATGACAAATGTCACAATGCTAAATGTCAAAAATGAAAAGTGTCACCATCAAAAATGTCAAAAATAACAAATTTCAAGATGGCAAATATCAAAGATGTCAAATGACAAATGTCACAATGCTAAATGTCAAAAATGAAAAGTGTTACCATGAAAAATGTCAAAAATGACAAATTTCAAGATGGCAAATGTCAAAGATGTCAAATGACAAATGTCACAATGCTAAATGTCAAAAATGAAAAGTGTCACCATGAAAAATGTCAAAAATAACAAATTTCAAGATGGCAAATGTCAAAGATGTCAAATGACAAATGTCACAATGCTAAATGTCATAAATGAAAAGTGTCAAAAATGACAAATTTCAAGATGGCAAATGTCAAAGATGTCAAATGACAAATGTCACAATGCTAAATGTCAAAAATGAAAAGTGTCACCATGAAAAATGTCAAAAATAACAAATTTCAAGATGGCAAATGTCAAAGATGTCAAATGACAAATGTCACAATGCTTAATGTCAAAAATGAAAAGTGTCACCATGAAAAATGTCAAAAATGACAAATTTCAAGATGGCAAATGTCAAAGATGTCAAATGACAAATGTCACAATGCTAAATGTCAAAAATGAAAAGTGCCACCATGAAAAATGTCAAAAATAACAAATTTCAAGATGGCAAATGTCAAAGATGTCAAATGACAAATGTCACAATGCTAAATGTCAAAAATGAAAAGTGTTACCATGAAAAATGTCAAAAATGGCAAATTTCAAGATGGCAAATGTCAAAGATGTCAAATGACAAATGTCACAATGCTAAATGTCAAAAATGAAAAGTGTCACCATGAAAAATGTCAAAAATAACAAATTTCAAGATGGCAAATGTCAAAGATGTCAAATGACAAATGTCACAATGCTAAATGTCAAAAATGACAAATTTCAAGATGGCAAATGTCAAAGATGTCAAATGACAAATGTCACAATGCTAAATGTCAAAAATGAAAAGTGTCATCATGAAAAATGTCAAAAATGACAAATTTCAAAATGGCAAATGTCAAAGATGTCAAATGACAGATGTCACAATGCTAAATGTCAAAAATGAAAAGTGTCAAAAATGACAAATTTCAAGATGGCAAATGTCCAAGATGTCAAATGACAAATGTCACAATGCTAAATGTCAAAAATGAAAAGTGTCACCATGATAAATGTCAAAAATGACAAATTTCAAGATGGCAAATGTCAAAGATGTCAAATGACAAATGTCACAATGCTAAATGTCAAAAATGAAAAGTGTCAAAAATGACAAATTTCAAGATGGCAAATGTCTAAGATGTCAAATGACAAATGTCACAATGCTAAATGTCAAAAATGAAAAGTTTCACCGTGAAAAATGTCAAAAATGACAAATTTCAAGATGGCAAATGTCAAAGATGTCAAATGACAAATGTCACAATGCTAAATGTCAAAAATGAAAAGTGTCACCATGAAAAATGTCAAAAATGACAAATTTCAAGATGGCAAATGTCAAAGATGTCAAATGACAAATGTCACAATGCTAAATTTCAAAAATGAAAAGTGTCCCCGTGAAAAATGTCAATAATGACAAATTTCAAGATGGCAAAGATGTCAAAATGAAAAGTGTCACCATGAAAAATGTCAAAAATAACAAATTTCTAGATGGCAAATGTCAAAGATGTCAAATGACAAATGTCACAATGCTAAATGTCAAAAATGAAAAGTGTCACCATGAAAAATGTCAAAAATGACAAATTTCAAGATGGCAAATGTCAAAGATGTCAAATGACAAATGTCACAATGCTAAATGTCAAAAATGAAAAGTGTCACTATGAAAAATGTCAAAAATGACAAATTTCAAAATGGCAAATGTCAAAGATGTCAAATGACAGATGTCACAATGCTAAATGTCAAAAATGAAAAGTGTCAAAAATGACAAATTTCAAGATGGCAAATGTCTAAGATGTCAAATGACAAATGTCACAATGCTAAATGTCAAAAATGAAAAGTGTCACCATGAAAAATGTCAAAAATGACAAATTTCAAGATGGCAAATGTCAAAGATGTAAAATGACAAATGTCACAATGCTAAATGTCAAAAATGAAAAGTGTCACCATGAAAAATGTCAAAAATGACAAATTTCAAGATGGCAAATGTCAAAGATGTCAAATGACAAATGTCACAATGCTAAATGTCAAAAATGAAAAGTGTCACCATGAAAAATGTCAAAAATGACAAATTTCAAGATGGCAAATGTCAAAGATGTCAAATGACAAATGTCACAATGCTAAATGTCAAAAATGAAAAGTGTCACTATGAAAAATGTCAAAAATGACAAATTTCAAGATGGCAAATGTCAAAGATGTCAAATGACAAATGTCACAATGCTAAATGTCAAAAATGAAAAGTGTCAACATGAAAAATGTCAAAAATGACAAATTTCAAGATGGCAAATGTCAAAACTGACAAATGTCACAATGCTAAATGTCAAAAATGATAAGTGTCACCATGAAAAATGTCAAAAATGATAAATTTCAAGATGGCAAAAAATGTCAAAGATGTCAAATGACAAATGTCACAATGCTAAATGTCAAAAATGAAAAGTGTCAAAAATGACAAATTTCAAGATGGCAAATGTCTAAGATGTCACATGACAAATGTCACAATGCTAAATGTCAAAAATGAAAAGTGTCACCATGAAAAATGTCAAAAATGACAAATTTTAAGATGGAAAATGTCAAAACTGACAAATGTCAAAATGCTAAATGTCAAAAATGAAAAGTGTCACCATGAAAAATGTCAAAAATAACAAATTTCAAGATGGCAAATGTCAAAGATGTCAAATGACAAATGTCACAATGCTAAATGTCAAAAATGACAAATTTCAAGATGGCAAATGTCATAGATGTCAAATGACAAATGTCACAATGCTAAATGTCAAAAATGAAAAGGTTCACCATGAAAAATGTCAAAAATGACAAATTTCAAGATGGCAAATGTCAAAGATGTCAAATGACAAATGTCACAATGCTAAATTTCAAAAATGAAAAGTGTCCCCATGAAAAATGTCAATAATGACAAATTTCAAGATGGCAAATGTCAAAGATGTCAAATGACAAATGTCACAATTCTAAATGTCAAAAATGAAAAGTGTCACCATAAAAAATGTCAAAAATAACAAATTTCAAGATGGCAAATGTCAAAGATGTCAAATGACAAATGTCACAATGCTAAATGTCAAAAATGAAAAGTGTCACCATGAAAAATGTCAAAAATGACAAATTTCAAGATGGCAAATGTCAAAGATGTCAAATGACAAATGTCACAATGCTAAATGTCAAAAATGAAAAGTGTCACCATGAAAAATGTCAAAAATAACAAATTTCTAGATGGCAAATGTCAAAGATGTCAAATGACAAATGTCACAATGCTAAATGTCAAAAATGAAAAGTGTCAACATAAAAAATGTCAAAAATGACAAATTTCAAGATGGCAAATGTCAAAACTGACAAATGTTACAATGCTAAATGTCAAAAATGAAAAGTTTCACCATGAAAAATGTCAAAAATAACAAATTTCAAGATGGCAAATGTCAAAGATGTCAAATGACAAATGTCACAATGCTCAATGTCAAAAATGACAAATTTCAAGATGGCAAATGTCAAAGATGTCAAATGACAAATGTCACAATGCTAAATGTCAAAAATGAAAAGTGTCACCATGAAAAATGTCAAAAATGACAAATTTCAAGATAGCAAATGTCAAAGATGTTAAATGACAAATGTCACAATGCTAAATGTCAAAAATGAAAAGTGTCACCATGAAAAATGTCAAAAATGACAAATTTCAAGATGGCAAATGTCAAAGATGTCAAATGACAAATGTCACAATGCTAAATGTCAAAAATGAAAAGTGTCACCATGAAAAATGTCAAAAATGACAAATTTTAAGATGGCAAATGTCAAAGATGTCAGATGACAAATGTCACAATGCTAAATGTCAAAAATGAAAAGTGTCAAAAATGACAAATTTCAAGATGGCAAATGTCTAAGATGTCAAATGACAAATGTCACAATGCTAAATGTCAAAAATGAAAAATGTCACCATGAAAAATGTCAAAAATGACAAATTTCAAGATGGCAAATGTCAAAGATGTCAAATGACAAATGTCACAATGCTAAATGTCAAAAATAAAAAGTGTCACCATGAAAAATGTCAACAATGACAAATTTCAAGATGGCAAATGTCAAAGATGTCAAATGACAAATGTCACAATGCTAAATGTCAAAAATGAAAAGTGTCACTATGAAAAATGTCAAAAATGACAAATTTCAAGATGGCAAATGACAAATGTCACAATGCTAAATGTCAAAAATGAAAAGTGTCACCATGAAAAATGTCAAAAATGACAAATTTCAAGATGGCAAATGTCAAAGATGTCAAATGACAAATGTCACAATTTTAAATGCCAAAAATGAAAAGTGTCACCATGAAAAATGTCAAAAATGACAAATTTCAAGATGGCAAATGTCAAAACTGACAAATGTCACAATGCTAAATGTCAAAAATGACAAATTTCAAGATGGCAAATGTCAAAGATGTCAAATGACAAATGTCACAATGCTAAATGTCAAAAATAAAAAGTGTCACCATAAAAAATGTCAAAAATGACAAATTTCAAGATGGCAAATGTCAAAACTAACAAATGTCACAATGCTAAATGTCAAAAATAATAAGTGTCACAATGAAAAATGTCAAAAATAACAAATTTCAAGATGGCAAATGTCAAAGATGTCAAATGACAAATGTCACAATTTTAAATGTTAAAAATGACAAATTTCAAGATGGCAAATGTCTAAGATGTCAAATGACAAATGTCACAATGCTAAATGTCAAAAATGAAAAGTGTCACCATGAAAAATGTCAAAAATGACAAATTTCAAGATGTCAAATGTCAAAGATGTCAAATAACAAATGTCACAATGCTAAATGTCAAAAATGAAAAGTGACCCCATGAAAAATGTCAATAATGACAAATTTCAAGATGGCAAATGTCAAAGATGTCAAATGACAAATGTCACAATGCTAAATGTCAAAAATGAAAAGTGTCAAAAATGACAAATTTCAAGATGGCAAATGTCTAAGATGTCAAATGACAAATGTCACAATGCTAAATGTCAAAAATGAAAAGTGTCATAATGCTAAATGTCAAAAATGACAAATTTCAAGATGGCAAATGTCAAAGATGTCAAATGACAAATGTCACAATGCTAAATGTCAAAAATAAAAAGTGTCACCATGAAAAATGTCAAAAATAACAAATTTCAAGATGGCAAATGTCAAAGATGTTAAATGACAAATGTCACAATGCTAAATGTCAAAAATGAAAAGTGTCACAATGAAAAATGTCAAAAATGACAAATTTCAAGATGGCAAATGTTAAAGATGTCAAATGACAAATGTCACAATGCTAAATGTCAAAAATGAAAAGTGTCACCATGAAAAATGTCAAAAATAACAAATTTCAAGATGGCAAATGTCAAAGATGTCAAATGACAAATGTCACAATGCTAAATGTCAAAAATGAAAAGTGTCACCATGAAAAATGTCAAAAATGACAAATTTCAAGATGGCAAATGTCAAAACTGACAAATGTCACAATGCTAAATGTCAAAAATGAAAAGTGTCACCATGAAAAATGTCAAAAATAACAAATTTCAGGATGGCAAATGTCAAAGATGTCAAATGACAAATGTCACAATGCTAAATGTCAAAAATGAAAAGTTTCACGATGAAAAATGTCAAAAATGACAAATTTCAAGATGGCAAATGTCAAAACTGACAAATGTCACAATGCTAAATGTCAAAAATGAAAAGTGTCACCATGAAAAATGTCAAAAATAACAAATTTCAAGATGGCAAATGTCAAAGATGTCAAATGACAAATGTCACAATGCTAAATGTCAAAAATGACAAATTTCAAGATGGCAAATGTCAAAGATGTCAAATGACAAATGTCACAATGCTAAATGTCAAAAATGAAAAGTGTCACCATGAAAAATGTCAAAAATGACAAATTTCAAGATGGCAAATGTCAAAGATGTCAAATGACAAATGTCACAATGCTAAATGTCAAAAATGAAAAGTGTCACCATGAAAAATGTCAAAAATGACAAATTTCAAGATGGCAAATGTCAAAGATGTCAAATGACAAATGTCACAATGCTAAATGTCAAAAATGAAAAGTGTCACCATGAAAAATGTCAAAAATGACAAATTTCAAGATGGCAAATGTCAAAGATGTCAAATGACAAATGTCACAATGCTAAATGTCAAAAATGAAATGTGTCAAAAATGACAACTTTCAAGATGGCAAATGTCTAAAATGTCAAATGACAAATGTCACAATGCTAAATGTCAAAAATGAAAAGTGTCACAATGCTAAATGTCAAAAATGACAAATTTCAAGATAGCAAATGTCAAAGATGTCAAATGACAAATGTCACAATGCTAAATGTCAAAAATGAAAAGTGTCACCATGAAAAATGTCAAAAATAACAAATTTCAAGATGGCAAATGTCAAAGATGTCAAATGACAAATTTCAAAATGCTAAATGTCAAAAATGAAAAATGTCACCATGAAAAATGTCAAAAATGACTAATTTCAAGATGGCAAATGTCAAAGATGTCAAATGACAAATGTCACAATGCTAAATGTCAAAAATGAAAAGTGTCACCACGAAAAATGTCAAAAATGACAAATTTCAAGATGGCAAATATCAAAGATGTCAAATGACAAATGTCACAATGCTAAATGTCAAAAATGACAAATTTCAAGATGGCAAATGTCAAAGATGTCAAATTACAAATGTCACAATGCTAAATGTCAAAAATGAAAAGTGTCACCATGAAAAATGTCAAAAATGACAAATGTCACAATGCTAAATGTCAAAAATGAAAAGTGTCAAAAATGACAAATTTCAAGATGGTAAATGTCTAAGATGTCAAATGACAAATGTCACAATGCTAAATGTCAAAAATAAAAAGTGTCACCATGAAAAATATCAAAAATGACAAATTTCAAGATGGCAAATGTCAAAGATGCCAAATGACAAATGTCACAATTCTAAATGTCAAAAATGAAAAGTGTCACCATGAAAAATGTCAAAAATGACAAATTTCAAGATGGCAAATGTCAAAGATGTCAAATGACAAATGTCACAATGCTAAATGTCAAAAATGATAAGTGTCACAATGAAAAATGTCAAAAATGATAAATGTCACCATGAAAAATGTCAAAAATGACAAATTTCAAGATGGCAAATGTCCAAGATGTCGAATGACAAATGTCACAATGCTAAATGTCAAAAATGAAAAGTGTCACCATAAAATGTCAAAAATGACAAATTTCAAGATGGCAAATGTCAAAGATGTCAAATGACAAATGTCACAATGCTAAATGTCAAAAATGAAAAGTGTCAAAAATGACAAATTTCAAGATGGCAAATGTCAAAGATGTCAAATGACAAATGTCACAATGCTAAATGTCAAAAATGAAAAGTGTCACCATGAAAAATGTCAAAAATGACAAATTTCAAGATGGCAAATGTCAAAACTGACAAATGTCACAATGCTAAATGTCAAAAATAAAAAGTGTCACCATGAAAAATGTCAAAAATAACAAATTTCAAGATGGCAAATGTCAAAGATGTCAAATGACAAATGTCACAATGCTAAATGTCAAAAATGACAAATTTCAAGATTGCAAATGTCAAAGATGTCAAATGACAAATGTCACAATGCTAAATGTCAAAAATAAAAAGTGTCACCATGAAAAATGTCAAAAATGACAAATTTCAAGATGGCAAATGTCAAAGATGTCAAATGACAAATGTCACAATGCTAAATGTGAAAAATGAAAAGTGTCACCATGAAAAATGTCAAAAATGACAAATTTCAAGATGGCAAATGTCAAAACTGACAAATGTCCCAATGCTAAATGTCAAAAATGATAAGTGTCACCATGAAAAATGTCAACAATGACAAATTTCAAGATGGCAAATGTCCAAGATGTCAAATGACAAATGTCACAATGCTAAATGTCAAAAATGAAAAGTGTCACGATGAAAAATGTCAAAAATAACAAATTTCAAGATAGCAAATGTCAAAGATATCAAATGACTAATGTCAAAAATGACAAATTTCAAGATGGCAAATGTCAAAGATGTCAAATGACAAATGTCACAATGCTAAATGTCAAAAATGAAAAGTGTCACCATAAAAAATGTCAAAAATGACAAATTTCAAGATGGCAAATGTCAAAGATGTCAAATGACAAATGTCACAATGCTAAATGTCAAAAATGAAAAGTGTCCCCATGAAAAATGTCAATAATGACAAATTTCAAGATGGCAAATGTCAAAGATGTCAAATGACAAATGTCACAATGCTAAATGTCAAAAATGAAAAGTGTCAAAAATGACAAATTTCAAGATGGCAAATGTCTAAGATGTCAAATGACAAATTTCACAATGCTAAATGTCAAAAATGAAAAGTGTCACTATGAAAAATGTCAAAAATGACAAATTTCAAGATGGCAAATGTCAAAGATGTCAAATGACAAATGTAACAATGCTAAATGTCAAAAATGAAAAGTGTCACCATGAAAAATGTCAAAAATGACAAATTTCAAGATGGCAAATGTCTAAGATGTCACATGACAAATGTCACAATGCTAAATGTCAAAAATGAAAAGTGTCACCATGAAAAATGTCAAAAATGACAAATTTCAAGATGGCAAATGTCAAAACTGACAAATGTCACAATGCTATATGTCAAAAATAAAAAGTGTCACCATGAAAAATGTCAAAAATAACAAATTTCAAGATGGCAAATGTCAAAGATGTCAAATGACAAATGTCACAATGCTAAATGTCAAAAATGACAAATTTCAAGATTGCAAATGTCAAAGATGTCAAATGACAAATGTCACAATGCTAAATGTTAAAAATAAAAAGTGTCACCATGAAAAATGTCAAAAATGACAAATTTCAAGATGGCAAATGTCAAAGATGTCAAATGACAAATGTCACAATGCTAAATGTGAAAAATGAAAAGTGTCACCATGAAAAATGTCAAAAATGACAAATTTCAAGATGGCAAATGTCAAAACTGACAAATGTCCCAATGCTAAATGTCAAAAATGATAAGTGTCACCATGAAAAATGTCAAAAATGACAAATTTCAAGATGGCAAATGTCACAATGCTAAATGTCAAAAATGAAAAGTGTCACGATGAAAAATGTCAAAAATAACAAATTTCAAGATAGCAAATGTCAAAGATATCAAATGACTAATGTCAAAAATGACAAATTTCAAGATGGCAAATGTCAAAGATGTCAAATGACAAATGTCACAATGCTAAATGTCAAAAATGAAAAGTGTCACCATGAAAAATGTCAAAAATGACAAATTTCAAGATGGCAAATGTCAAAGATGTCAAATGACAAATGTCACAATGCTAAATGTCAAAAATGAAAAGTGTCCCCATGAAAAATGTCAATAATGACAAATTTCAAGATGGCAAATGTCAAAGATGTCAAATGACAAATGTCACAATGCTAAATGTCAAAAATGAAAAGTGTCACTATGAAAAATGTCAAAAATGACAAATTTCAAGATGGCAAATGTCAAAGATGTCAAATGACAAATGTCACAATGCTAAATGTCAAAAATGAAAAGTGTCACCATGAAAAATGTCAAAAATGACAAATTTTAAGATGGCAAATGTCTAAGATGTCACATGACAAATGTCACAATGCTAAATGTCAAAAATGAAAAGTGTCACCATGAAAAATGTCAAAAATGACAAATTTCAAGATGGCAAATGTCAAAACTGACAAATGTCACAATGCTAAATGTCAAAACTGAAAAGTGTCACCATGAAAAATGTCAAAAATAACAAATTTCAAGATGGCAAATAAAGATGTCAAATGACAAATGTCACAATGCTAAATGTCAAAAATGACAAATTTCAAGATGGCGAATGTCAAAGATGTCAAATGACAAATGTCACAATGCTAAATGTCAAAAATGAAAAGTGTCACCATGAAAAATGTCAAAAATGACAAATTTCAGGATGGCAAATGTCAAAGATGTTAAATGACAAATGTCACAATGCTAAATGTCAAAAATAAAAAGTGTCACCATGAAAAATGTCAAAAATGACAAATTTTAAGATGGCAAATGTCAAAGATGTCAAATGACAAATGTCACAATGCTAAATGTCAAAAATGAAAAGTGTCACTATGAAAAATGTTAAAAATGACAAATTTCAAGATGGCAAATATCAAAGATGTCAAATGACAAATGTCACAATGCTTAATATCAAAAATGACAAATTTCAAGATGGCAAATGTCAAAGATGTCAAATGACAAATGTCACAATGCTAAATGTCAAAAATCAAAAGTGTCACCATGAAAAATGTCAAAAATGACAAATTTCAAGATGGCAAATGTCAAAGATGTCAAATGACAAATGTCACAATGCTAAATGTCAAAAACGAAAAGTGTCAAAAATGACAAATTTCAAGATGGCAAATGTCTAAGATGTCAAATGACAAATGTCACAATGCTAAATGTCAAAAATGAAAAGTGTCACCATGAAAAATGTCAAAAATGACAAATTTCAAGATGGCAAATGTCAAAGATGCCAAATGACAAATGTCACAATGCTAAATGTCAAAAATGAAAAGTGTCACCATGAAAAATGTGAAAAATGACAAATTTCAAGATGGCAAATGTCAAAGATGTCAAATGACAAATGTCACAATGCTAAATGTCAAAAATGAAAAGTGTCAGCATGAAAAATGTCAAAAATGACAAATTTCAAGATGGCAAATGTCAAAACTGACAAATGTCACAATGCTAAATGTCAAAAATGATAAGTGTCACCATGAAAATGTCAAAAATGACAAATTTCAAGATGGCAAATGTCCAAGATGTCAAATGACAAATGTCACAATGCAAAATGTCAAAAATGAAAAGTGTCACCATAAAATGTCAAAAATGACAAATTTCAAGATAGCAAATGTCAAAGATGTCAAATGACAAATGTCACAATGCTAAATGTCAAAAATGAAAAGTGTCAAAAATGACAAATTTCAAGATGGCAAATGTCAAAGATGTCAAATGACAAATGTCACAATGCTAAATGTCAAAAATGAAAAGTGTCACCATGAAAAATGTCAAAAATGACAAATTTCAAGATGGCAAATGTCAAAACTGATAAATGTCACAATGCTAAATGTCAAAAATGAAAAGTGTCACCATGAAAAATGTCAAAACTAACAAATTTCAAGATGGCAAATGTCAAAGATGTCAAATGACAAATGTCACAATGCTAAATGTCAAAAATGACAAATTTCAAGATGGCAAATGTCAAAGATGTCAAATACAAATGTCACAATGCTAAATGTCAAAAATAAAAAGTGTCACCATGAAAAATGTCAAAAATGACAAATTTCAAGATGGCAAATGTCAAAGATGTCAAATGACAAATGTCACAATGCTAAATGTCAAAAATGAAAAGTGTCACCATGAAAAATGTCAAAAATGACAAATTTCAAGATGGCAAATGTCAAAACTGACAAATGTCCCAATGCTAAATGTCAAAAATGATAAGTGTCACCATGAAAAATGTCAAAAATGACAAATTTCAAGATGGCAAATGTCAAAGATGACAAATGACAAATGTCACAATGCTAAATGTCAAAAATGAAAAGTGTCAAAAATGACAAATTTCAAGATGGCAAATGTCTAATATGTCAAATGACAAATGTCACAATGCTAAATGTCAAAAATGAAAAGTGTCACCATGAAAAATGTCAAAAATGACAAATTTCAAGATGGCAAATGTCAAAGATGTCAAATGACAAATGTCACAATGCTAAATGTCAAAAATGAAAAGTGTCAAAAATGACAAATTTCAAGATGGCAAATGTCAAAAATGACAAATTTCAAGATGGCAAATGTCAAAGATGTCAAATGACAAATGTCACAATGCTAAATGTCAAAAATGAAAAGTGTCAAAAATGACAAATTTCAAGATGGCAAATGTCTAAGATGTCAAATGACAAATGTCACAATGCTAAATGTCAAAAATGAAAAGTGTCACCGTGAAAAATGTCAAAAATGACAAATTTTAAGATGGCAAATGTCAAAGATGTCAAATGACAAATGTCACAATGCTAAATGTCAAAAATGAAAAGTGTCACCATGAAAAATGTCAATAATGACAAATTTCAAGATGGAAAATGTCAAAGATGTCAAATGACAAATGTCACAATGCTAAATGTCAAAAATGAAAAGTGTCACCATGAAAAATGTCAAAAATTACAAATTTCAAGATGGCGAATGTCAAAGATGTCGAATATGACAAATGTCACAATGCTAAATGTCAAAAATGAAAAGTGTTACCATGAAAAATGTCAAAAATGACAAATTTCAAGATGGCAAATGTCAAAGATGTCAAATGACAAATGTCACAATGCTAAATGTCAAAAATGAAACGTGTCACCATGAAAAATGTCAAAAATGACAAATTTCAAGATGGCAAATATCAAAGATGTCAAATGACAAATGTCACAATGCTAAATGTCAAAAATGACAAATTTCAAGATGGCAAATGTCGAAGATGTCAAATGACAAATGTCACAATGCTAAATGTCAAAAATGAAAAGTGTCACCATGAAAAATGTCAAAAATGACAAATTTCAAGATGGCAAATGTCAAAGATGTCAAATGACAAATGTCACAATGCTAAATGTCAAAAATGAAAAGTGTCACCATCAAAAATGTCAAAAATAACAAATTTCAAGATGGCAAATATCAAAGATGTCAAATGACAAATGTCACAATGCTAAATGTCAAAAATGAAAAGTGTTACCATGAAAAATGTCAAAAATGACAAATTTCAAGATGGCAAATGTCAAAGATGTCAAATGACAAATGTCACAATGCTAAATGTCAAAAATGAAAAGTGTCACCATGAAAAATGTCAAAAATAACAAATTTCAAGATGGCAAATGTCAAAGATGTCAAATGACAAATGTCACAATGCTAAATGTCATAAATGAAAAGTGTCAAAAATGACAAATTTCAAGATGGCAAATGTCAAAGATGTCAAATGACAAATGTCACAATGCTAAATGTCAAAAATGAAAAGTGTCACCATGAAAAATGTCAAAAATAACAAATTTCAAGATGGCAAATGTCAAAGATGTCAAATGACAAATGTCACAATGCTTAATGTCAAAAATGAAAAGTGTCACCATGAAAAATGTCAAAAATGACAAATTTCAAGATGGCAAATGTCAAAGATGTCAAATGACAAATGTCACAATGCTAAATGTCAAAAATGAAAAGTGCCACCATGAAAAATGTCAAAAATAACAAATTTCAAGATGGCAAATGTCAAAGATGTCAAATGACAAATGTCACAATGCTAAATGTCAAAAATGAAAAGTGTTACCATGAAAAATGTCAAAAATGGCAAATTTCAAGATGGCAAATGTCAAAGATGTCAAATGACAAATGTCACAATGCTAAATGTCAAAAATGAAAAGTGTCACCATGAAAAATGTCAAAAATAACAAATTTCAAGATGGCAAATGTCAAAGATGTCAAATGACAAATGTCACAATGCTAAATGTCAAAAATGACAAATTTCAAGATGGCAAATGTCAAAGATGTCAAATGACAAATGTCACAATGCTAAATGTCAAAAATGAAAAGTGTCATCATGAAAAATGTCAAAAATGACAAATTTCAAAATGGCAAATGTCAAAGATGTCAAATGACAGATGTCACAATGCTAAATGTCAAAAATGAAAAGTGTCAAAAATGACAAATTTCAAGATGGCAAATGTCCAAGATGTCAAATGACAAATGTCACAATGCTAAATGTCAAAAATGAAAAGTGTCACCATGATAAATGTCAAAAATGACAAATTTCAAGATGGCAAATGTCAAAGATGTCAAATGACAAATGTCACAATGCTAAATGTCAAAAATGAAAAGTGTCAAAAATGACAAATTTCAAGATGGCAAATGTCTAAGATGTCAAATGACAAATGTCACAATGCTAAATGTCAAAAATGAAAAGTTTCACCGTGAAAAATGTCAAAAATGACAAATTTCAAGATGGCAAATGTCAAAGATGTCAAATGACAAATGTCACAATGCTAAATGTCAAAAATGAAAAGTGTCACCATGAAAAATGTCAAAAATGACAAATTTCAAGATGGCAAATGTGAAAGATGTCAAATGACAAATGTCACAATGCTAAATTTCAAAAATGAAAAGTGTCCCCGTGAAAAATGTCAATAATGACAAATTTCAAGATGGCAAAGATGTCAAAATGAAAAGTGTCACCATGAAAAATGTCAAAAATAACAAATTTCTAGATGGCAAATGTCAAAGATGTCAAATGACAAATGTCACAATGCTAAATGTCAAAAATGAAAAGTGTCACCATGAAAAATGTCAAAAATGACAAATTTCAAGATGGCAAATGTCAAAGATGTCAAATGACAAATGTCACAATGCTAAATGTCAAAAATGAAAAGTGTCACTATGAAAAATGTCAAAAATGACAAATTTCAAAATGGCAAATGTCAAAGATGTCAAATGACAGATGTCACAATGCTAAATGTCAAAAATGAAAAGTGTCAAAAATGACAAATTTCAAGATGGCAAATGTCTAAGATGTCAAATGACAAATGTCACAATGCTAAATGTCAAAAATGAAAAGTGTCACCATGAAAAATGTCAAAAATGACAAATTTCAAGATGGCAAATGTCAAAGATGTAAAATGACAAATGTCACAATGCTAAATGTCAAAAATGAAAAGTGTCACCATGAAAAATGTCAAAAATGACAAATTTCAAGATGGCAAATGTCAAAGATGTCAAATGACAAATGTCACAATGCTAAATGTCAAAAATGAAAAGTGTCACTATGAAAAATGTCAAAAATGACAAATTTCAAGATGGCAAATGTCAAAGATGTCAAATGACAAATGTCACAATGCTAAATGTCAAAAATGAAAAGTGTCAACATGAAAAATGTCAAAAATGACAAATTTCAAGATGGCAAATGTCAAAACTGACAAATGTCACAATGCTAAATGTCAAAAATGATAAGTGTCACCATGAAAAATGTCAAAAATGACAAATTTCAAGATGGCAAATGTCCAAGATGTCAAATGACAAATGTCACAATGCTAAATGTCAAAAATGAAAAGTGTCACCTTGAAAAATGTCAAAAATGATAAATTTCAAGATGGCAAAAAATGTCAAAGATGTCAAATGACAAATGTCACAATGCTAAATGTCAAAAATGAAAAGTGTCAAAAATGACAAATTTCAAGATGGCAAATGTCTAAGATGTCACATGACAAATGTCACAATGCTAAATGTCAAAAATGAAAAGTGTCACCATGAAAAATGTCAAAAATGACAAATTTTAAGATGGCAAATGTCAAAACTGACAAATGTCAAAATGCTAAATGTCAAAAATGAAAAGTGTCACAATGAAAAATGTCAAAAATAACAAATTTCAAGATGGCAAATGTCAAAGATGTCAAATGACAAATGTCACAATGCTAAATGTCAAAAATGACAAATTTCAAGATGGCAAATGTCAAAGATGTCAAATGTCACAATGCTAAATGTCAAAAATGAAAAGGTTCACCATGAAAAATGTCAAAAATGACAAATTTTAAGATGGCAAATGTCAAAGATGTCAAATGACAAATGTCACAATGCTAAATGTCAAAAATGAAAAGTGTCACCATGAAAAATGTCAAAAATGACAAATTTCAAGATGGCAAATGTCAAAGATGTCAAATGACAAATGTCACAATGCTAAATGTCAAAAATGAAAAGTGTCACCATAAAAAATGTCAAAAATAACAAATTTCTAGATGGCAAATGTCAAAGATGTCAAATGACAAATGTCACAATGCTAAATGTCAAAAATGACAAATTTCAAGATGGCAAATGTCAAAGATGTCAAATACAAATGTCACAATGCTAAATGTCAAAAATAAAAAGTGTCACCATGAAAAATGTCAAAAATGACAAATTTCAAGATGGCAAATGTCAAAGATGTCAAATGACAAATGTCACAATGCTAAATGTCAAAAATGAAAAGTGTCACCATGAAAAATGTCAAAAATGACAAATTTCAAGATGGCAAATGTCAAAACTGACAAATGTCCCAATGCTAAATGTCAAAAATGATAAGTGTCACCATGAAAAATGTCAAAAATGACAAATTTCAAGATGGCAAATCTCCAAGATGTCAAATGACAAATGTCACAATGCTAAATGTCAAAAATGAAAAGTATTACCATGAAAAATGTCAAAAATGACAAATTTCAAGATGGCAAATGTCAAAGATGACAAATGACAAATGTCACAATGCTAAATGTCAAAAATGAAAAGTGTCAAAAATGACAAATTTCAAGATGGCAAATGTCTAATATGTCAAATGACAAATGTCACAATGCTAAATGTCAAAAATGAAAAGTGTCACCATGAAAAATGTCAAAAATGACAAATTTCAAGATGGCAAATGTCAAAGATGTCAAATGACAAATGTCACAATGCTAAATGTCAAAAATGAAAAGTGTCAAAAATGACAAATTTCAAAATGGCAAATGTCAAAAATGACAAATTTCAAGATGGCAAATGTCAAAGATGTCAAATGACAAATGTCACAATGCTAAATGTCAAAAATGAAAAGTGTCAAAAATGACAAATTTCAAGATGGCAAATGTCTAAGATGTCAAATGACAAATGTCACAATGCTAAATGTCAAAAATGAAAAGTGTCACCGTGAAAAATGTCAAAAATGACAAATTTTAAGATGGCAAATGTCAAGGATGTCAAATGACAAATGTCACAATGCTAAATGTCAAAAATGAAAAGTGTCACCATGAAAAATGTCAATAATGACAAATTTCAAGATGGAAAATGTCAAAGATGTCAAATGACAAATGTCACAATGCTAAATGTCAAAAATGAAAAGTGTCACCATGAAAAATGTCAAAAATTACAAATTTCAAGATGGCGAATGTCAAAGATGTCGAATATGACAAATGTCACAATGCTAAATGTCAAAAATGAAAAGTGTTACCATGAAAAATGTCAAAAATGACAAATTTCAAGATGGCAAATGTCAAAGATGTCAAATGACAAATGTCACAATGCTAAATGTCAAAAATGAAACGTGTCACCATGAAAAATGTCAAAAATGACAAATTTCAAGATGGCAAATATCAAAGATGTCAAATGACAAATGTCACAATGCTAAATGTCAAAAATGACAAATTTCAAGATGGCAAATGTCGAAGATGTCAAATGACAAATGTCACAATGCTAAATGTCAAAAATGAAAAGTGTCACCATGAAAAATGTCAAAAATGACAAATTTCAAGATGGCAAATGTCAAAGATGTCAAATGACAAATGTCACAATGCTTAATGTCAAAAATGAAAAGTGTCACCATGAAAAATGTCAAAAATGACAAATTTCAAGATGGCAAATGTCGAAGATGTCAAATGACAAATGTCACAATGCTAAATGTCAAAAATGAAAAGTGTCACCATGAAAAATGTCAAAAATGACAAATTTCAAGATGGCAAATGTCAAAGATGTCAAATGACAAATGTCACAATGCTAAATGTCAAAAATGAAAAGTGTCACCATCAAAAATGTTAAAAATAACAAATTTCAAGATGGCAAATATCAAAGATGTCAAATGACAAATGTCACAATGCTAAATGTCAAAAATGAAAAGTGTTACCATGAAAAATGTCAAAAATGACAAATTTCAAGATGGCAAATGTCAAAGATGTCAAATGACAAATGTCACAATGCTAAATGTCAAAAATGAAAAGTGTCACCATGAAAAATGTCAAAAATAACAAATTTCAAGATGGCAAATGTCAAAGATGTCAAATGACAAATGTCACAATGCTAAATGTCATAAATGAAAAGTGTCAAAAATGACAAATTTCAAGATGGCAAATGTCAAAGATGTCAAATGACAAATGTCACAATGCTAAATGTCAAAAATGAAAAGTGTTACCATGAAAAATGTCAAAAATAACAAATTTCAAGATGGCAAATGTCAAAGATGTCAAATGACAAATGTCACAATGCTTAATGTCAAAAATGAAAAGTGTCACCATGAAAAATGTCAAAAATGACAAATTTCAAGATGGCAAATGTCAAAGATGTCAAATGACAAATGTCACAATGCTAAATGTCAAAAATGAAAAGTGCCACCATGAAAAATGTCAAAAATAACAAATTTCAAGATGGCAAATGTCAAAGATGTCAAATGACAAATGTCACAATGCTAAATGTCAAAAATGAAAAGTGTTACCATGAAAAATGTCAAAAATGACAAATTTCAAGATGGCAAATGTCAAAGATGTCAAATGACAAATGTCACAATGCTAAATGTCAAAAATGAAAAGTGTCACCATGAAAAATGTCAAAAATAACAAATTTCAAGATGGCAAATGTCAAAGATGTCAAATGACAAATGTCACAATGCTAAATGTCAAAAATGACAAATTTCAAGATGGCAAATGTCAAAGATGTCAAATGACAAATGTCACAATGCTAAATGTCAAAAATGAAAAGTGTCACCATGAAAAATGTCAAAAATGACAAATTTCAAAATGGCAAATCTCAAAGATGTCAAATGACAGATGTCACAATGCTAAATGTCAAAAATGAAAAGTGTCAAAAATGACAAATTTCAAGATGGCAAATGTCCAAGATGTCAAATGACAAATGTCACAATGCTAAATGTCAAAAATAAAAAGTGTCACCATGATAAATGTCAAAAATGACAAATTTCAAGATGGCAAATGTCAAAGATGTCAAATGACAAATGTCACAATGCTAAATGTCAAAAATGAAAAGTGTCAAAAATGACAAATTTCAAGATGGCAAATGTCTAAGATGTCAAATGACAAATGTCACAATGCTAAATGTCAAAAATGAAAAGTTTCACCGTGAAAAATGTCAAAAATGACAAATTTCAAGATGGCAAATGTCAAAGATGTCAAATGACAAATGTCACAATGCTAAATGTCAAAAATGAAAAGTGTCACCATGAAAAATGTCAAAAATGACAAATTTCAAGATGGCAAATGTCAAAGATGTCAAATGACAAATGTCACAATGCTAAATTTCAAAAATGAAAAGTGTCCCCGTGAAAAATGTCAATAATGACAAATTTCAAGATGGCAAATGTCAAAGATGTCAAATGACAAATGTCACAATGCTAAATGTCAAAAATGAAAAGTGTCACCATAAAAAATGTCAAAAATAACAAATTTCAAGATGGCAAATGTCAAAGATGTCAAATGACAAATGTCACAATGCTAAATGTCAAAAATGAAAAGTGTCACCATGAAAAATGTCAAAAATGACAAATTTTAAGATGGCAAATGTCAAAGATGTCAAATGACAAATGTCACAATGCTAAATGTCAAAAATGAAAAGTGTCACCATGAAAAATGTCAAAAATAACAAATTTCTAGATGGCAAATGTCAAAGATGTCAAATGACAAATGTCACAATGCTAAATGTCAAAAATGAAAAGTGTCACCATAAAAAATGTCAAAAATGACAAATTTCAAGATGGCAAATGTCAAAACTGACAAATGTCACAATGCTAAATGTCAAAAATGAAAAGTTTCACCATGAAAAATGTCAAAAATAACAAATTTTAAGATGGCAAATGTCAAAGATGTCAAATGACAAATGTCACAATGCTCAATGTCAAAAATGACAAATTTCAAGATGGCAAATGTCAAAGATGTCAAATGACAAATGTCACAATGCTAAATGTCAAAAATGAAAAGTGTCACCATGAAAAATGTCAAAAATGACAAATTTCAAGATTGCAAATGTCAAAGATGTCAAATGACAAATGTCACAATGCTAAATGTCAAAAATGAAAAGTGTCACCATGAAAAATGTCAAAAATGACAAATTTCAAGATGGCAAATGTCAAAGATGTCAAATGACAAATGTCACAATGCTAAATGTCAAAAATGAAAAGTGTCACCATGAAAAATGTCAAAAATGACAAATTTCAAAATGGCAAATGTCAAAGATGTCAAATGACAGATGTCACAATGCTAAATGTCAAAAATGAAAAGTGTCAAAAATGACAAATTTCAAGATGGCAAATGTCTAAGATGTCAAATGACAAATGTCACAATGCTAAATGTCAAAAATGAAAAGTGTCACCATGAAAAATGTCAAAAATGACAAATTTCAAGATGGCAAATGTCAAAGATGTAAAATGACAAATGTCACAATGCTAAATGTCAAAAATGAAAAGTGTCACCATGAAAAATGTCAAAAATGACAAATTTCAAGATGGCAAATGTCAAAGATGTCAAATGACAAATGTCACAATGCTAAATGTCAAAAATGAAAAGTGTCACTATGAAAAATGTCAAAAATGACAAATTTCAAGATGGCAAATGTCAAAGATGTCAAATGACAAATGTCACAATGCTAAATGTCAAAAATGAAAAGTGTCAACATGAAAAATGTCAAAAATGACAAATTTCAAGATGGCAAATGTCAAAACTGACAAATGTCACAATGCTAAATGTCAAAAATGATAAGTGTCACCATGAAAAATGTCAAAAATGACAAATTTCAAGATGGCAAATGTCCAAGATGTCAAATGACAAATGTCACAATGCTAAATGTCAAAAATGAAAAGTGTCACCTTGAAAAATGTCAAAAATGATAAATTTCAAGATGGCAAAAAATGTCAAAGATGTCAAATGACAAATGTCACAATGCTAAATGTCAAAAATGAAAAGTGTCAAAAATGACAAATTTCAAGATGGCAAATGTCTAAGATGTCACATGACAAATGTCACAATGCTAAATGTCAAAAATGAAAAGTGTCACCATGAAAAATGTCAAAAATGACAAATTTTAAGATGGCAAATGTCAAAACTGACAAATGTCAAAATGCTAAATGTCAAAAATGAAAAGTGTCACCATGAAAAATGTCAAAAATAACAAATTTCAAGATGGCAAATGTCAAAGATGTCAAATGACAAATGTCACAACGCTAAATGTCAAAAATGACAAATTTCAAGATGGCAAATGTCAAAGATGTCAAATGACAAATGTCACAATGCTAAATGTCAAAAATGAAAAGGTTCACCATGAAAAATGTCAAAAATGACAAATTTTAAGATGGCAAATGTCAAAGATGTCAAATGACAAATGTCACAATGCTAAATGTCAAAAATGAAAAGTGTCACCATGAAAAATGTCAAAAATGACAAATTTCAAGATGGCAAATGTCAAAGATGTCAAATGACAAATGTCACAATGCTAAATGTCAAAAATGAAAAGTGTCACCATAAAAAATGTCAAAAATAACAAATTTCTAGATGGCAAATGTCAAAGATGTCAAATGACAAATGTCACAATGCTAAATGTCAAAAATGACAAATTTCAAGATGGCAAATGTCAAAGATGTCAAATACAAATGTCACAATGCTAAATGTCAAAAATAAAAAGTGTCACCATGAAAAATGTCAAAAATGACAAATTTCAAGATGGCAAATGTCAAAGATGTCAAATGACAAATGTCACAATGCTAAATGTCAAAAATGAAAAGTGTCACCATGAAAAATGTCAAAAATGACAAATTTCAAGATGGCAAATGTCAAAACTGACAAATGTCCCAATGCTAAATGTCAAAAATGATAAGTGTCACCATGAAAAATGTCAAAAATGACAAATTTCAAGATGGCAAATCTCCAAGATGTCAAATGACAAATGTCACAATGCTAAATGTCAAAAATGAAAAGTATTACCATGAAAAATGTCAAAAATGACAAATTTCAAGATAGCAAATGTCAAAGATGACAAATGACAAATGTCACAATGCTAAATGTCAAAAATGAAAAGTGTCAAAAATGACAAATTTCAAGATGGCAAATGTCTAATATGTCAAATGACAAATGTCACAATGCTAAATGTCAAAAATGAAAAGTGTCACCATGAAAAATGTCAAAAATGACAAATTTCAAGATGGCAAATGTCAAAGATGTCAAATGACAAATGTCACAATGCTAAATGTCAAAAATGAAAAGTGTCAAAAATGACAAATTTCAAAATGGCAAATGTCAAAAATGACAAATTTCAAGATGGCAAATGTCAAAGATGTCAAATGACAAATGTCACAATGCTAAATGTCAAAAATGAAAAGTGTCAAAAATGACAAATTTCAAGATGGCAAATGTCTAAGATGTCAAATGACAAATGTCACAATGCTAAATGTCAAAAATGAAAAGTGTCACCATGAAAAATGTCAAAAATGACAAATTTTAAGATGGCAAATGTCAAGGATGTCAAATGACAAATGTCACAATGCTAAATGTCAAAAATGAAAAGTGTCACCATGAAAAATGTCAATAATGACAAATTTCAAGATGGAAAATGTCAAAGATGTCAAATGACAAATGTCACAATGCTAAATGTCAAAAATGAAAAGTGTCACCATGAAAAATGTCAAAAATTACAAATTTCAAGATGGCGAATGTCAAAGATGTCGAATATGACAAATGTCACAATGCTAAATGTCAAAAATGAAAAGTGTTACCATGAAAAATGTCAAAAATGACAAATTTCAAGATGGCAAATGTCAAAGATGTCAAATGACAAATGTCACAATGCTAAATGTCAAAAATGAAACGTGTCACCATGAAAAATGTCAAAAATGACAAATTTCAAGATGGCAAATATCAAAGATGTCAAATGACAAATGTCACAATGCTAAATGTCAAAAATGACAAATTTCAAGATGGCAAATGTCGAAGATGTCAAATGACAAATGTCACAATGCTAAATGTCAAAAATGAAAAGTGTCACCATGAAAAATGTCAAAAATGACAAATTTCAAGATGGCAAATGTCAAAGATGTCAAATGACAAATGTCACAATGCTAAATGTCAAAAATGAAAAGTGTCACCATCAAAAATGTCAAAAATAACAAATTTCAAGATGGCAAATGTCAAAGATGTCAAATGACAAATGTCACAATGCTAAATGTCAAAAATGAAAAGTGTTACCATGAAAAATGTCAAAAATGACAAATTTCAAGATGGCAAATGTCAAAGATGTCAAATGACAAATGTCACAATGCTAAATGTCAAAAATGAAAAGTGTCACCATGAAAAATGTCAAAAATAACAAATTTCAAGATGGCAAATGTCAAAGATGTCAAATGACAAATGTCACAATGCTAAATGTCAAAAATGAAAAGTGTCAAAAATGACAAATTTCAAGATGGCAAATGTCAAAGATGTCAAATGACAAATGTCACAATGCTAAATGTCAAAAATGAAAAGTGTCACCATGAAAAATGTCAAAAATAACAAATTTCAAGATGGCAAATGTCAAAGATGTCAAATGACAAATGTCACAATGCTTAATGTCAAAAATGAAAAGTGTCACCATGAAAAATGTCAAAAATGACAAATTTCAAGATGGCAAATGTCAAAGATGTCAAATGACAAATGTCACAATGCTAAATGTCAAAAATGAAAAGTGTCACCATGAAAAATGTCAAAAATAACAAATTTCAAGACGGCAAATGTCAAAGATGTCAAATGACAAATGTCACAATGCTAAATGTCAAAAATGAAAAGTGTTACCATGAAAAATGTCAAAAATGACAAATTTCAAGATGGCAAATGTCAAAGATGTTAAATGACAAATGTCACAATGCTAAATGTCAAAAATGAAAAGTTTTACCATGAAAAATGTCAAAAATAACAAATTTCAAGATGGCAAATGTCAAAGATGTCAAATGACAAATGTCACAATGCTAAATGTCAAAAATGACAAATTTCAAGATGGCAAATGTCAAAGATGTCAAATGACAAATGTCACAATGCTAAATGTCAAAAATGAAAAGTGTCACCATGAAAAATGTCAAAAATGACAAATTTCAAAATGGCAAATGTCAAAGATGTCAAATGACAGATGTCACAATGCTAAATGTCAAAAATGAAAAGTGTCAAAAATGTCCAAGATGTCAAATGACAAATGTCACAATGCTAAATGTCAAAAATGAAAAGTGTCACCATGATAAATGTCAAAAATGACAAATTTCAAGATGGCAAATGTCAAAGATGTCAAATGACAAATGTCACAATGCTAAATGTCAAAAATGAAAAGTGTCAAAAATGACAAATTTCAAGATGGCAAATGTCTAAGATGTCAAATGACAAATGTCACAATGCTAAATGTCAAAAATGAAAAGTTTCACCGTGAAAAATGTCAAAAATGACAAATTTCAAGATGGCAAATGTCAAAGATGTCAAATGACAAATGTCACAATGCTAAATGTCAAAAATGAAAAGTGTCACCATGAAAAATGTCAAAAATGACAAATTTCAAGATGGCAAATGTCAAAGATGTCAAATGACAAATGTCACAATGCTAAATTTCAAAAATGAAAAGTGTCCCCGTGAAAAATGTCAATAATGACAAATTTCAAGATGGCAAATGTCAAAGATGTCAAATGACAAATGTCACAATGCTAAATGTCAAAAATGAAAAGTGTCACCATGAAAAATGTCAAAAATGACAAATTTCAAGATGGCAAATGTCAAAGATGTCAAATGACAAATGTCACAATGCTAAATGTCAAAAATGAAAAGTGTCACCATGAAAAATGTCAAAAATAACAAATTTCTAGATGGCAAATGTCAAAGATGTCAAATGACAAATGTTACAATGCTAAATGTCAAAAATGAAAAGTGTCACCATAAAAAATGTCAAAAATGACAAATTTCAAGATGGCAAATGTCAAAACTGACAAATGTCACAATGCTAAATGTCAAAAATGACAAATTTCAAGATGGCAAATGTCAAAGATGTCAAATGACAAATGTCACAATGCTAAATGTCAAAAATGAAAAGTGTCACCATGAAAAATGTCAAAAATGACAAATTTCAAGATTGCAAATGTCAAAGATGTCAAATGACAAATGTCACAATGCTAAATGTCAAAAATGAAAAGTGTCACCATGAAAAATGTCAAAAATGACAAATTTCAAGATGGCAAATGTCAAAGATGTCAAATGACAAATGTCACAATGCTAAATGTCAAAAATGAAAAGTGTCACCATGAAAATTGTCAAAAATGACAAATTTCAAGATGGCAAATATCAAAGATGTCAAATGACAAATGTCACAATGCTAAATGTCAAAAATGACAAATTTCAAGATGGCAAATGTCAAAGATGTCAAATGACAAATGTCACAATGCTAAATGTCAAAAATGAAAAGTGTCACCATGAAAAATGTCAAAAATGACAAATTTCAAAATGGCAAATGTCAAAGATGTCAAATGACAGATGTCACAATGCTAAATGTCAAAAATGAAAAGTGTCAAAAATGACAAATTTCAAGATGGCAAATGTCAAAGATGTCAAATGACAAATGTCACAATGCTCAATGTCAAAAATGACAAATTTCAAGATGGCAAATGTCAAAGATGTCAAATGACAAATGTCACAATGCTAAATGTCAAAAATGAAAAGTGTCACCATGAAAAATTTCAAAAATGACAAATTTCAAGATTGCAAATGTCAAAGATGTCAAATGACAAATGTCACAATGCTAAATGTCAAAAATGAAAAGTGTCACCATGAAAAATGTCAAAAATGACAAATTTCAAGATGGCAAATGTCAAAGATGTCAAATGACAAATGTCACAATGCTAAATGTCAAAAATGAAAAGTGTCACCATGAAAATTGTCAAAAATGACAAATTTCAAGATGGCAAATATCAAAGATGTCAAATGACAAATGTCACAATGCTAAATGTCAAAAATGACAAATTTCAAGATGGCAAATGTCAAAGATGTCAAATGACAAATGTCACAATGCTAAATGTCAAAAATGAAAAGTGTCACCATGAAAAATGTCAAAAATGACAAATTTCAAGATGGCAAATGTCAAAGATGTCAAATGACAAATGTCACAATGCTAAATGTCAAAAATGAAAAGTGTCACTATGAAAAATGTCAAAAATGACAAATTTCAAGATGGCAAATGTCAAAGATGTCAAATGACAAATGTCACAATGCTAAATGTCAAAAATGAAAAGTGTCAACATGAAAAATGTCAAAAATGACAAATTTCAAGATGGCAAATATCAAAACTGACAAATGTCACAATGCTAAATGTCAAAAATGATAAGTGTCACCATGAAAAATGTCAAAAATGACAAATTTCAAGATGGCAAATGTCCAAGATGTCAAATGACAAATGTCACAATGCTAAATGTCAAAAATGAAAAGTGTCACCTTGAAAAATGTCAAAAATGATAAATTTCAAGATGGCAAAAAATGTCAAAGATGTCAAATGACAAATGTCACAATGCTAAATGTCAAAAATGAAAAGTGTCAAAAATGACAAATTTCAAGATGGCAAATGTCTAAGATGTCACATGACAAATGTCACAATGCTAAATGTCAAAAATGAAAAGTGTCACCATGAAAAATGTCAAAAATGACAAATTTTAAGATGGCAAATGTCAAAACTGACAAATGTCAAAATGCTAAATGTCAAAAATGAAAAGTGTCACCATGAAAAATGTCAAAAATAACAAATTTCAAGATGGCAAATGTCAAAGATGTCAAATGACAAATGTCACAATGCTAAATGTCAAAAATGACAAATTTCAAGATGGCAAATGTCAAAGATGTCAAATGACAAATGTCACAATGCTAAATGTCAAAAATGAAAAGGTTCACCATGAAAAATGTCAAAAATGACAAATTTCAAGATGGCAAATGTCAAAGATGTCAAATGACAAATGTCACAATGCTAAATTTCAAAAATGAAAAGTGTCCCCATGAAAAATGTCAATAATGACAAATTTCAAGATGGCAAATGTCAAAGATGTCAAATGACAAATGTCACAATTCTAAATGTCAAAAATGAAAAGTGTCACCATAAAAAATGTCAAAAATAACAAATTTCAAGATGGCAAATGTCAAAGATGTGAAATGACAAATGTCACAATGCTTAATGTCAAAAATGAAAAGTGTCACCATGAAAAATGTCAAAAATGACAAATTTCAAGATGGCAAATGTCAAAGATGTCAAATGACAAATGTCACAATGCTAAATGTCAAAAATGAAAAGTGTCACCATAAAAAATGTCAAAAATAACAAATTTCTAGATGGCAAATGTCAAAGATGTCAAATGACAAATGTCACAATGCTAAATGTCAAAAATGAAAAGTGTCACCATAAAAAATGTCAAAAATGACAAATTTCAAGATGGAAAATGTCAAAACTGACAAATGTCACAATGCTAAATGTCAAAAATGAAAAGTTTCACCATGAAAAATGTCAAAAATAACAAATTTCAAGATGGCAAATGTCAAAGATGTCAAATGACAAATGTCACAATGCTCAATGTCAAAAATGACAAATTTCAAGATGGCAAATGTCAAAGATGTCAAATGACAAATGTCACAATGCTAAATGTCAAAAATGAAAAGTGTCACCATGAAAAATGTCAAAAATGACAAATTTTAAGATGGCAAATGTCAAAGATGTCAAATGACAAATGTCACAATGCTAAATGTCAAAAATGAAAAGTGTCAAAAATGACAAATTTCAAGATGGCAAATGTCTAAGATGTCAAATGACAAATGTCACAATGCTAAATGTCAAAAATGAAAAATGTCACCATGAAAAATGTCAAAAATGACAAATTTCAAGATGGCAAATGTCAAAGATGTCAAATGACAAATGTCACAATGCTAAATGTCAAAAATAAAAAGTGTCACCATGAAAAATGTCAACAATGACAAATTTCAAGATGGCAAATGTCAAAGATGTCAAATGACAAATGTCACAATGCTAAATGTCAAAAATGAAAAGTGTCACTATGAAAAATGTCAAAAATGACAAATTTCAAGATGGCAAATGACAAATGTCACAATGCTAAATGTCAAAAATGAAAAGTGTCACCATGAAAAATGTCAAAAATGACAAATTTCAAGATGGCAAATGTCAAAGATGTCAAATGACAAATGTCACAATTCTAAATGCCAAAAATGAAAAGTGTCACCATGAAAAATGTCAAAAATGACAAATTTCAAGATGGCAAATGTCAAAACTGACAAATGTCACAATGCTAAATGTCAAAAATAAAACGTGTCACCATAAAAAATGTCAAAAATGACAAATTTCAAGATGGCAAATGTCAAAACTGACAAATGTCACAATGCTAAATGTCAAAAATAATAAGTGTCACAATGAAAAATGTCAAAAATAACAAATTTCAAGATGGCAAATGTCAAAGATGTCAAATGACAAATGTCACAATTTTAAATGTCAAAAATGACAAATTTCAAGATGGCAAATGTCTAAGATGTCAAATGACAAATGTCACAATGCTAAATGTCAAAAATGAAAAGTGTCACCATAAAAAATGTCAAAAATGACAAATTTCAAGATGTCAAATGTCAAAGATGTCAAATAACAAATGTCACAATGCTAAATGTCAAAAATGAAAAGTGTCCCCATGAAAAATGTCAATAATAACAAATTTCAAGATGGCAAATGTCAAAGATGTCAAATGACAAATGTCACAATGCTAAATGTCAAAAATGAAAAGTGTCAAAAATGACAAATTTCAAGATGGCAAATGTCTAAGATGTCAAATGACAAATGTCACAATGCTAAATGTCAAAAATGAAAAGTGTCATAATGCTAAATGTCAAAAATGACAAATTTCAAGATGGCAAATGTCAAAGATGTCAAATGACAAATGTCACAATGCTAAATGTCAAAAATAAAAAGTGTCACCATGAAAAATGTCAAAAATAACAAATTTCAAGATGGCAAATGTCAAAGATGTCAAATGACAAATGTCACAATGCTAAATGTCAAAAATGAAAAGTGTCACAATGAAAAATGTCAAAAATGACAAATTTCAAGATGGCAAATGTTAAAGATGTCAAATGACAAATGTCACAATGCTAAATGTCAAAAATGAAAAGTGTCACCATGAAAAATGTCAAAAATAACAAATTTCAAGATGGCAAATGTCAAAGATGTCAAATGACAAATGTCACAATGCTAAATGTCAAAAATGAAAAGTGTCATCATGAAAAATGTCAAAAATGACAAATTGCAAGATGGCAAATGTCAAAACTGACAAATGTCACAATGCTAAATGTCAAAAATGAAAAGTGTCACCATGAAAAATGTCAAAAATAACAAATTTCAGGATGGCAAATGTCAAAGATGTCAAATGACAAATGTCACAATGCTAAATGTCAAAAATGACAAATTTCAAGATGGCAAATGTCAAAGATGTCAAATGACAAATGTCACAATGCTAAATGTCAAAAATGAAAAGTGTCACCATGAAAAATGTCAAAAATGACAAATTTCAAGATGGCAAATGTCAAAGATGTCAAATGACAAATGTCACAATGCTAAATGTCAAAAATGAAAAGTGTCACCATGAAAAATGTCAAAAATGACAAATTTCAAGATGGCAAATGTCAAAGATGTCAAATGACAAATGTCACAATGCTAAATGTCAAAAATGAAAAGTGTCACCATGAAAAATGTCAAAAATGACAAATTTCAAGATGGCAAATGTCAAAGATGTCAAATGACAAATGTCACAATGCTAAATGTCAAAAATGAAATGTGTCAAAAATGACAACTTTCAAGATGGCAAATGTCTAAGATGTCAAATGACAAATGTCACAATGCTAAATGTCAAAAATGAAAAGTGTCACAATGCTAAATGTCAAAAATGACAAATTTCAAGATAGCAAATGTCAAAGATGTCAAATGACAAATGTCACAATGCTAAATGTCAAAAATAAAAAGTGTCACCATGAAAAATGTCAAAAATAACAAATTTCAAGATGGCAAATGTCAAAGATGTCAAATGACAAATTTCACAATGCTAAATGTCAAAAATGAAAAATGTCACCATGAAAAATGTCAAAAATGACAAATTTCAAGATGGCAAATGTCAAAGATGTCAAATGACAAATGTCAAAAATGAAAAGTGTCACCATGAAAAATGTCAAAAATGACAAATTTCAAGATGGCAAATATCAAAGATGTCAAATGACAAATGTCACAATGCTAAATGTCAAAAATGACAAATTTCAAGATGGCAAATGTCAAAGATGTCAAATTGCAAATGTCACAATGCTAAATGTCAAAAATGAAAAGTGTCACCATGAAAAATGTCAAAAATGACAAATGTCACAATGCTAAATGTCAAAAATGAAAAGTGTCAAAAATGACAAATTTCAAGATGGCAAATGTCAAAGATGCCAAATGACAAATGTCACAATGCTAAATGTCAAAAATGAAAAGTGTCACCATGAAAAATGTCAAAAATGACAAATTTCAAGATGGCAAATGTCAAAGATGTCAAATGACAAATGTCACAATGCTAAATGTCAAAAATGATAAGTGTCACCATGAAAAATGTCAAAAATGATAAATGTCATCATGAAAAATGTCAAAAATGACAAATTTCAAGATGGCAAATGTCCAAGATGTCAAATGACAAATGTCACAATGCTAAATGTCAAAAATGAAAAGTGTCACCATAAAATGTCAAAAATGACAAATTTCAAGATGGC